>NC_069488.1:24867009-24925487 GCF_026875155.1 Cherax quadricarinatus | reverse complement strand
TCTAGAAAATTGAAATATGACAGGGAAACCCGTCCAGAACGACGAAATATGACAGGAAAATCTGTCCAGAACAATGAAATATTACAGGAAAACCCGTCCAGAACATTGAAATATGACCAGAAGCTGTTCAGAACGACGAAATATGACAGGAAAATCTGTCCAGAACAATGAAATATTACAGGGAAACCTGTCCAGGACAATGAAATAATACAGGGAAACCTGTCCAGAACAATGAAATATGTCAGGGAAACCCGTCCAGAAGAATGAAATATGACAGGGAAACCCCTCCAGAACGACTAAATATGACAGGGATATCTGTCCAGAACAAAGAAATATGACAGGGAAACCCGTACAGAACGACGAAATATGACAGGGAAATCTGGCCAGAATAATGAAATATGACAGAGAAACCCGTTCAAAATAATGAAATATGACAGGAAAATCTGTCCAGAACAATGAAATATGAGAGGGAAACCCGAGCAGAGCAATAAAATATGACAGGCAAACCCGTCCATAACGATGAAATACGACAGGAAAACCCGCCCAGAACGTTGAAATATGACAGGGAAACCCGTCCAGAACGAAGAAATATGACAGAGAAACCCATCCAGAACAATGAAATATGAGAGGGAAACCCGTTCAAAACAATGAAATAGGAGAAGGAAACCCGCCCAGACAATGAAATATGACAGGAAAACCCGTCCATAATAATGAAATATGACAGGGAAACCCGTCCAGAACAATGAAATATAACATG
This sequence comes from Cherax quadricarinatus, assembly GCF_026875155.1. Classification (NCBI taxonomy): domain Eukaryota; kingdom Metazoa; phylum Arthropoda; class Malacostraca; order Decapoda; family Parastacidae; genus Cherax; species Cherax quadricarinatus. The sequence goes on along the minus strand of NC_069488.1, from coordinate 24,924,730 downwards.
GAAACCTGGCCAGAACATTGAAATATGAGAGGGAAACCCTTCCAGAACAATGAAATATGACAGGGAAGCCCGTCCAGAACAATGAAATATGACAGGGAAACCCGTCCACAACAATGAAATGTGACAGAAAAACCGTCGAGAAAGATGAAATATTACAGGAAAACCTGTCCACAACAATGAAATATGACAGAGAAACACGTCCAAAACAATGAAATATGACAGAGAAACACGTCCGGAACAATGAAATATGACAGTGAAATCCGTCCAAAACAAATTAATATGACAGAGAAATCTCTCCAGAACAATGAAATATGACACGGAAACCCTTCCAGAACAATGAAATATGACAGGGAAACCTGTCCAGAACAATAAAATATGACAGGGAAACCCGTCCAGAGCATTGAAATATGACAGAGAAACCCGTTCAAAACAATGAAATATGACAGGGAAACCCGTCCAGAACAATAAAATATCACAGGGAAACTCGTCCAGAACAATGAAATATGACAGGGAACCCCGTCTAGAACGATGAAACCCGACAGGAAAACCCGTCCAGAACGATGAAATATGACTCGGAAACCCGTCCAGAACAATGAAATTTGACAGGGAAACCCGCCAAGAACAATGAAATATGAGAGGGAAACCAGTCCAGAACGATGAAATATAAATGGGAAATCTGTCCATAACAATGAAATATGACAGGGAAACCTGTACAGAACAATGAAATATGACAGGGAAACACGTCGAAACAAATAAATATGACAGGGAAATCTCTCCCGAACAATGAAATATGACAGGGAAACCCGTCCAAAGCGAATAAAAATGACAGGGAAATCTCTCCAGAACAATGAAATATGACAGAGAAACCCGTCCAGAACGATGAAATATGACTCGGAAACCCGTCCAGAACAATGAAATTTGACAGGGAAACCCGCCAAGAACAATGAAATACGACAGGGAAACCCGTCCAGAACAATGAAATATGACAGGGAAACCCGTCCAGAACATTGAAATATGAGAGTGAAAACCCCTCCAGAACTATAAAATATGACAGGAAAACCCGTCCAGAACGATGAAATGTGACAGGTAAAAATCGTCCAGAACATTGAAATATGACGGGGAAACCTGTCCAGAACAATGAAATATGACAGGGGATCCCTTCCAAAACTATGAAATGTGACAGGGAAACCCGTCCAGAACATTGAATTATGGCAGGCAAACCCGTCCAGAACGATGAAATATGACAGGGAAATACGTCGAAAAGTATGAAATATGACAGAAAGACCCTTACAAAACAATGAAATATGAAAGGGAAATCCGTATAGAGCAATGAAATATGACAAGGAAACCTGTCCAAAACAATGAAATATGACAGGGAAACCCGTCCAAAACAATGAAATGTGACAGGGTAACCCGTCCAGAACATTGAAATATGACAGGGAAACCAGTCCAGAACAATGAATCTTGACATGCAAACTTGTCAAGAATAATGAAATATGACATGCAAGCTTGTCCAGAACAGTGAAATATGACAGGGAAACCAGTCCAGAACAACGAAATATGACAGGGAAACACGTCCAGAACGATGAAATATGACAGGGAAACCAGTCCAGAACAATGAAACTTGACATGCAAACTTGTCCAGAACAATGAAATATAACGGGGAAACCAGTGCAGAGCTATGAAATATGACAAGGAAACCCGTCCAGAACAATGAAATATGACAGGGAAACCCGCCAAGAACAAAAAAATATGAGAGGGAAACCCGTCCAGAACGATGAAATATGAGAGGGAAACCCCTCCACAACAATGAAATATGAAAGTGAAACCCTCCAGAACAATGAAATATGACAGAGAAACCCGTCCAGAACAATGAAATATGACAGGGAAACCTGTCCTGAACAATGAAATATGACAGGGAAACCCGTCCAGAGCATTGAAATATGACAGAGAAACCCGTCCAAAACAATGGAATATGAGAGGAAAACCCGTCCAGATTAATGATATATTACAAGGAAACCCGTCCTGAACAATGAAATATGACAGGGAAATCCGTCAAGAACGAAGAAATATGACAGGAAAACCCGTCCGTAACAATGAAATACGGCAGGAAAACCCGTCCAGAACAATGAAATATGACCGGAAAACCTGTCTAGAACAAAGAAATATGACAGGGAAACCCGTCCAGAACAATGAAATATGAAAGGAAAACCCGACCAGAACAATGAAATATGACCGGGAAACCCGTCCAGAACAACGAAATATGACAGGGAAACCTGTCCAGAACAAAGAAATATGACAGGGAAAACCGTCCAGAACAATGAAATATGACCGGAAAACCTGTCCAGAACAAAGAAATATGACAGGGAAACCCGTCTAGAACAATGAAATATGAAAGGAAAACCCGACCAGAACAATGAAATATGACCGGGAAACCCGTCCAGAACAACGAAATATGACAGGGAAACCTGTCCAGAACAAAGAAATATGACAGGGAAACCCGTCCAGAACGAATAAATACGACAGGAAAACCCGTCCAGAACGTTGATATATTACAGGGAAACCCGTCCATAACAATGAAATATGACAGGGAAATCCGTCCAGAACAATGAAATATGAGAGTGAAAACCCGTCCAGAACTATAAAATATGACAGGAAAACCCGTCCAGAACGATGAAATGTGACAGGTAAAAATCGTCCAGAACAATGAAATATGACGGGGAAACCTGTCCAGAACAATGAAATATGACAGGTAATCCCGTCCAAAACAATGAAATGTGACAGGGAATCCCGTCCAGAACATTGAATTATGGCAGGCAAACCCGTCCAGAACGATGAAATATGACAGGGAAACACGTCGAAAAGTATGAAATATGACAGGGAAACCCGTCCAAAACAATGAAATGTGACAGGGTAACCCGACCAGAACATTGAAATAGGACAGGGAAACCCGTCCGTAACAATGAAATACGGCAGGAAAATCTGTCCAGAACAATGAAATATGAGAGGGAAACCCGAGCAGAGCAATAAAATATGACAGGCAAACCCGTCCATAACGTTGAAATACGAAAGGAAAACCCGTCCAGAAAGTTGAAAAATGAAATGGAAGCCCGTCCAGAACAATGAAATATGACAGGGAAACCCTTCCAGAACGATGAAATATGAGAGGGAAACCCGTCCAGAACGATGAAAACCGTCAGGAAAGCCCGTCCAGAACGATGAAATATGACTCGGAAAAAACCCCTTTTAGAACAATGAATATGAGAGGGAAAGCTGTCAAGGAAAAATGAAATATGCATGAAAATTTTCCCGAAAAGTGAAATATGACAGGGAAAAAACCCGTCCCGAATAAGAAATATGACAGGGGGAAAACCGTCCAGTCAAAGAAAAAATGAGGGAAAAACCCCCCCAGAAGAATGAATATGACATGCAAGTTTTCCAGAACAGTGAAATTGACAGGGAAAACCCGTCCCGAAAACGAAAAATGAAGGGGGGAAAAACGTCGAACAACGAAAATATGACAGGGAAAAACCCGTTAGAAAACGAAATATGACGTGAAAAACCCCTTGCGAAAAAATGAAATATGACGGGAAACCCCTCCCGAACAACGAAATATGAGAGGGGGGAAAACCCGTCCAGAAAAATGAAATTGACGGAAAAAACCCGTTTAGAAAAACGAAAAAAATGACAGTGAAACCCTTGCAGAACAAGAAATATGACAGGGAAACCCGTCCGAAAAATGAAAATTTTACAGGGGAAAAACCCGCCAGAAAAATGAAACAACATGCAAAATTGTCCAGAAAAAGTGAAATATGACGGGAAACCCGTCCCAAAAAATGAAAAAATAAAAGGGAAACCAGTGCGAGTATGAAATTTTGACAAGGAAACCCCCAAAAAACAAGAAATTTTGAAGGGGAAACCCCCGAAAAACAAAGAAATATGACATGGAAAAACCCCTCCGAAAAGGAAATATGAGAGGTAAACCCCCCGAAAAAATGAAAATTTTTGACAGTGAAAAAACCCCCAGAACAAAGAAAAATACGTGAAACCCTTGCAGAACAATGAAAATATGACAGGGAAACCGCCAACAATGAAATATGCAGGGAAAAACCCCCCAGAAAATGAAAAAATAACAGGGAACAGTGCAGAGCTATGAAATATGACAAAGGAAACCGCAAAGAACAATGAAATAGACAGGGAAAAAACCCCCCAAGAACAAAAAAATTGACAGGGAACCCCTCCCGAAACGATGAAATATGAGAGGTAAACCCCTCCAGAAAAAGAAAATTTTACAGTGAAAACCCCCCAGAACAATGGGAAAAAAAGACAAAGAACCCGCCAGGGAACAATGAAATATGACAGGGAAACCTGTCCTGAACAATGAAATATGACAGGGAAACCCGTCCAGAGCATTGTAATATGACAGAGAAACCCGTCCAAAACAATGAAATATGACAGGAAAACCCGTCCAGATTAATGATATATTACAAGGAAACCCGTCCTGAACAATGAAATATGACAGGGAAATCCGTCAAGAACGAAGAAATATGACAGGAAAACCCGTCCGTAACAATGAAATACGGCAGGAAAACCAGCCCAGAACAATCATATATTACAGGGAAACAAGTCTCGACCAATGAAATGTGACAGAGAAACCCGTCCACTCAAATGAAATATGAAAGGGAAACCCGTCCATAATAATGAAATATGACAGGGAAACCCGTCCATAATATTGAAATATGACAGGGAAACGCGTCCAGAACAATCAAATATTACATGGAAACCTGTCCAGAACAATGAAATATGACTGGGAAACCCTTCGAGAACGATGAAATTTGACAGGGAAATCCGATCAGAACAATGAAATATGAGAGGAAGAGCCGTCCAGAACAATGAAATATGACAGTGAAACCCGTCCAGAACAATGAAATATGACAGTGAAACCCGTCCAGAAGAATGAAATGTGACAAAGAAACCTGTCCAGAACAATGAAATATGACAAGGAAATCTGTCCAGAACAATGAAAAATGACAGGGAAACCCGTCCAGAACGATGAAATATGACAGGGAAACCCGTCCAGAACAATGAAATATGACAGGGAAACCCTTCCAGAACGACAAAATAAGAGAGGAATATCTGTCCAGAACAAAGAAATATAACAGGGAAACCCGTCCAGAACGACGAAATATGACAGGAAAATCTGTCCAGAACAATGAAATATGACAGGGAAACCCGTCCAGAACAATGAAATATGACCGGAAAACCCTTCCAGAACAATGAAATATGACAGGGAAGCCCGTCCAGAACAATGAAATATGACAGGGAAACCCGTCCAGAACAATGAAATGTGACAGGAAAACCCGTCGAGAACGATGAAATATTACAGGAAAACCTGTCCACAACAATGAAATATGACAGAAACACGTCCAGAACAATGAAATATGACAGAGAAACACTTCCGGAACAATGAAATATGACAGAGAAATCTGTCCAAAACAATGAAATATGACAGTGAAACCCGTCCAAAACAAATTAATATGACAGGGAAATCTCTCCAGAACAATGAAATATGACAGGGAAACCTGTCCAGAACGATTAAATATGACAGGGAAATCCGTTCAGAACAATGAAATATGACAGGAGAAGCCGTCCAGAACAATGAAATTTGGCAGAGAAATCCGTCCAAAACAAATTAATATGACAGGGAAATCTCTCCAGAACAATGAAATATGACAGGGAAACCGTTCCAGAACAATGAAATATGACAGAGAAATCCGTCCAGAACGATGACATATGACACGGAAGCCCTTCCAGAACAATGAAATATGACAGGAGAACCCGTCCAGAGCAATGAAATATGAGACGGAAACCCATCCAGAACCATACAATGTGACAGGGAAACCCGTCCAGAATAATGAAATATGACAGGGAAACCTGTCCAGAACAATGAAATATGACAGGTAAACCCGTCCAGAGCATTGAAATATGACAGAGAAACCCGTTCAAAACAATGAAATATGACAGGGAAACCCGTCCAGAACAATAAAATATCACAGGGAAACTCGTCCAGAACAATGAAATATGACAGGGAACCCCGTCTAGAACGATGAAACCCGACAGGAAAACCCGTCCAGAACAATGAAATTTGACAGGGAAACCCGCCAAGAACAATGAAATATGACAGGAAAACTTGTCCAGAACAATGAAATATGACAGGGAAATCTGTCCATAACAATGAAATATGACAGGGAAACCTGTACAGAACAATGAAATATGACAGGGAAACACGTCGAAACAAATAAATATGACAGGGAAATCTCTCCCGAACAATGAAATATGACAGGGAAACCCGTCCAAAGCGAATAAATATGACAGGGAAATCTCTCCACAACAATGAAATATGACAGAGAAACCCGTCCAGAACGATGAAACCCGACAGGAAAACCAGTCCAGAACGATGAAATATGACAGGAAAACCCGTCCAGAATAATGATATATTATAGGGAAACCCGTCCTGAACAACGAAATATGACAGGGAAATCCGTCGAGAACGAAGAAATATGACAGGAAAACCCGTCCGTAACAATGAAATACGGCAGGAAAACCCGTCCAGAACAATGAAATATGACAAGGAAACCTGTCCAGAACAATGAAATATGACAGGGAAACCCGTCCAGAACATGAAATATGACAGGGAAACCCGTCCAGAACAATGAAATATGACAAGGAAACCTTTCCAGAACAATGAAATATGACAGGGAAACCCGTCCAGAACAATGAAATATGACAGGGAAACCCGTCCAGAACAATGAAATATGACAGGGAAACCCGTCCAGAACGATGAAATATGACAGGGAAACCCGTCCAGAACAATGAAATATGACAGGGATATCTGTCCAGAACAAAGAAATATGACAGGGAAACCCGTCCAGAACGACGAAATATGACAGGAATATCTGTCCAGAACAAAGAAATATGACAGGGAAACCCTTCCAGAACTTCGATATATTACAGGGAAATCTGTCCAGAACAATGAATTATGAGAGGGAAACCCTTGCAGAGCAATAGAATATAAGATGCAAACCAGTCCATAACGATGAAATACGACAGGAAAACCCGTCCACAACGTAGAAATATGACAGGGAAACCCGTCCAGAACAATGAAATATGACAGGGAAACCCTTACAGAACGATGAAATATGAGAGGGAAACCAGTCCATAACGATGAAATACGACAGGAAAACCCGTCCAGAACGATGAAATATGACTCGGAAACCCGTTCAGAACAATGAAATATGACAGGGAAACCTGTCCAGAATAATGAAATATGACAGGGAAACCTGTGCAGATAAATGAAATATGACAGGGAAACCCGTCCAGAAGAATGAAATATGACAGGGAAACCCTTCCAGAACGATGAAATATGACAGGAAAACCCGTCAAGAACAATGATATATTACAGGGAAACCCGTCCATAAAAATGAAATATGACAGGGAAACCCTTCCAGAACGATGAAATATGACAGGAAAACCCGTCAAGAACAATGATATATTACAGGGAAACCCGTACATAACAATGAAATATGACAGGGAAACTCTTCCAGAAGATTAAAATATGACAGGGAAACCTTTCCAGAACGACGAAATTTGACAGGGAAATCCGTCCAGAAAAATGAAATATGACAGGCAAACCCTGAACAAAGAAATTTGACAGGAAAACCGTCGAGAACAATGAAATATGACAGGGAAACCCGTCGAGAACGATGAAATTTGACAGGGAAATCCGATCAGAACAATGAAATATGAGAGGAAGACCCGTCCAGAACAATGAAATATGACAGGGAAACCCGTCCAGAACAAAGAAATGTGACAAGAAAACCCGTCCAGAACAATGAAATATGACAGGGAAACCCGTCCAGAACAATGAAATGTGACAAGAAAACCCGTCCAGAACAATGAAATATGACAGGGAAACCCGTCCAGAACAATGAAATATGACAGGGAAATCCGTCCAGAACTATGAAATATGACAGGAAAACATGTCCAGCACAATGAAATATGACAAGGAAACCCGTCCAGAACAATGAAATATGACAGGGAAACCCGTCCAGAACAATGAAATATGATAGGGAAACCCGTCCAGAACAATGAAATACGACAGGGAAACCCGTCCAGAACAATGAAATATGACAGGCGAACCCGTCCAGAACAATGAAATATGACAGGGAAACCCGTCCAGAACAATGAAATATGACAGGAAAACCCGTCCAGAACAATGAAATATAACAGGAAAACCCGTCCAGAACATTGAAATATGACAGGGAAACCCTTCCAAAACGATGAAATATGAGAGGGAAACCCGTCCAGAACGATGAAAACCGACAGGAAAACCCGTCCAGAACGATGAAATATGACTCGGAAACCCGTTCAGAACAATGAAATATGACAGGGAAACCTGTCCAGAATAATGAAATATGACAGGGAAACCTGTGCAGATCAATGAAATATGACAGGGAAACCCGTCCAGAAGAATGAAATATGACATGCAAGCTTGTCCAGAACAGTGAAATATGACAGGGAAACCAGTCCAGAACAACGAAATATGACAGGGAAACCCGTCCAGAACAATGAAATATGACAGGGAAACCAGTCCAGAACAATGAAACATGACATGCAAACTTGTCCAGAACAGTGAAATATGACAGGGAACCAGTCCAGAACAACGAAATATGACAGGGAAACCCGTCCAGAACAATGAAATATTACAGGGAAACCAGTCCAGAACAACGAAATATGACAGGGAAACCCGTCCAGAACAATGAAATATGACAGGGAAACCATCCCAAACGATGAAATATGTCAGGAAACCCGTCCAGAACATGTATGTAGTAATCGTGTTTCTATGTCTAGTGTCCGTTCTTATGGATATGTATCTGTTCTTATGTACTTTTCTTATGATGTATCGTCCAATGTATGTTATCGATTCTATGTATCTTTCAATATGTATATATCTGGTTCCATATGTATTGTGTATTTGTTCTTATGTATCTGTTCTTAACATAGTATATCTGGTTCTTATATGCATACCATTCTATCATGTCAATTATCTTTCACATCTGTGATCATATCCTACACTACAGTTTCTTATGTATGCATCGGTTTTTATGTGGTATCTGTGTCGTCAGTAGTAGTGTGTTCTTATTACTTTATCTGTTCTTATGTATTGTATCTGTTCTTATGATAATGTATAATGTTTACATGTATGGTATCTGTCTTTCAAAATATATGTATCTATGTATATGTATCTGTTCTTAATGTATGTATCTCTTCATATGTATTTTCATCGGTTCTACTTGGGATGCACGTGTTCTTATGGTATCTGTTCTTATGTATCTGTTCATATGTATTGTGTTACCTGTCCACAGTATGTAGCTGTTCTTATGTATTGTCTATCTGGTCTGAATGTACATTATCTGTTCATGATAATGTGTTACGTGTCCATGTTATGCTCTGATTCACGAATGTGTGTACCTGCCGATGTGTGTTTGTTCACGAATGTGTCCATCTATTCCGTGTGATAATGTTAAGCTGTTTGTATTAATGGTTCAAGGACCGACAAGTTTGATAAATTATACTCATGTGCAACATTTGGGTATCTTAATGAGGAACGTTTCGCCACACAGTTGCTTAATCAGTGAATAGTGGGAGGGATTTTTTTTCCTACTAAGGTGAATAGTGATCAGTCCTTCACTCACATTTATTTTGCGGAAAATTTCCCCCGAAAATTTGGGTTGGTCAGTCCATCAATCTTGAAAAGAATACAGCATATCCGAGAAGCAAGTGGCTTATATACTGTAGGCAGGAAGGTGCAGCAGTCGTAGGTGGTAGTCACACTGACTATATGGACTGAGGAAGTCACTGTGTGGCGACACGTCCTCATGAAAGATACCCAAATGTTAACGTGTATCGAATGATCAACATCTCGGTTCTCTGAACCATTCAGCTTCGTTCCTGTCTGACACAGCAACATCTTTGGATCTAATACAGGGAGTTATTCAACGTGAGCCCGAACCCTTGGGCACCACCTACTTCCACATTCGTCAAATGTCGTCCGGTGAATGTCCTTCGGACCATCTGTCCGCGAGCCCCGTTTGTTTCTTGTTCATGTGTATGTTACGTGTCATGTTTATGGTGTTAACTGTCCAAGTGTATGTGTACCTGATTCCCTCACCTATTTGTACACCGAATGTGGTTGCAAGGGTCGAGTCAAAGATTATTTGTGCCCGCCTCTTCACTAGTCGCTGAAAATAGGTCCTCGTCTCACCTGTCTATGTGTTACCTGTCCTTGTGTGAGTGTGTTTAACTGTCCATGTTAATTGTACCTGTCTGTGTGTTTACCTGTTCAGGTGTGTGTTACCTGTCCATGTGTGGTTGTCTCGTGTGTGTGGTTACCTGTTGATGTGTGTGTGTTACCTGTCAATGAGTGTGGTCTACCTGTCCATATGTGTTAATTCCAAGGTGTGCGTGTTACCTGACCATACTTGCGTGTGTTACCGTTAAAGTGTATGTGTGTGTGTGTTTGACTGTTTATGTGTTACCTGTCCAGGGTGTGTGTGTTACCTGTCCATGGTGTGTGTGTTTTACCGTCCATGAATCTTGTGTGTTTACCTGTCCATGTGTGTGTGCTACCTTCCCATGTGGTGTCAAGTGTCGACAGTGTGTGTTGCCCTGTCCAAAGGGGGTGGGGTGTGGGGCCAGGGTGGTTACCTGACCATGTGTGTTGAGTGTCCATGGTGTGGTTATCTGTCCACATGTGTGTTACGTAAAATAATATATAACAGAATTCCAACACGGTGACTGGCAGTGTAATTAAACATTTTGCACAAATATGTTTACACTGACAATAATTCCTTAAAGAAAGTTTATGACATGATGTTATATTGTAACCTGCGTATTACTTAGTAATGTTTTAGGTCAGCAGTCAGTGTGAGTGAGAAGGTTGCTCTGCTTCTGTACATTTGCACGGTTATTACTTTATAATGTTTAGTGTTCGTAGTCAGTGTGAGGGGAAGGTGCTTCTGCTTCTGTAGCTTATGCTACCTGTATTACTTTAGTATGTTTAGTGTCAGCAGTCAGTGTAGGGTGAAGGTTGCTTCTTGCTTCTGTACATAGCGACTGTTATAAGTCTTTGATTATTTGTATCTCTGACGTATTGTGTGAAGTCTGTGATGAGATGAGAACACTCACAGTGTAAACTCTGTGTAAGTGTGAGTTGTACACCCAGATCTTGTGTCCAATCTTAAGAGTTATGTGTAATGGAAGCTAAGAGTAATATAGATATAGTCTTGTGTTGATCATTAACAAGTTTGATTAACTAAAGTAGTGTCTGGGTTGACAGGATCATCTTCCAGGTGGTGACCCGTCTGTTCTCCTGAAGGTAGTGTGGACCCTCACTGTCTCCGAAGGTGTTGGGTGACCCGTCACTGTCCCTGAAGGTGTGTGGTGGACCCTCACTGATCTCCTAAGGAGTGTCGTTGTTTTGCACACATGACTTATACATATTATTGTGTATATGTATGTATGATGTGCGTAGCGTAGACGTAAAGTGGGAGGTGTGGGTGAGGGCGTAGTTGTGTTTACATACTACTAATAACTGAAGCAGAGGATTATAATATATTATATATATATATATATATATGCATTGTGAATAAATGTTTGTGTATGTTTGATACCGGGTTGTGTGGGTGTGGTGTTGTGTGTGTTGCTTTATTCGTCGTCTGTATGTGTATGATGGTCTTAGCATGTGTATGTAGAAATACAGAATAGAGTGTATGGAAGAGTGCCGCTTGTGAAACTTAACGTAACAGCAAATAAAGGAAGATCAATACCAAGAAAAAAGATAACTGGTAACGATTATAGTTACCATGCAAGAACACAACATCACAGTGTACTACGCACATAACAACTTCATAAATACACTTACATAGCTAAATCATTGAAAAAAACTAATACTGACATGGTACAATATTAAACATAAATATGGTTCCTAATTTTCACTAGTGCCAGTTCTGGTGGACGAGCTGTGATAGAGATCTCTCGGTTCAGGTAGTCGACGTTCGATTCTGTCACAGGAGGAGATTACAGAGCGCAGATTATCTGCGTGTCCTCCTCTGTAATAAAATCACCGTCGTATACTGATATTAATACATTGTGTAGTATATCATATATGGACAGTGCTTTCAAGGCTGGCTAAAACTGCTGACCTAGGGACGTGGTGAAGGTTGAATACCTGGATCCACGGACCTGGGATGGGTCTGCTGACCTCAGGGAAGTGTGAAGGGTGAATATCCTGGATCCACAGACCTGGGGTGGGACTGCGACCTCATGAAAGTGGGAAGGTGAATACCTGATCCACGACCTGGTGGGACTAGCAGGACCTCAGGAGTGTGATGGTGAAATACCTCAGCCATGATACTTGGGTGGGACTTACTGAACCAGGGAAGATGTGAAAGGTAATACCTGGATGCCATGGACCTGGGGTGGGACTTGCTGACCTCAAGGAAGTGGTGAAGGGTGAAATAACCTGGATCCACGACCTTGGGGTGGGACTGCGTGACATCAGGACGTGGTGAAGGTGAAAACCTGGAACCCGACCTGGGTGGACTTGCTGACCTCAAGAAGTGTAAGGTGTATACCGGTTCCACGACCTGGGTTTGGGAATTGCCTGACAGCAGGGACGTGTGAAGGTAATACCTGGAACCACGACCTGGGGTGGGACGTGCTGACCTCAGGAAGTGTGAAGGGTATTACCTGGATCCACGGACGCTGGGTGGACTGCTGACCTCAGGGAAAGTGGTAGGTGAATACATGGAACTTGGACCTGGTGGGACTGCTGACCTCAGGGAAGAGTTGAAGGTGATAACCTGGATCTCACGGACCTGGGTGGGACTGCTGACCTCAGGGAATGGTGAAGGGGTAATACCTGGAACACTACAAAATGGACCTGGGGTGGACTGCTGACCTCAGGGAAGTGGTGAAGGGAATACCTGGATCCACGACCGGGGGTGGGGACTTGCTGACCTCAGGGAATGGTGAAGGTGAATCCTGGACCACGGACCTGGGGTGATGGACTGCTGACCTGGGATGGGAAATTCTAGGGATGGGAACAGTCGGGCGGCCCACCGATGAATTCCCGGAAGGTCTTGAGTGATTAAATGCAAGATTACTGGTGTAGGATAGGAAGTGTAGGATAGGAAGTGTAAGAATAGGAAGTGGGAAGACAATATCTGAGGGACCAGATGACTCTTGACCCATGAACCTGGGAAGGTAAGCTTACTGAGTTAGATAGAAAGTGTAGGATAGGAAGGTTTAATGGATAGGAAGTGTAGAATAGTAGTGGGAAGGAAATATCTGAGGGACACAGATGGACTCCGGGACACATGAACCTGGGAAGGTAAGATTACTGAGTGTAGATAAAAGAGTACGATAGAGTGTAGGTAGAAGTGTAGGATAGGTATTGGGAAGGAGAAATCTGAGGGGACACAGATGGAACTCCTGGAGCCATGAACCTGGGGAAACACTTAGATGCAAGATTACTGAGTGTAGATAGAAAGTGTAGGATAGATGTGTAGGTGAAGTGGGGGAAAGGAGAAATCTAATGGGAACACAGATGGACTCTCTGCTCATGACCCAGGAAGGTAATCTTTACTGATGTAGGAGAGAAAGTGTAGGATAGGAAGTTGTAGGATAGGAAGTGTAAGATAGGAATGTAAGGATAGTATGGAAAGGGAAATATCTTGAGTGGGACACAGATGAACTCCTGGACACATGAACCTGAGAGTAAGATTACGAGTGTAGGATAGAAAGTGTAGATAGGAATGTAGGATGGAGTGGGGGAAGGTAAATATCTGAAGGGGACCAGATGGAACTGCCGTAGGATTGCGATGACAAGGTGGTTTTAGAAGTGGGTTAGGGCATGTGTAGATCAAGTGTTACATTGAAGCATATATGTGAACAGTAAATTAGATGAAGGTAAGGGAAGTTTCATTGCATTATGATTATAAAGGCAGAGTGATAGGGGAGCAATGTCAGATTTGCAAGTGTACGGAATATGAGTGTAAGTACTAAAATGCTGTAAAGATTTTTTTATGAGAATAGCAGTCTTAGACAGGGATGGTTAATGTCTCCATGGTTTGTTAATATATTTATAGATGGGGTTGTAAAGAAGTAAATGCTAGGTTGTTTTCATGAGAGGTAGGATTAAATTATGGGAATCAAATAGAAAATGGATAGACACATTGCTTTTGCTGATATACGGCTCATGGGAATCTAAAGAAAATTGCAAAGGTTATTATTGTGATAGTTTGAGAATGTTGGTGAAAGGCAGAAAGTGGAAAGTGAACAAAAAAGAGTAAAGTGTTGAGATATCAAATGTTTAGATAAAGAAAAATTGGATATCAAATTGGGGAGGAGGATATGGAGGAATAATGTTTTCAGATACTTGGGAGTTGACGTGTCGGCGGATGGATTATGAAGGATGAGGATTAAAACAGAGAATTAATGAGGGAAAAAAATGTGAGTGGTCGTAAGTATATTTGGTGACAAAAAACGTTATCTATGGGCAAAGAAGAATGTATAAAATTAGTATACCAACACTGTGAAGCTTGGGTCTGGTAAATGACGCAGCGAGGAGACGGTTGGAGGCAGTGGAATGTCCTGTCTAAGGCAATGTGTGTGTAAATATTATCAGAAATTTTCGGCATAAAACACCAAAACGAGTACAACGATATTCGGTAAAGATTAAATGTCTTTTTTCCCAGACGATCTGTGAACCGCAACCAGTTATAATTAACACATAACAGTAAAAAATAATTGAAATTACCATAAAAATTTGGATAATTATGCGATATTGTTAAAACGTTCAACAATAAATTTAAAATTAAAGTGTCAGAATAGGCTTATGTAGCTCAGTGGAATGAGAAGATGATAACAAGAAAAAAAGATCTTCCAGAGTTGATCCGATCCTGGTGATTAGAGGCAACCACAGAGTCGTGATGACCGCGCACCACAGAGTCGTGTTTGACGCTGCACCACAGAGTCGTGTTGCCGCTGCACCACAGAGGTCGTGTTGACCGCGCAGCACAGAGTCGTGCTGACCGCTGCATCAAGAAGTCTGTGGAACCGCTGCACCACAGACTCGTGCTGATCGCTCACCACAGAGTCGTGTTGACCGCTGCACCACAGAGCCTGCTGAACCGTTGTACTACAGAGTCGTGTTGATCGCTGCACCACAGAGTCGTGCTGACTGCTGCACCACAGAGTCGTGTTGACCGCTGCACCACAGAGTCGTGTTGACTGCTGTACCACAGAGTCGTGTGGACCGCGCACCACAGAGTCGTGTGGACCGCTGCACACAAAGTCGTGCTGGACCGCTGCCCCAAAGAGATCGTGTTGACTGCTGTACCCACAGGAGTCTGTGGACCGCTGCACCACAGAGTCGTGTCTGACCGCTGCACCACAGAGCCTTCTTGATCGCTGCACCACAGAGTCGTGTTGACCGCTGCACCACAGAGTCGTGCTGACTGCTGCACCACAGAGTCTTGTTGATCGCTGCACCACAGAGTCGTACTGACCGCTGCACCACAGAGTCGTGTTGACCGCTGCACCACAGAGTCGTGTGGACCGCTGCACCACAGAGTCGTGTGACCGCTGACCAGAGTCGTGTTGACCCTGTCCACAGATCGTGCTGACCGCTGCATCCACAGAGTCCTTGTTGATCGCCTGCACCACAGAGTCCCGTACTGAACACGCAGCACCACAGAGTCCGTGTTGACCGCTGCACAAAAACAGAGTCGTGTTGACCGCTGCACCACAGAGTCGTGTTGACCGCTGCAGCACAGAGTCGTGCTGACCGCTGCATCACAGAGTCGTGTGGACCGCTGCACCACAGACTCGTGCTGACCGCTGCACCACAGAGTCGTGTTGACCGCTGCACCACAGAGCCGTGCTGACCGTTGTACTACAGAGTCGTGTTGATCGCTGCACCACAGAGTCGTGCTGACTGCTGCACCACAGAGTCGTGGTTGACCGCTGCACCACAGAGCGTTGTTGACGTGCTGTACCACAGAGTCTTGTGACCGCTGCAAGCCACAGAGCGTGTGGACCGCTGCAGCCCCCCCCCCCACAAAGTCGTGTTGACCGCTGCACCACAGAGTCGTGTTGACTGCTGTACCACAGAGTCGTGTGGACCGCTGCACCACAGAGTCGTGCTGACCGCTGCACCACAGAGTCGTGTTGATCGCTGCACCACAGAGTCGTGTTGACCGCTGCACCACAGAGTCGTGCTGACTGCTGCACCACAGAGTCTTGTTGATTCGCTGCACCACGAGCGACTGACCGCTGCACCACAGAGTCGTGTTGACCGCTGCACCACAGAGTCGTGTGGACCGCTGCACCACCAGAGCGTGTTTGACCGCTGCACAAGTCGTTTTGACCGCTGTACCACAGAGTCGTGCTGACCGCGTCAGCCATCCAGAGTCTTGTTGATCGCGCACCACAGAGTCGTACTGACCGCTGCACCACAGAGTCGTGTTGACCGCTGCACCACAGAGTCGTGTGGACCGCTGCACCACAGAGTCGTGTTGACGCTGCACCAGATCGTTTGACGCTGTACCACAGAGCGTGCTGACCGCTGCACCACAGAAATCTGTTGACCGCTGCACCTCAGAGTCTCTGACCGCTGCACCTCAGAGTCGTGCTGACCGCTGCACCACAGAGTCGTGCTGACCGCTGCACCACAGAGTCGTGTTGACCGCTGCACCACAGAGTCGTGCTGACCGCTGCACCACAGATCGTGCTGACCTCTGCACACAGAGTCGTTTGACCGCTGCACCACAGAGTCCTGCTGACCTCTGCACCACAAGTCGTGTAGACCGCTGCACAAAAGAGTCCGTTTGACCGCTGCACCACAGAGTCGTTTTGACCGCTTGCACTCAGAGTCGTGTTGACCCTGCAACCACAGAGTCGTGTTTGACCGCGGCACCACAGATCGTGCTGACCTCTGCACCACAGATCGTGTTGACCACTTGCAACCACAGAGTCGTTGACCGCTCACCAACTGAGTCGGTTGACCGCTGCACCACAGAGTCGTGTTGACCGCTGCACCACAGAGTCGTGTTGACCGCTGCACCACAGAGTCGTGTTGACCGCTGCACCACAGAGTCGTGTTGACCGCTGCACCACAAGTCGATTTGACCGCTGCAACACAGAGTCCGTGTTGCCGCTGCACCACAGAGTCGTGTTGACCCTGCACCACAAGTCGTGTTATACCGCACACCACCGAGTCGTGTTAACCGCTTGCACCACAGATCGGTTATCCGCTGCACCAAAGAGTCGTGTTAACCGCTGCACCACAGAGTCGTGTTAACCGCCTGCACCACAAGTCGTGTTAACCGACTGCACCTCAGAGTCTGTTAACCGCTGCACCACAGAGTCGTGTTAACCGCTGCACCACAGAGTCGTGTTAACCGCTGCACCACAGAGTCGTGTTAACCGCTGCACCACAGAGTCGTGTTAACCGCTGCACCACAGAGTCGTGTTAACCGCTGCACACAGAGTCGTTCATTCCGCTGCACCACAGAGTCGTGTTAACCGCTGCACCAAAGAGTCGTGTTAACCCGCTGCATCCACAAGTCTGTTAACCGCTGCACCACAGAGTCGTGTTAACCGCTGCACCACAGGTCTGTTTACCGCTGCACCCACAGAGTCGTGTTAAACGCAGCACAACAGAGTCTGTTAACCGTTGCACCACAGAGTCGTGTTAACCGCTGCACCACTGAGTCGTGTTATACCGCTGCACCAACAGAGTCGTGTTACAGCTCACCACAATCCGTGTTTAACCGCTGCACCAACAGATCTGCTGACCGCTGCACCACAGAGCCGTGCTGACCCGCTTGCACCACAGATCGTGTTAACCGCTTGCACCACAAGTCGTGCTGACCGCTGCACCACAGAGTCGTGCTGACCGCTGCACCACAGAGTCGTGCTGACCGCTGCACCACAGAGTCGTGTTGACCGCTGCACCACAGAGTCGTGCTGACCGCTGCACCACAGAGTCGTGTTGACCGCTGCACCACAGAGTCGTGCTGACCGCTGCACCACAGAGTCGTGCTGACCGCTGCACCACAGAGTCGTGCTGACCGCTGCACCACAGAGTCGTGTTACCTCTGCACACACAGAGTAGGTAATCTTCCAGATATTAAGTTCACAACACAAGACAATGGTTGTGTTAACAATATAAATATACAATAAAGTAGTATAACAACAACACCAAACTAAAGTAGCAAACTAATTTTTCTTCATCATCTTATTGGTTCTTATACTACTACTACTACTTACTACTACTACTACTACTGCTACTACACTACCTATACTACTACTACTACTACTAACTCTGCTGCTGCTACTGCTACTACTACTACTACTACTACTACTACTACTACTGCTACTTCTACTACAACTACTACTGCTACTACTACTGCTACTACCACTACTACTACTACTAACAGCTACTATACTACTACTACTCTACTACTACTGCAAATACAAAACTACTACTGCTACTTTCACTACACTACTACTGCTACTACTACTACTCTACTACTACTACTACTACTACTACTATACACGCTACTACTACTACTACTACTACTGCTACTACACTACTACAACTACTACGTACTACTACTACTAACTACTACTATACTACACTACTACTACTACTAATGCTACTACTACTAAACTACACTACTACTACTATGCTACTACTACTACACTACTACACTCTACTCTACTACTACTACTACAAATACTAATGCTACTACTACTACTACTACTACTACTAATGCATACTACTACTACTACTACTACTACTACAATGCACACTACTACTACTACTACTACTGCTACTACGCTAAATACAACTACTACTACACTACTACTACTAATGCTACTACTACAAACTACTCTACTACTACATGACTGCTGTTACTACTACTACTACTACTACACTACTACTACTACTTACTAATTACTACTACTACTCTACTACTACTACTCTACTTACTACTACTGCAATTACCTACACCTACTATCACTACTACTACACTACTGCTACTACTACTACTACTACTACTACTACTACTGCTATCTACTACTACTACTACTACTACACTACTGCTATTACTACAACGCTATACAACTACTACTACTAATACTACTACTACTACTACTCACTACTATACTACTACTACACTACTACACTACTACTACTGTACTTACTACACTACTACTACTACTGCTACTACTACTACTACACTACTACTACTCTACTACTACTACTGCTACTACTACTACTACTACTACTACTACCTACTAATACTACTACTACTACTACTACTGCTAAACTAGCTACTACTACTACTACTCTACTAACTACTACTACAACTACTACTACTACATATTACTATCTACTACTACTACTCTACTACTACTACTACTACTACTGACTACTACTACTACTACTAACTGCTACTACTACTACACTACTACTACTACTGCTACTACTACTACTACTACAACTACTACTGCTACTACTACTACTACTACTACTACTACTACAAACTACTGAACTACTATACTACTACTACTACTGCTACTACTACTACAACTACATACTACTGCTACTACTACTACTAACTACTACTACTATATACAACTACTACTACTACTACTACTGCTACTACTACTACTACTACTACTACTACTGCTACTACTACTACTACTACTACTACTGACTATTACTACTACTACTACACTACTACTACTACTACTACTACTACACTACTACTACTACATAATACTACTACTATGCTACTAATAATTACTACTACTTATATATACTGCTACTACTACAACTACTACTACTACAAAAGCTCAACTACTACTACTATGCTACTTACCACTATGACTACTACTACTTACTACTACTACTACTACTGCTACTAACTACTACTACTACTTACTGACTACTACTGCTACTAACTAACTACACTACTGACTTACACTGCTACTACACTACTACTTACTGAATTACACTACTACTACGCTACTACTATAACTACTACTACTACACTACTGCTACTACTACTACACTACTACTACTACTACTAACTACTACTACTGAATTACACTCTACTACACTACTACTTACACTAGCTACTACTACTACTACAACTCTGACTCACTACTACTACACTACTACTTCATACTACTACAACTACTACTACTACACTGACTAACTACTGACTACTACTACTGAACTTACACTACTACTACTACTACTACTACACTTCTGACTACACTATAAACTAACTACTACTACATGACTAACTATAATACTACACTATTACATATCTACTACTTACTTGTTATATTACATAACTTACACTATCTTACAACTACTTACTAATCACTACTGACTTACAACTACTACACACTACTGGACTTACACTATGGACTTACACTACTGGACTTACACTCTGGACTTACACTACTGGACTTCACACTATCTGGACTTACACTACTGGACTTAACACTACTGACTTACACTACTGGACTTACACTACTACTAACAACTACTAAAATATTAATATACACTAATGGACTAGATAGACTTAAATAAACTTAACATTCTGGAATACATCAGGACTTAACTATCTGGAATTACGTCTAGCTTAACTATGGCTAACTTGGAAGACATGACTGGAAACAATGACTTACACATGGAGCTACAGTTCATGGACTTACACTTGACAACACACTGGACATTACAATACTGGACTTACATACTGGAGACTACACTGAAGACTTCACTGGACAGTACATCTACTGGACTACACTACTGGACAACACACTGGACTACTCTTCTGGACTACACTCATGAACTTACACACTGGGACTTCACTAATGACTTCACACTGGACTTACACTATGGACTTACAGCTAGCTGGACAACATGAGGACTTACACTTCTGGGAATACACTACGGACTACACTATGGACTTAGCTGGAACATGCATACTGGAACTACACTACTGGACTTACACTATGGACTTACACACTGGACATTACACTACAGGACTTACACTACTGGATCACACTCTGGACTTACACTATGGACTTACATCTACTGGACTACATCACTGACTTCACTACTGGCACTAAATAACATGGCAGGCTGAAGACAGAGCACTGTAATTTAATAGCACACTGGAAGACATGGCAGGCTGGGAAACAGTGCAGGGGTGGAAGACAGTGGCAGGGCAGGAAGACAGTGCAGGCTGGAAGACAGTGGCAGGCTGGGAAGACAGTAGCAGCTAGGCTGGGAAGACAGTGGCAGGCTGGAAGACAGTGGCAGGACTGGGAACACAGGTGGCAGGCTGGAAGACAGTGGCAGGCTGGAAGACAGTGCAGGGCTGGAAGACGTGGCAGGGCTGGGAAGACAGTGGCAGGACTGGAAGACAGTGCAGGCTGGGAAGACAGTGGCAGGCTGGGAAGACAGTGGCAGGGCGTGGAAGACGTGGCTAAGCATCACGGGAAGACAGTGGCAGGCTGGAAGACAGTGGCAGGCTGGGAAGACAGTGGCAGGGCTGGGAAGACATTGCAGGACTGGAAGACAGTGGCAGGCTGAAGACAGTGGCAGGCTGGAAGACAGTGGCAAGCTGGGAACACGGTGACTGGGAA
Organism: Cherax quadricarinatus; assembly: GCF_026875155.1. NCBI lineage: Eukaryota > Metazoa > Arthropoda > Malacostraca > Decapoda > Parastacidae > Cherax > Cherax quadricarinatus. The sequence continues at coordinate 24,902,929 of NC_069488.1, read as the reverse complement.
ACAGTGGCGGGGGGAGCTGCAGCTGGAAGACAGTGGCAGGCTGGGAAGACAGTTGCAGGCAGGTGAAAGACAGTGGCAAGCTGGGAAGACAGTGCAGGGTGGAAGACAGTGCAGGGTGGAAGACAGTGGCAGGGCTGGGAAGACGTGGCAGCTGGAAGACAGTGGGCTGGAAGACAGTGGCAGGGCTGGGAAGACAGTGGCAGGACTGGGAAGACAGTGGCAGGGCTGGGAAGACAGTGGCAGGGCTGGGAAGACAGTGGCAGGGCTGGGAAGACAGTGGCAGGGCTGGGAAGACAGTGGCAGGGCTGGGAAGACAGTGGCAGGACTGGAAGACAGGTCAGGCTGGAAGACAGTGCAGGCTGGAAGACAGTGGCAGGCTGGAAACAGGCAGGGCTGGAGAAGTGGCAGGCTGAGACGTGCAGGGCTGGGAAGACAGTGGCAGGGCTGGGAAGACAGTGGCAGGCTGGAAGACAGTGCATAGGCTGGAAGACAGTGGCAGGGCTGAAAGACAGTGGCAGGCTGGAAGACAGTGCAGGGCTGGAAGACAGGCAGGTCTGGAAGACAGTGGCAGGCTGGGAAGACAGTGGCAGGGCTGGAAGACAGTGCAGGGCTGGAAGACAGTGGCAGGACTGGGAAGACAGTGGCAGGCTGGAAGACATGGCAGGCTGGAAGACAGTGGCAGGGCTGGGAAGACAGTGGCAGGCTGGGAAGACAGTGGCAGGGCTGGGAAGACAGTGGCAGGGCTGGGAAGACAGTGGCAGGGCTGGGAAGACAGTGGCAGGCTGGAAGACAGTGGCAGGGTCTGGAAGACAGTGGCAGGGCTGGGAAGACAGTGGAGGCTGGGAAGACAGTGGCAGGCTGGAAGACAGTGGCAGACTGGGAAGACAGTGGCAGGGCTGGGAAGACAGTGGCAGAGCTGGGAAGACAGTGGCAGGCTGGGAAGACAGTGGCAGGGCTGGGAAGACAGTGGCAGGCTGGGAAGACAGTGGCAGGCTGGGAAGACAGTGGCAGGCTGGGAAGACAGGAGTGGCAGGGCATGAGAAGAATGTAGGCTGGAGCAGGCAGGGCTGGGAAGACAGTGGCAGGGCTGGAAGACAGTGGCAGGGCTGGGAAGACAGTGGCAGGCTGGAAAACAGTGGCAGGGCTGGGAAGACAGTGGCAGGGCTGGGAAGACAGTGGCAGGGCTGGTAAACAGTGGCAGGGCTGGAAGACAGTGGCAGGACGGGAAGACGTGCAGGCTGGAAAGACAGTGCAGGGCTGGGAAGACAGTGGCAGGGCTGGGAAGACAGTGGCAGGGCTGGGAAGACAGTGGCAGGGCTGGGAAGACAGTGGCAGGGCTGGAAAGACAGTGGCAGGGCTGGGAAGACAGTGGCAGGGCTGGGAAGACAGTGGCAGGGCTGGGAAGAAGAGTGGCAGGGCTGGAAAGACAGTGGCAGGCTGGGAAGACAGTGGCAGGGCTGGGAAGACAGTGGCAGGGCTGGGAAGACAGTGGCAGGGCTGTGAAGACAGTGGCAGGCTGGGAAGACGTGGCAGGCTGGAAGACAGTGGCAAGCTGGGAAGACAGTGGCAGGCTGGAAAGACATGGGCAGGGCTGGAAGACAGTGCAGGCTGGGAAGACAGTGGCAGGCTGGGAAGACAGTGGCAGGGCTGGGAAGACAGTGGCAGGGCTGGGAAGACAGTGGCAGGCTGGGAAGACAGTGGCAGGACTGGGAAGACAGTGGCAGGACTGGGAAGACAGTGGCAGGGCTGGGAAGACAGTGGTAGGACTGGGAAGACAGTGGCAGGTCTAGGAAGACAGTGGCAGGGCTGGAAGAAGTGGCAGGCTGGAAAGAAAGTGGCAGGAAGCTGGAAGACAGTGGCAGGGCTGGAAGACAGTGGCAGGGCTGGAAGACAGTGGCAGGGCTGGGAAGACAGTGGCAGGACTGGGAAGACGGTGACAGGTCTGTGAAAAGAGTGGCAGGGCTTGGAAGACAGTGGCAGGGCTGGGAAGACAAAGGCAGGGCTGGGAAGAAAGTGGAGGCTGGAAGACAGTGGCAGGCTGGAAAGACAGTGGCAGGCTGGAAGACAGTGGCAGGAGCTGGAAGACAATGGTAGGGCTGGGAAGAAGTGGCAGGGCTGGAAAGACGAGTGGCAGGGACTGGGAAACAGTGGCAGGGCTGGAAAGACAATGGCAGGGCTGGAAGAAAGTGGCAGGGCTGGGAAGACATGGCAGGCTGGAAGACAGTGGCAGGCTGGAAAGACAGTGGCAGGACTGGGAAGACAGTGGCAGGGCTGGAAAAGACAATGTGCAGGCTGGAAGAAAGTGGCAGGGCTGGGAAGACAGTGGCATGGGCTGGGAAGAGTGGCAGGCTGGGAAGGCAGTGGCAGGGCTGGAAAGACAGGGCATGGGCTGGGAAGACAGTGGCTGGACAGTGGAGGAGACAGTGCAGGGTAGGAAGACAGTGGCAGGGTCTGGGAAGACAGTGAAGGACTGGGAAGACGGTGGCAGGTCTAGGAAGACAGTGGCAGAGCTGGAAGACAGTGGCACGGCTGGAAGACAGTGGCATTGGGAAGACAGTGGCAGGCTGGGAGACGTGACAGGCTGGGAAGACAGGGCAGGCTGGGAAGACAGTGGCAGGGCTGGAAGACAGGCAGGGCTGGGAAGACAGTGGCAGGACTGGGAAGACAGTGCAGGACTGGAAAACAGTGGCAGGACTGGAAGAACAGTGGCAGGCTGGAAGACAGTGGCAGGACTGAAGACTGGCAGAGAGAAGACAAGTGGCAGGGCTGGGAAGAAGTGGCAGGCTGGGAAGACAGTGGCAGGCTTGGAAGACAGTGGCAAGGCTGGAAGACAGTGGCAGGTGGGAAAGACAGTGGCAGGGCTGGAAGACAGTGGCAGGCTGGGAAGACAGTGGCAGGGCTGGAAGACAGTGGTCAGGCTGGAAGACAGTGGCAGGCTGGAAGACAGTGGCAGGGCTGGGAAGACAGTGGCAGGGCTGGGAAGACAGTGGCAGGACTGGGAAGACAGTGGCAGGCTGGGAAGACAGTGGCAGGACTGGGAAGACAGTGGCAGGGCTGGGAAGACAGTGGCAGGGCTGGGAAGACAGTGGCAGGTGGGAAGAATGGCAGGCTGGAAGACAGTGGCAGGGCTGGGAAGACAGTGGCAGGACTGGGAAGACAGTGGCAGGGCTGGGAAGACAGTGGCAGGGCTGTGAAGACAGTGGCAGGACTGGGAAGACAGTGGCAGGCTGGGAAGACAGTGGCAGGCTGGAAGACAGTGGCAGGACTGGGAAGTACAGTGGCAGGCTGGGAAGACAGTGGCAGGCTGGGAAGACAGTGGCAGGACTGGGAAGACAGTGGCAGGGCTTGGAAGACAGTGGCAGGGCTGGGAAGACAGTGTAGGCTGGGAAGACAGTTGACAGTGCTGGGAAGACAGTGACAGGGTGGGAAGACAGTGGCAGGCTGGGAAGACAGTGCAGGACTGGAAGACAGTGGCAGGCTGGGAAGACAGTGGCAAGGACTGGAAGACAGTGGCAGGGACTGGAAGACAGTGGCAGGACTGGGAAGACAGTGGCAGGGCTGAGAAGACAGTGGCAGGGCTGGGAAGACAGTGGCAGGACTGGGAAGACAGTGGCAGGGCTGGGAAGACAGTGGCAGGGCTGGGAAGACAGTGGCAGGAGCTGGGAAGACAGTGGCAGGGCTGGGAAGACAGTGGCAGGACTGGGAAGACAGTGGCAGGGCTGGGAAGACAGTGGCAGGACTGGGAAGACAGTGGCAGGACTGGGAAGACAGTGGCAGGCTGGGAAGACAGTGGCAGGACTGGAACGGGGCAGAAGTCTGGAAGACAATGCAGGTGGGAAGACAGTGGCAGGGTTGGAAGACAGTGGCAGGCTGGGAAGACAGTGGACAGGACTGGGAAGACAGTGGCAGGCTGGGAAGACAGTGGCAGGACTGGGAAGACAGTGGCAGGGCTGGGAAGACAGTGGCAGGGCTGGGAAGACAGTGGCAGGGCTGGGAAGACAGTGGCAGGGCTGGGAAGACAGTGGCAGGACTGGGAAGACAGTGGCAGGGCTGGGAAGACAGTTGCAGGCTGGAAGACATGGGCAGACTGGGAAGACAGTGCAGTGCTGAAAGACAATTGGCAGGGCTGGAAGACAGTGGCAGGAGACTGGAAGTCAGTGGCAGGCTGGGAAGATAGCATGATAAGACGGCAGGTGCTGGGAAGACAGTGCAAGGCTGGGAAGACAGTGGCAGACTGGAAGACATGGCAGACTGGGAAGACAGTGATGAGCTGGAAGACATGGTAGACTAGAAGACAGTGGCACTGCAGGAAACAGTGAGGGCTGGAAACAGAGGTCAGGCTGTGAAGACAGTGGCAGACTGGAAGACAGTGCAGGGCTGGGAATACAGAGGCAGGCTGGAAGACAGTGGCAGAACTGTGGAAACAGTGGCAGGTTGGAAGACACTGTGCAGGACTGGAAGACATGCAGGGCTGGAAGACAGCGGCAGGACTGGAAGACAGTTGGCAGGGCTGGGAGACAGTGGCAGGCTGGTAAGACGTGGCAGGGCTGGGTAATAGTGGCAGGACTGGAAACAGTGGCAGGCTGGGAAGACAGGGCAGCCGGGAAGACATGGCAGGACTGTAAACATGTGTCAGGATCTGGGAAACATTGCAGGCTGGAAGAATATGGCAGGACTGGGAAACAGTGCAGTCTGGGAAGAACAGTTGCAGGGTTGGGAAGACAGTGGCAGGAATGGAAGACAGTGGCAGGGTGGGAGACAGTGCAGGACTGGGAAGACAGTGCAGAATAAGACAGTGGCAGGCTTGGAAGACAGTGCTAGTCTGGAAGACAGTGCAGGAGCTGGGAAGATCATTTCAGGGCTGGAAGACAGTGGCAGGACTGGGAAGACAGTGGCAGCTGGAAGACAGTGGCAGGGCTGGAAACAGTGGCAGGGCTGGAAGGGCATGGCAGGGCTTGGGAAGACAGTGGCAGGCTGGGAAGACATGGCAGGTCTTGAAGCAGTGGCAGGGCTGGGAAGTGAAATTTTGGGAGTACAAAGCCGTTGCAGGCTGGTGAAGATAGTGAGACTGAAACAACATTATTTGCAACCTCGGAGAAGTTGGCAGGCTGATGACATAGGAGAGGAAAGACACTCTTCGTCAGTGACGGAAGATAAGACATGCGTAGTTCAGACGCTGGAACAACATGGATGATGAGGATATGAATGCAACTAGGTAGATAAGACAATAGCAGCTGAACGAATTATCTGGGGAAACAATTTCTTCAAGGGCGTGGGAAGAAGCAGTGCTGGAAGACTTGCAGTGTCGGGAGGGAGCATCAAGAAATGGGAGAGAAAGTGGCGGAAAGGGGAAAAGTGGGGGGGTTAGACAGTCACTATAAATGAAGGACTGGGGTAACCCGGATGAAACTGGGGGTGGTGTGTGGTGTGTGTGTGTTGGAGTTTTGGTGGTGGGGGTTTGGCTGCGGATGGGAAACGTCAGATGGGATGCCCCCGGGTTTGGAAAAAGGCAACACTGGGAAATATCCACTTGGGAAACATCACTTAAAAACCCCCTTTCCGCTAAAAAGCCGTTTGCCTTTTTGGAGGGGGTAAAAGGCCCGGGGAAGGGGAAATGTCAGCTGGAGGCCATTCCCCGAACTTTGGAAAATTCGCTGGGTTTTTTTTTCCTTTTTTGGGAAAGGGAATTGGAAGGCTTGGAAACCCTTTTTTCGGGGGTGGGAAATGCGCTGAAAAGTGGACTGGGAAGTTTTTTAAGGGCTTTTTAAGACAATTGGCAAAAAGGGCTGGAAGCAGTGGCCAGCTGGAAAAAGTGCAGGGGGAAAAAGTCGGGTGGGAGCCGTGAGGCCCCCGGGTAATGCCAACATTAGAACCCCTTTTGGGGTAATTAAAAGAGGGGGCTAAATTTTTCCAACACAAAGAGGTTGGGAAGCGGGGCAACAATAAAAAAGGAATTTAGGAAAGAAAAGGTTTTTTAAAAACTTTTTCATCAGCAAAACGGAAATAAATTGGCGGTAAAAATATACCCAATGAAACAAACCCAAATCTAATAAGGGTATTTATGATTACCCATCTCTTCCAGACAGAAAGTAGAGGACAGTGGTGGAAGACTTGTTCAGTCATAAACCTAAAGGGGGGACTGACAAAAAAATTAATGTCAATAGGACTGATTAACGTCTTACTTCTATCTCTGACTACTGTACCCGGATGATTAATACTCCGTGTGTGTGTGTGTTGGTGTGTGATGTTGTATGTGTGTGTTGATTTGTGTGTGTGTGTGTGTGTGTTTTGGCTGGCTGGATGGCGAAACGTCTACGATAGGGATGCCCGGGTGTTGCGCATGTGTCTTAATTTCATCTTGTCGGTATTATATACCATTCTTGTCATTATACTACTACTACTACCACCACCTCTTCTTGCCTATATATAGCCGTCCTGCTCTTCTTCTGGTTAGTGTGACTTTGTAAATGGTCCAAGTCGAACCGAAACGTCGTCGTAAGCTTCTCGGTATTGTGCCTTTTTTTGTTATTCCCAGCTTATATCGTTTAGGACTTCGTTTACTGGGTCCCACTTTATATTCTTGTTATTGAAGTTGAATTTGGTGAAGGCTCCCTCGTGACTAATCTCATTTTTTCGGTCTGGGGCTCCGTGCATATATGTCTGAATCTCGATTATGTTGTGATCTGGGTATATTGTTTTTGATATGGTGACATTTCGTATCAGATCAGCATTGTTAGTGAAGATGAGGTCTAGTGTATTCTCCAGTCTAGTAGGCTCTTATTTGCTGGTTTAAGTTGAATTTTGTGCAGAGGATTTAAAAGCTCGTGTGTGTGTGAGTTCTGTCAGAGCTGCCTTCTGGTGTTATTACTCAAAAACAATTATTTGCTATATCCTCCATTTTAGGTGCCTCAAGTTGAAATCCTCCAGGCAAGGAGCTGGAATGCATTTATCCAGACAGTGGGTCAATTTTTGACAGCTGTATTCCTGGAATTGCTGGGACGTTAGCATCGGAGGCTTGGTATGATAAGACAATAGGCACACATTAGGCACTTATTCCGAAGACGTTTTCGCGCTGCACAGTAGGCTTCTTCAGTCGAGTACAGAAGTAGGCAGGAGCAAGTAGATGTGAAGACGATGTTTTGAAATAATACCATCACCTTAAGTCGTATGGACTGTACATCTTCTCTCAAACTACTACTTCATTTGCACTACTTTCTCGTCTTCAATCTACTGTCTTGCTATTTCTGGTAGACTGCCAATGTTCCAAGGTCTAAGCTCACTGTGGTATTGGATAATTTTTCGGAATAAAGTTAGACTAAATGTTTTTTGTGTTATTGAGTTTTAATTCTGAAAACTTCGTACTATACCATTTGAGCATTCGTCTGGAGGTGCTCTGTATAGATCTACCCACTCCATTTTGTCGTTATTCGATTTTTACTGCTACTTCGATCAACATCATTTTGCAGGATTATAATCAGTTCTAGTGAAGTAAATGACCTCTGCAGATATACAGTTATTGTGTCACTGCTACCCTCTTTTTGCCTGAATTCATTCGCATCTGTTTAGTGGCTGTGAACCTGGGACAATTGTTCAGTTTCCACAATGGGATCCTTTACTGTGTCTCTGGTATTGCGGGATGATTGCCATTGCCTCTGTGAGTCAGTCCAGGATGAAATGGTTTTTGTGTGTTCACATTCTGGCATTTAGACCTGTATTTGCACATAATAGCTGTCATCTGGAGTGGCTGGCACTCATGGTGTTTCATGGGTGGAACTTAATTTTTTCTCTGTCTCCTATTCTGTATTTCCTGGAATTGGTTAGTGAAGTCTTTCACTTAGTGATTCCATCTGCAATGATGATTTGTTAAATTCGTACATTTCTCCATTTTGTTATCCTTCCTGGCACTGTATATACCATCTCCTTCGTAGTTGTTGTTACCTATCGGTTTTCACCATGGCACTGGATGTATCTGGGTATCATTTTCCCTATTGCAATGGTTGGCTGCAGATTAAGTCAGCACTCATGTTCTTTATTTCCTGCGGATCAAGTATTCCTTTCAGGATTATATTACCTATGTATTTCCTGTAGATTGTCCTAATTAATTGATTCATGTTCATTACCATAGTTTCTGTTATTTACATCATTTTTCATCGGATATATTGTCATCACATCAATCTTCTTTATTTACTTACATCTTAATTCTGTTTCTGATGGAGATGTCCACCATAACTGATGACTGTAGCGATCAACCTCAATTGGATGTTTTGTGCAAGGTTAATCTTCAAAGTCTTGTGATGTTGCACAACACAATTTCCTGTGGATATTTACCCATTGTAATCCTTGGCTGGTCACAAGGTGGCTCTTTCTAGTGATTAGAATACTCAGCCACGTAACGGATGTTACCTGTAAATTAATTGTCTACAATAATTACTTATACCATTTATTATCACTCTACAAATCCTTTTCAACTGGAATATAAATTCATAATTTTCTTGGAGCACCACTCAAGGTTTCTTTATTGTATAACTACCATAAAAAGGTGTAAATTCCTGTTATGTATCTGCCCATAATGGTGTTCCCTGGCGTATTGTACCACTCAAGCGTGTTTACGTGTCATTTCCTCATGGTATTCTTTGGTAAATGTCTACCATACTCAATGAATGTTCCTGTGGATGTTCTCAACCGAACAAAATCAAATGGTGCTTATCCTTGGTATTCCCATAATTGTTTAGTGGATGTTTACCCTCAGTGTTTCCAGTGGCTATTGCTCACCACTCAATGGTGTTACCTGTTTGTCACCATTCTGGTTTCTTGTGTAATGTCTAACCACTCAAGTTGTTTTTCTGATTTGCCACATTAAACTCAATGTTTTCCCTTGTATGTTATCAACACTCAGTTTTCTATGAAGGTATTGATTTCACACTCTGTGTCTGTATGTTCACCACTCAATGTTGTTTCCTGTGGTATGTCTCACCCACTAATGTTTTCCTGTGGTAGTGTCTCACCACTCAATGGTGTTTCCTGTGGTATTGTCTCACCACTCAATGGTGTTTCCTGTGGTAGTGTCTCACCACTCAATGGTGTTTCCTGTGGTATTGTCTCACCACTCAATGGTGTTTCCTGTGGTATTGTCTCACCACTCAATGGTGTTTCCTGTGGTATTGTCTCACCACTCAATGGTGTTTCCTGTGGTATTGTCTCACCACTCAATGGTGTTTCCTGTGGTATTGTCTCACCACTCAATGGTGTTTTCTGTGGTATTGTCTCACCACTCAATGGTGTTTCCTGTGGTAGTGTCTCACCACTCAATGGTGTTTCCTGTGGTAGTGTCTCACCACTCAATGGTGTTTCCTGTGGTAGTGTCTCACCACTCAATGGTGTTTCCTGTGGTAGTGTCTCACCACTCAATGGTGTTTCCTGTGGTATGTCTCACCACTCAATGGTGTTTCCTGTGGTATTGTCTCACCACTCAATGGTGTTTCCTGTGGTATTGTCTCACCACTCAATGGTGTTTCCTGTGGTATTGTCTCACCACTCAATGGTGTTTCCTGTGGTGGTATTGTCTCACCACTCAATGGTGTTTCCTGTGGTATTGTCTCACCACTCAATGGTGTTTCCTGTGGTATTGCCTCACCACTCAATGGTGTTTCCTGTGGTATTGTCTCACCACTCAATGGTGTTTCCTGTGGTATTGTCTCACCACTCAATGGTGTTTCCTGTGGTATTGTCTCACCACTCAATGGTGTTTCCTGTGGTATTGTCTCACCACTCAATGGTGTTTCCTGTGGTATTGTCTCACCACTCAATGGTGTTTCCTGTGGTATTGTCTCACCACTCAATGGTGTTTCCTGTGGTATTGTCTCACCACTCAATGGTGTTTCCTGTGGTATTGTCTCACCACTCAATGGTGTTTCCTGTGGTATTGTCTCACTACTCAATCGTGTTTCCTGTGGTAGTGTTTCACCACTCAATGGTGTTTCTGTGGTTGCACCACTCAATGGTGTTTCCTGTGGTATTGTCTCACCACTCAATGGTGTTTCCTGTGGTAGTGTTTCACCACTCAATGGTGTTTCCTGTGGTAGTGTCTCACCACTCAGTAGTGTTTCCTGTGGTAGTGTTTCACCACTCAGTAGTGTTTCCTGTGGTAGTGTTTCACCACTCAGTAGTGTTTCCTGTGGTAGTGTCTCACCACTCAGTAGTGTTTCCTGTGGTAGTGTTTCACCACTCAATGGTGTTTCCTGTGGTAGTGTTTCACCACTCAATGGTGTTTCCTGTGGTAGTGTTTCACCACTCAATGGTGTTTCCTGTGGTATTGTCTCACCACTCAATGGCGTTTCCTGTGGTATTGTCTCAGCACTCAATGGTGTTTCCTGTGGTAGTGTCTCACCACTCAATGGCGTTTCACGTGGTAGTGTTACCATCAATGGCGTTTTCCATATCAGGTGGTAGTGTCTCACCACTCAATAGTGTTTCCTGTGGTAGTGTCTCACTACTCAATGGTGTTTCCTGTGGTATTGTCTCACCATTCAATGGTGTTTCCTGTGGTAGTGTCTCACCACTCAATGGTGTTTCCTGTGGTATTGTCTCACCACTCAATGGTGTTCCCTGTGGTAGTGTCTCACCACTCAATGGAAATGGGATCATCTTGAGGCAAGTCAAGTAACCCCTCCGGTGAGACCCTGGGAGGCCTCCTGGTAGAGCCTGTAGTGACAAAAGTACTACTGGAAGTTGCCTGCTGTTCCTGGAGTACGAACGGAAGGTGGTTAGTGGTCACCTGCGGTCATACCTGTTCTAAGCTCTACACCAAGCACCATGGCTTGGTGTAGTGTTTTAGAATCTCAAGTTAAAGTGTTGAAGAAGGAGTTTGGGAGTGAGTGTGAGAAGGATTTAGCTGGTAACGAGGAAATGGTCACTAGCGGTGATAGTGGCAGCCGCTTTAAGTGGCAAGTGGTTCACAGTTCAGGAAGAAGGAACATAAGGAGGGTTAACAGAGAAGATGTTAAGGTAGGAAATCGATTCTCTGTTCTCCAGGACGAGTGCACTTCAATGGTTAGTGAGGTTGAAGGTACCACTGATTCCCCTGCTAATCCAGGTAAGAATATTTTAACAGTAGTTGATTCTCAGGAAAGATATATGGACCGTGCTTTTTGTAACAGAGACAGAAAGGTCAGACAGAGAGTGTGCCTTCCTGGAGCTGGTGTTGGTGACATAGTCAGCAGGTTGGATAATATTATGGCAGGGGATGGGAACAAGCACATTATCTGTCTTAGTGCTGGGGGTAATGACATTGGGAAGGGCAGGAGACAGGAGCTGCTGGATAAGTACAGGTCAGCCATAGAAGTCGTTAGGTCTAAGGGAGGGATCCCAGTCATATGTAGCATCTTGCCTAGAAAAGGAGTGGGCAATGAATGGATGTCTAGGGCAATTGGTATAAATTGCTGGCTAGGCAAGTACTGCAAGGAACTTGCAATCCCATTCATTGATAACTGGGACCTATTCTTTGGCAAACGTGATATGTATGCAAGGGATGGAGTTCATCTCTCTGGGGAAGGAGTGGATGCATTAGCCAATTCGATTGAGAGGGTAATTGATGACTTGTCTAGGAATTTAAACTGATAGATTATAGAGGTATGGGTGTTTGTAGGAAACAATCAGGCTGCAGTATTAGGGTTAAAAACAGCAGTTATTACCGGGATACCTCAGGAATATGTTTAAAAGACAATATTCAAAATAAAGTTGCTAGTAATGGCAAATCAATTGATCAACAAACAAAGAGAGATAGCAGAAGGCAACGAGGGACTAGTTCCCTTAAGGTTTGCTATACAAATAGTAGGAGTCTAAGAAATAAGATAGATGAGCTAGGATTACTTGCAAGTATAGGTAATATAGATATTATTGGTATAACAGAGACCTGGTTCAACCTGAAAGATAGAGAAATGCCTTCTGAATGCAACATACAGGGCTATAAACTATTTCACACTGATAGGGTCAACAGGTGTGGCGATGTATGTCAGAGAAAATTTAAATTGTTGGCTTAGACATGATATAAGAGAAACATCGAACACAGAATCTGTTTGGTTACAGTTTCTCGAGGGTCGTGACAAATTAATTTTGGGTGTGATTTATAGGCCCCCAAACCTTGATAGGGAGTGCAGTAAGCTGTTATGGGACGAAAATGGGAGATTTTAACTTTAGACAAATTAATTGGAACAATATGGCAGGAAATCTTGAGTCTAGTGACTTTCTTGATAGGGTTCAGGATTGCTTTTTAGAACAGGTTGTGACAGAAACAACTAGAGGAAACAATCTGCTTGACTTTGTTCTTGCCAACAAAGAGTCACTAATTAATAGTCTTGAGGTTAATGATGAGCTTGGGGAAATTGATCACAAATTACTTAGTTTCAATATATCATGGAATTACCCAGATAACTGCAATTAAATCTCTGTCCCAGGTTTTCGCTTGGCCTACTTCATGGGACTGAAAAATTACCTGGGTGGGCTAAATTGAGTCAGGTAGGTGATCTTGGTTGCCAATATGACGTTTTTTAGAGCATAATTCTAGCTGCCCAGACAACTTTTGTTCCGAGTAGGGAAATTAGATCTAACAAAAATGATCCCAAACGGATGAACAATAGATTAAAACATCTCATTGGTCGAAAGAAAGGCATATATAGGCGTATCAAAAGAGGGGATGGGCAGTTAAGAAATCAATATATTCAATTAAAGAGAGAAATAAAGAAAGGAATAAGAAAAGCAAAAATGGATTATGAGGCTAAGGTCGCAAAGGATTCAAAGTCTAACCCAAAAGGGTTCTTTCAGGTATACAGAAGTAAGATCAGGGACAAGATAGGCCCACTTAAGAGAAACTCTGCTCAGATCACTGACAGTGATAAGGATATGTGTGAAATTCTCAATACTTACTTCCTCTCAGTTTTCACCCAGGAAGATACTAACGATATTCCTGAAATAATAGATTATGTAGAACAGGACGATAATAAACTATGCATGATTGCGGTAACTAGTGACATGGTCCTCAGACAAATAGAGAAACTGAAACCTAACAAATCCTCAGGCCCTGATGAGCTGTTTGCAAGGGTGTTAAAGGAATGTAAAGAGGAACTTAGCATACCTTTGGCTAATCTTTTTAACATATCATTACAAACTGGCATAGTGCCTGATAAGTGGAAAATGGCAAATGTAATACCTATTTACAAGGCAGGTGACACGTCCTTGGCTTCGAACTATAGACCAATATGCCTTACCTCCATAGTGGGAAAATTTATGGAATCAATTTCCGAAGCAATTCGTAGCCTTCTTGATAGGCACAGATTGATTAATGAATCTCAACACGGTTTTACAAAGGGGCGTTCCTGTCTTACGAATTTACTAACATTTTTCACTAAGGTGTTTGAGGAGGTAGATCATGGTAATGAATATGATATTGTGTATATGGACTTCAGTAAGGCTTTCGATAGAGTTCCACATCAGAGGCTATTGAGGAAACTTAAAGCACACGGAATAGGAAGAGAAATTTTTTCCTGGGTAGAGGCATGGTTGACAAATAGGCAGCAGAGAGTTTGCATAAATGGGGAAAAATCAGAATGGGGGCACGTCAAAAGCGGTGTTCCACAAAGGGTCAGTGTTGGGCCCGTTGTTGTTCACAATTTACATAAACGACATAGATGAGGGAATAAATAGCGACATCCTTGGAAAATAAATCATTAACAGAATTTCTTTATAATTACAGTTAGAGTACTTTACAGTACCCCCAAATGCACATTATCAATTATAAAATTATTCTTTACAACTATAATATTCATACTATTATGGCACACTTCTCCACTATATGTACATTACGATGTCATGCAGAACCCTGCATAACAGTATTAATTCATAATAACACCCTAAAAACCAGCAATATTGCACACAAAAGTAAATTATTCACAGGGTATTAATTAATAATAACACCCTAAAAAAGCATGCACAAAGTAGTTCACAGTTTACAATATACAAAAAAAGAAATATTGCACAGGTAATTATATTTAGATTTTATATAATGCTTACGACCCAAAGAATATAATTGAAATTATGCACACATAATTGTACATTATCACAGTTTAATTAATAATACGACCAGCTAGAACTGATACCCATATTCTCATAACCAAAGTAACATCTATTATTGATATAAAGATTGTCGGAGTTTTAATAAAATCCCAAGCTGCAATGCTATCTCAATTTCTTTTACAACCTTGCATCACAAGAATGATATTGATTTCTTCAGGTTGCAAACTTGAATTACCACATAAAATTTGATAATTCTCCCATATACAGGCCCCCATGTTATGCAAAAAATGTGGGATAGCTGGGGGCTTGAGCCTGGTCTACGGGCAAAGGTAAAAGTTACTCACATCTCAAGCCCAAACAGGCCACCCAAGGCTATCCCAGTCAAAACAGAAAGCGCTAAACTAGTATGTGTACTTAAAGGGGTTGGGTAACAGAGGGTTAGGCAAAAATCACAATTAGGAAAATATATCTATTTAGTCACCATATTAAAACATAACAGAAACACCTTAATCCTAAACGCCCAAATGAGGGTACACAAGCAACAGCTGGCTTGAGGTCCAGCCACCATAACCACTATGCCTCGTCAGCGCCAGGCCCACTCTACTCCACTCCCAACCTCATTTCTTATTTCCTCACTCCTCCCACAGCACCCTGGCCATGTCAGAGCCTGGGTGAACATACAGGTAAGCCATATGAAGCCTATGGCTTGAGTTGGATAAACAAAATGAGTGCACAACTACAAACTTATCTTAAATACACAGCATCTCCGACGCCAGCCTCTTACACACCATGCTAACGTCACGTGACCCCCCCAAACCACGCTTACTCCGCGTACCCAAACATCCTTGGAAAATAAATCATTAACAGAATTTCTTTATAATTACAGTTAGAGTACTTTACAGTACCCCCAAATGCACATTATCAATTATAAAATTATTCTTTACAATTATAATATTCATACTATTATGGCACACTTCTCCACTATATGTACATTACGATGTCATGCAGAACCCTGCATAACAACTGGCCGAAGCGAGGTTGTTTCCGTGGAAGCTAAGGTTACCATTTTTAACTTTCCACTTCCTAAATATATGAAGGGGCTCCAAAATTTTCTTGTATGGCAGCACATTGCCGTTGCTTCTGTCCTAACATTTCTTATATTGCTGTTCTTCTCACCAAGCTTATCATTACAAAGGTACGTTTTCGAGGAGTACTGAGTATGATGATGCTTTTTTCTAGGTTTTAGCGCTTGTTATCCTCGACTCCGGTACTTGAGAGTCCTAACTTCAACCTTCCTTTCTTCCTTCACATAACTGTAATTTGGTCTGTAGTGCAAAAGTCGTCAGCCGGTGACACACTCCACATTACATATTACGCTTCCTTCAGCTTACTTTGGTATTTATTTTGATACTTCTGGATTTCAAGTAAGAGGATTTACAGTCTACAATCAGTATCAAGTCTTTTTCATTTAATATTCATCAAAAAAGTGGTCCATGTAACGTTATTTGAGAATATTACCGTGAAATGTTGTTGATCAAAATTTATATTGTTGCATATAATAGAGAAGAATAACTCACTTTGAGCCCACCGGTCACCCAGTGACCTCATGTACCTATTTAGTTCTTCTATAGTCATCATTTATTTATCAACAGCAGTGGCGACATGTTTGTTTGCGTGCAACTGACGGAGACATGTTATGCTGCTGCTGCTGGCCCCACTCTACGCATCTCGTCCACTGCCTGTCGAGTCTTTAGTCTCCACCTCCATGGTACTTTCGGTTGGTTGTGCACTCAGCTCACACAGTGAGTGTCTGTGGTTCGCTCCCCGGTACAGGTGGAAACACATGATGTCCCTGTTCACCTAGCAGTAAGTAGGGACCAGGGTGTTAGAGTACTGGTGTGGGTCGCATCCTGGGGACAAAATTAACCTAAGTTGCTTGAAATGCTCTGAATAAATACGTTGTACATGTACTTGTAGAAATAATAATTATTATTATTATGATTATTTTTATTTAATAACAACAATAATATAATAATAATAATAATAATAATAATATAATAATAATAATAATTAATTATTATTATTATTATTATTTTTATTTATTATATTATATTATTATTATTATTATTATTTATTATTTATCATATATCAGCTTCCAGTCATGTGTCCCCAATCAATCAGTCATCATGGACAACAAGGTACTTACACAGTCTTCACCAGCGTCATTGATCAAACACGACTCTCCTCATTGGTACATGGTCATCAGATGTCACCTGTCGTGCTGCATAAACACTACTGCAGGAATGTTATTGTGTTGTACTACATCCACGGTGAAAGAGAGACTCTGGTTATTACACAGTCTCTGGTGCGTCACACAGTCTCTGGTGCGTCACACAGTCTCTGGTGCGTCACACAGTCTCTGGTGCGTCACACAGTCTCTGGTGCGTCACACAGTCTCTGGTGCGTCACACAATGGTGTTTCCTGGGTTCCACTCTGATATTTATTATTGATGTAAAAGATAAGGAGTTAACTTTTTGATTGTAGTTACATGTGCGACAGTTGCTTGTGTTGATTGTAGCAACATGTGCGACAGTTGCTTGTGTTGATTGTAGCAACATGTGCGACAGTTGCTTGTGTTGATTGTAGCAACATGTGCGACAGTTGCTTGTGTTGATTGTAGCAACATGTGCGACAGTTGCTTGTGTTGATTTTAGCAACATGTGCGACAGTTGCTTGTGTTGATTGTAGCAACATGTGCGACAGTTGCTTGTGTTGATTGTAGCAACATGTGCGACAGTTGCTGTGTTGATTGTAGCAACATGTGCGACAGTTGCTTGTGTTGATTGTAGCAACATGTGCGACAGTTGCTTGGTTGATTGTAGCAACATGTGCGGACAGTTGTGTGTTGATGTAGCAACATGTGCGACAGTTGCTTGTGTTGATTTAGCAAAAATGTGCGGACAGTTGCTTGTTTGATTGTAGCAACATGTGCGACAGTTGCTTGTGTTGATTGTAGCAACATGTGCGACAGTTGCTTGTGTTGATTGTAGCAACATGTGCGACAGTTGCTTGTGTTGATTGTAGCAACATGTGCGACAGTTGCTTGTGTTGATTGTAGCAACATGTGCGACAGTTGTTGTTTGATTGTAGCAACATGTGCGACAGTTGTTGTGTTGGGTTGTAGCAAATGTGCGACAGTTCTTGTGTTGATTGTAGCAAACATGTGCGACAGTTGCTTGGTTGATTGTAGCAACATGTGCGACAGTTGTTTGTGTTTATTGTAGCAACATGTGCGACAGTTATTTTTTTTGTTGATTGTTTGCAACATGTGCGACAGTTCTTGTGTTGATTGTAGCAACATGTGCGGGCAGTTGCTTGTGTTGATTGTAGCAAACATGTGCGACAGTTGCTTGTGTTGAAATGGGGAGCAACATTTTGCAACAGTTGGCATTGTGTTGATTTTGAACATGTGCGACAGTTACTTGTGTTTTTATAGCAACATGTGCGACAGTTTTTATGTTGATTTGTAGCACATGTGCGACAGTTGTGTTGATTGTAGCAACATGTGCGACAGTTTCCAGTGTTGATTGTAGAAACATGTGCGGCAGTTACTTGTGTTGATTGTAGCAACATGTGCGACAGTTGCTTGTGTTGATTGTAGCAACATGTGCGACAGTTGCTTGTGTTGATTGTAGCAACGTGTTCGACAGTTGTGTTGATTTTAGCAACATGTGCGACAGTAGCAACATTGTAGCAACATGTGCGACAGTTACTTGTGTTGATTGTAGCAACATGTGCGACAGTTGTGTTGATTATAGCAACACGTGCGACAGTAGCAACATTATAGCAACATGTGCGACAGTTGTGTTGATTATAGCAACACGTGCGACAGTAGCAACATTATAGCAACATGTTCGACAGTTGTGTTGATTGTAGCAACATGTGCGACAGTAGCAGCATTGTAGCAACATTGTAGCAACATGTGCGACAGTTACTTGTGTTGATTGTAGCTACATGTGCGACAGTTACTTGTGTCGATTGTAGCAACATGTGCGACAGTTGCTTTTGTTGATTGTACCAACATGTCCGATAGTTATTTGTGTTGATTGTAGGAACATGTGCGACAGTTTCTTATGTTGATTGTAGCAACATGTGCGACAGGTGCTTGTGTTGAGTGTAGCAACATGTGCGACAGTTGCTTGTGTTGATTGTGGCAACATGTTCGACAGTTGTGTTGATTGTAGCAGCATGTGCGACAGTTGCTTGTGTTGACTGCATCAACATGTGCGACAGTTACTTGTCTTAATTGTAGCAACATGTTCGTCAGTTGTGTTGATGGTAGCAACATGTGCGACAGTTGCTTGTGTTGATTGTAGCAACATATGCGACAGTAGCAACATTGTAGCAACATCTGCGACAGTTACTTGTGTTGATTGTAACAACATGTGCGACAGTTGTGTTGATTGTAGCAACATGTGCGACAGTTGCTTCTGTTGACTGTTGCAACATGTGCGACAGTTATTTGTGTTAATTGCAGCAACATGTGCGACAGTTGTGTTGATTGTAGCAACATGTGCGACAGTAGCAACATCGTAGCAAAATGTGCGACAGTTACTTGTGTTGATTGTAGCAACATGTTCGACAGTTGTGTTGATTGTAGCAACATGTTCGACAGTAGCAACATTATAGCAACATGTGCGACAGTTACTTGTGTTGATTGTAGCAACATGTGGAAATAAATGGTATAAAATACCGACACAATGGAAATATAAACACCAATGCAGTATAATGTGATCCTTTATTGACAACGTTTCACCCACACAGTGGGCTTTTTCAAGTCACACACGGATCTACCTGGGGTTGGAAGGTACGAGAGTATTTATAGTCATGTTCAGAATGTTGATGTCAGGTGGAGAATGCTGCATCTGATGATCTACCGGGTGGGGTTATAGAGTCTTGGGTAGCTTGGCAGGGGTATTGGACACCCAGAGAAGACACTGCCGAGAAGAGATACATAGTCCTCCCAACCAACTCCATTGCCAAACATGTTTCCAACATCTTTGCGAAAACATCATTCCAAGTATCTACCTCCACAACCACGACCATCAAGGACATCACCAGTAGTAGACAGGACAAGCCTCCATCCTCTGCAGGGGTATACATAATCCCTTGTAATGACTGCAACAAATTATATGTGGGCGAAACATCAAGAGACCTCCAAACACGTATTTCAGAACACCAATATGCAAGCAGGACTGACGATACAAGGAATGCCTGTGTACAACATCGCAATTCACACAACCATTTAATTAACTACAGAAACTCAAGACTTATAGCCACAGAAGACAACACTCAATACAGAAGAATCCTGGAATCATCGCTCATCTCTACAACCAACAATTTCAACCAGAACAATGGCTTCTATAACATAGCTGAACCACTCGCCAAGAAACTTCTTCATTGCTATCCCACATAAGAACATAGAACATTGCAGAAGGTCTACTCACAACTTGTCCAATACCCCTGCCAAGCTACCCAAGACTCTATAACCCCACCCGGTAGATCATCAGATGCAGCATTCTCCACCTGACCTCAACATTCTGAACATGACTATAAATACTCTCGTACCTTCCAACCCCAGGTAGATCCGTGTGTGACTTGAAAAAGCCCACTGTGTGGGTGAAACGTTGTCAATAAAGGATCACATTATACTGCATTTGTGTTTATATCAACAGTTACTTGTGTTGATTGTAGCAACATGTGCGACAGTTACTTGTGTTGATTGTAGCAACATGTGCGACAGTAGCAGCATTATAGCAACATTGTAGCAACATGTTCTGGGGAACTGGGCTCGTCCCACCTCTTCCTTGTAGTCCTGGACCTGTGACAGCTGACTTAAAACCTCCTCGAGTGGGTACTGGTAAATTAGGGTTATTAAAACCCTTGTGGTTTTTAGGCTGATAAATGGGTGGCTTAAACTTCTGAAATTTCTTATTCCTATTGGTGGGTGGAGAAAACTTACCATTATTAGTATGTGGGGTGTGGTAACTACTACTAAATTTTTGGTTAGCTAAAAATCTGTCACCCAGCTCTAAAGCATTATTAAAATCATCAAGATCCTTCTCCTCAAGATATGCCTTAAGGTCAGGAGGAACATTTCTCATTAGATCCTCTAACAAAATTAAGGTAATTACACCTTCATAATTGCCTACCATCCCCTTTGAGCGACACCACCTATTTAGAAGTGACATCTTCTCCTTACCATATTCCACCAAAGACTGCCCTGACTGAAACTTTAGTCCTCTGAATTTCTGCCTGTACCTTTCCGGCAACATTTGATAAGCCAGTTAAACTACCTCTTTTAGCTTATAATAATCAGAAAAGGCAGATCCTTCTAAAGAACTAATAGCCTGTAACCCTTTACCAACTAATTGGGTTCTTGCTAATGTCGCCCATTCCTTTTCCTGCCAAACTTGGGATTTGGCCGTACTGAAAGAAAAAACTGGTCTGGGTCTTTCTCTAGGAATTTGGGCACAAATTTTATGGCTTTATCCAAATGAAAAACATCTACCCTTGTGTCTGTGTCTGGGTGAGAAGCAAGCTGCCTCTCTTTAGCTCTTTCTTGAGCCCTAAGCTCCTCTAAGGCTCTCTGTTCATGGATCTTTGTACGCTCAATTCTTAACCGTTCCTTTTCTTCTGCAACTAGGGCTAATTTCATTTGTAAAATTACTACTTCCTTATCCAGGTCCCTATCATGGGGATTTGATTCAATGTCACCTTCCAAATGCATGTCATCCACAGAATTTTCACCAGTGTCAGCCATTTTGGGAAATAATAGCACCAAATCTTACTACCAGCCACAGAACTTACTGATATAAAATAATAAAGCACACAGCAAGGTACATATACTGAAGTAGTATATTCACAAGGAGTTGTCATGTGACTCCCCCAAATTAAACAGGATTGCACACAAAAAGAAAACCCTGGCAGAAAAAAAAAATAAGAGCTACTGCACTTGCAAAGGTAAATTATTCCAGAAATTTAGGTGAGCATAACCCCCTAAAAATCAGCAAATTGTACCTGCAAGGGTAAATTATGCACAAAATATCAAGTATTAATAACACCCTAAAAATCAACAATATGGCACAGAAAGGTAAATGATTTATAGAGTATTAATTAATAATAACACCCTAAAACCAGCAATATTATACAGAAAGGTAAATTATTCACAGGGTATTAATTAATAATAACACCCTAAAAACCAGCAATGTTGCACACAAAAGTAAATTATTATTTTAGTGTGAGTGTTATAGTGAATGCTTCCTCTGACCAACCCAGTAAAGAATGATTATTGACTTTCCAGGTTGCAAACTTGAATTACCACATAAAATTTGATAATTCTCCCATATACAGACCCCCATGTTATGCAAAAATGTGGGATAGCTGGGGGCTTGAGCCTGGTCTAAGGGCAAAGGTAAAAGTTACACACATCTCAAGCCCAAACCGGCCACCCCGGGCTATCCCAGTCAACACAGAAAGCGCTAAACCAGTATGTGTTACTTCAAGGGGTTGGTTAACAGAGGGTTAGGCAAAAATCCCAATTAGGAAAATATATCTATTTAATCACCATAACATAACATAACATAAAACCTTAATTCTAAACGCCCAAATGAGGGTACACACAGCTGGCTGGAGGTTCAGCCACCATAACACTAGGCTTCCGTCAGCGTCAGGCCGTCATTACACTACAATCCTCATTTCTTACTTCATAACTCATCCCACAGCACCCTGACCATGTCAGAGCTGGGTGAACATACAGGTAAGCCATTGAGAGCCTATGGCTTGAGTTGGATAAACAAAATGAGTGTACAACTACAAACTTAACTTAAATACACAGCATCTCCGACGCCAGCCTCTACACACCATGCTAACGTCACGTGACTCCCTCCCCACGCTTACTCTGCGTACCCAAACATCCTTGGAAAATAAATCATTAACACCATTTCTTTATAATTACAGTTAGAGTACTTTACAGTGCCCCTAAATGCACATTATCAATTATAAAATTATTCCTTACATCTACAATGTTCATATTATTATGGCACACTTCACCACTATATGTACATTACGATGTCATGCAGAACCCTGCATAACAATATTGATAATGATCTCCCGGAATTAAAAGTCAGGGTCGTCTACAGAGGCAGAGGCCAGCGTCATTACTGTGACGTTATCTGAAGTATTAAATGCTTTAATTTGAGTAATGTGGTTTGTTTTACTTTCTGAGGTCCTGTCAAGGGGAGATACCACATAATATACATCAGATAATTTACTTACAATCTGCATAAGTCCCGTAAATCTAGTTTTTAAAGTGTGATCAGGTATAGGTTCCTGTACCAACACTTTGCCTCCTGGATGGAAGGAACGAAACTTTGAATTTCTGTTATACCTCTGTTTCATCGTATTTTGAGTTGCTTTTAAGTTAATCTTAGCCAACTGACGTGCCACCTGCATCCTTGAAGAAGGGCTGTAGAGTGTTAAGGAGGCGTCTTCTCAAATCCATCCTTCCTTGAGCACCCGAAGAGAACCTCGTACATTGTGCCCAAAGATTAGCTCAGACGGACTGCACCCTGTGAACTCCTGCACAGCTTCTCTCATTGCGAACAGCAACAGAGGAAGTGATTCATCCCAGTCTGTAGGAAAATGCATGCGAAACATTCTCATCAGGGTTTTTAACGTCTGATGGAATCTTTCCAAGGCGCCTTGGGTCTGCGGATGATAGGCAGTGGATAAGTTGTGAATTGTTCCTAGCCTAGTTAATGCTTCCTTAAATGCTTTGGCCGTAAAATTAGTACCTTGGTTACTCTGAATAGACAGAAATCTGTGCTGTGTAAATACATCCACCCGGGTAGACTCGTACCGTAGTCCAGCCAAAAGAGAAGAACTTCCCGTCCGGTTCCACCACCATGGATAGGCCAATTATTTTAAATTATATTCTTCTCTTTATACTCATGGTTTGTAATTTGTTAAAATTAATTTTATGCATGTTTCTGTATATAACATCGTCGTCTTTGTATCTTCCGTGTTAACATGTATAACATGTGTGATGTATGTATTTATGGTGTTCCTATGTATAACAGAGATCTCTGTATCTCTAGTGTTAACTTTGTTATTGTGGGTAAAATATATAAGTATCCTTGCGAAACGAATAATGTATATTTGTACCTTATTTGTATTGTTAATAAGATATAAGTAAATATTGAATCTGAATGTCACAGGAATTCAGTAATACACAGCAATTACATGGTGTGAATAGAAGTATAACAGTGTTAGTGCTGAGTGTGTATGAGTGTGTAGTGTTAATTAGTGCTGAGTGATTAGTGCTGAGTGTGTATGATCATTCTCAGTACTGTTACAATGTGAAGAACACATTATAACAGTGCTGAGACTGATCAAGTTAGAACTTTATAAAGTTTATTTTCATCATTATAAACTGTACATCACACAGCGTATTTCGTTAGATATTAATGTTTGGTACTTTATATAATATTACTGGTACTTGATGTGTTGTTGGCAACTAACATTCTACATCATTGTTCAATTGTTCAACAAACATTTCTCTCTATAACCTGAGAACATTAAACTACAAGATCAGCTAGAAATAACTGATCTTCATAACATTAACAAGTTTCAACTAAAGTTCAAGAATGATTGTTATTTATCTTTACTTATTCGGGTGTATTTATATCTGTCAGCAAACATTCAGCTTCTTGAATATTAACAAGTCAAAGATTTGAAAAAAAAAGAATAATGTCATTTTACATTCCACTGTGCGACTAGTAATTACAATAATTGATCTCAACATGAGTTACTGTAATTACTCACATAACTTCATTTCCTATATTAAATTACAAAGTTTTAATTTAAAAAAAAAAATAGATGATGATTTGTGCCATTTAAAAGGGTGAAGAAAAGATATTCTTTAGCAGACAGATTTTTCATGAAACAACGTTTCGATCTATGTTGATCTTTGTCCAGTGACTTGGTTAATCACTGCACTCTTTGGTAATGTGTGCTAATGTACTCTACACGCCCACACCTACTCAGTATCCTTTAACTAGGTGTAATAATGTTCTCTGCACTCTCGAACACACTTAAGATTCTTTGTCAATGTGTAAGAATGTGCTCAACACTCCCACTCCCACTCAATACTTTTTAACAATGTGTAATAATATGCTGTACACTCACACACTCACTCGACAACAAAACAGCTTCGTATCAGAAGAAAAACGGAACTGTTATAGTACATTTGAGGGGGACGTTGAGACTGTGAACCCCAAACACAGCATTTCCTCAAAGAGGAACTTAACTCTTCAAATGTAGCCTCACCATGGAAGCATTACCCATACATGATATTAGAATAAATGTTTTAATATCATTATATACAGACAGATGTAATTACAGAGGAGGACACAGAATCTGTGCTGAGTAAATACATCCACCCGGGTAGACTCGTACCGTAGTCCAGCCAGAAGAGAAGAACTTCCTGTCCGGTTACACCACCATGGTGAGGCCAATTATTTTAAATTTTATTTTTCTATTTATATGTCATAGTTCGTAATTTGTTAAAATTAATTTTATGCATTCTTCTATATATAATATTATTGTCTTTGAATCTTCTGTGTTAACATGTATAACAGTTTCGTGTATGTATTTATGGTGTTACTATGTATAACAGTGTGATCTTTGTATCTCTAGTGTTATGATGCATAACTTTATTACAGTGGGCGAAATGTTTTTATAATAAAATTACTTCACGATGTATAAGAATCTCAATGATACAAATAATGTATATTAGTACCTTATTTGTATTGTTAAAAGATAAATAAATAATGAATCTGAATGCCACGGGAATTCAATAAGAAACAACAATTATATGGTGTGAGTAGAGGTACTGAGTGTGTGTAACAGTGTTAATGAGTGCTGAGTGTGTGTATTATGAGGGCAACTCCATGTAACACTGCCAATATATGATATTATAACACAGGTGTTATAATATCAATATATGAAGGTAGATATAATAACAGGAGAGGTCACAAAGAAATCTGTGTGTCCTCCCATGTTATTACATGTGATCACTGTATCCCTGTAAACCTGGTCCACCAGAAGAGAGGAACCTCCCAGCCAGCCAGATCATCTGTTTCTCATCTGATCCTTTTATTTATGCATTATATTTGTTTAGTTTGCTTTTCTTGGTGTTGCTATATATAACAGGGTGATCATTGTATCTCTGGTGTTACTATGTATAACAGGGTGATCATTGTATCTCTGGTGTTACTATGTATGACAGCTCGATCATTGTATCTCTGGTGTTACTATGTATAATAATATGATCATTGTATCTCGTATTACTATGTATAACAGCTTGATCACTATATCTCAGGTGCTACAATGTACAACAATGTGACAACTGTATATCTGGTATTACTATGCATAACAACGTAATCTTTGTATCTCTGGCGTTACTATGAATAACAGTGGGATCCTCTAAATTCTGCTGTTACTATGTATAACAGTGTGACATTTGTATCTTTGGTGTTATTATGTATAAGAATATGATCTTCATGTATTTTTTGTTACTAAGAATAAGATAGAGATCACTACATCTCTTTGTGGTCATTACATCCCCGGCTCTTGTGCTAAGAAGGTCACATGAGCTCCAGACAGTTAGTGATTTTTTGTCTGACCTTCGAGAGAAAAAAAATACTGAAGAAAATGCGTGTGAGCCTTAAAGAACATTTCTATATTCATAAAAATAATTCAAGAAAACATCAGTGCACTTTGAGAAGAACAAAAGAACATAGTGTTTAGTGTAGTGTAGTTGCAAGTTAAAGCAGTAATTGTACAGGTGGTGCTGGGGAACCTTCCCATGTCACTGTAAAAATGAATTGTTGGTGATGAACGATTGAATGTAAAACAAATGGAGGTCAATAAGGTCATTGGTTACAGTGCAAAATTCCAAACACTTAAATCAAACTGATGAAGTGTTGAAAACTACGAGAAAATATAGGTGAGTACAACACAGGAGCTCGCGCGTGCACACACACACACACACACACACACACACACATCGAGGCCAGGAGCTGAGTCTCGACCCTGCAACCACAATTAGGTGAGTACACACACACACACAAAAACACACACACTCACACACACACACACACACACACACACACACACACACACACACACACACAACACACAAACACATACACAGAAACGAATATGCACAGATAAGAAGGGAGGCTCAGAGACAATATGAAAATGACATAGCATCAAAAGTAAAGACTGACCCCAAGCTGTTGTACAGCCACATCAGGAGGAAAACAACAGTCAAGGACCAGGTAATCAGACTGAGGAAGGGTGATGGGGAATTCACAAGAAACGACCGAGAGGTATGTCAGGAGCTCAACACAAGATTTAAAGAGGTATTTACAGTGGAAACCAGTAGGACTCCAAGAAATCAGAACAGGGGGGCACACCAGCAAGTGCTGGATGAGGTACATATAACCAAGGAGGAGGTTGAAGAAGCTGCTATGCGAACTTGACACCTCAAAGGCGGTGGGACCAGACATCATCTCTCCATGGGGTCCTTAAAGAGGGAGCAGAGATATTGTGTGAGCCATTAACAAAGATCTTCAAACACATCATTTTGAAACTGGGCAACTCCTGAGGTATGGAAAATGGCAAATGTAGTCCCAATTTTTAAAAAGGGAGACAGACATGAGGCACTAAACTACAGACCTGTATCTCTAACGTGTATAGTATGCAAGGTCATGGAGAAGATCATCAGGAGGAGAGTGGTGGGGCACCTGGAAAGAAACAAGTGTATAATTGACAACCAGCAAGGTTTCAGGGAAGGAAAATTCTGTGTCACAAACCTACTAGAGTTTTATGACAAGGTGACAGAAGTAAGACAAGAGAGAGAGGGGTGGATCGACTGCGTATTTTTGGACTGCAAGAAGGCTTTCGACACAGTTCCTCACAAGAGGTTACTGCAAAAGCTAGAGGACCAGGCACACATAACAGGAAAGGCACTGCAATGGATCAGAGAATATCTGACAGGGAGGAAACAACGAGTCATGGTACGCGACGAGGTGTCAGAGTGGCGCCTGTGACAAGCGGGGTTCCACAGGGATTCAGTCCTAGGACCTGTGCTGTTCTTGGTATACGTGAACGACATAACGGAAGGGATAGACTCAGAAGTGTCCTTGTTTGCAGACGATGTGAAGTTAATGAGAAGAATCGAATCGGACGAGGATCAGGCAGGACTACAAAGAGATCTGGACAGGCTACAAGCCTGGTCCAGCAACTGGCTCCTTGAATTTAACCCTGCCAAATGCAAAGTCATGAAGATTGGGGAAGGGCAAAGAAGACCGCAGACACAATATAGTTTAGATGGCCAAAGACTGCAAACCTCACTAAAGGAAAAAGATCTGGGGGTGAGTATAACACCGAGCATATCTCCTGAGGCGCACATCAATCAGATAACTGCTGCAGCATACGGGCGCCTGGCAAACCTACGGATAGCGTTCCGATACCTCAGTAAGGATTCGTTTAAGACTCTGTACACCATCTACGTCAGGCACATACTGGAGTATGCAGCACCAGTTTGGAATCCACACCTAGTCAAGCACGTCAAGAAATTAGAGAAAGTGCAAAGGTTTGCAACAAGACTAGTCCCAGAGCTACGGGGATTGTCCTATGAAGAAAGGTTGAGGGAAATCGGCCTGACGACACTGGAGGCCAGGAGGGTCAGGGGAGACATGATAACGACATATAAAATACTGCGCGGAATAGACGAGGTGGACAAAGACGGGATGTTCCAGAGATGGGACACAGACACAAGAGGTCACAATTGGAAGTTGAAGACTCAGATGAATCAAAGGGATGTTAGGAAGTATTTCTTCAGTCATAGAGTAGCCAGGCCATGGAACAGCCTAGAAAGTGATGTGGTGGAGGCAGGAACCATACATAGTTTTAAGGCGAGGTATGATAGAGCTCATGGGGCAGGGAGAGAGAGGACCTAGTAGCAATCAGCGAAGAGGCGGGGCCAGGAGCTGTGACTCGACCCCTGCAACCACAAACAAATAGGTGAGTACACACACAAACACACACACACACACACACACACACACACACACACACACACACACACACACACACACAACACACACACACACACACACACATGCACACACACACACACACACACACACAGAACGACAGCAGCTGAGGGAGAGGACAAAAAAGCGAAAGGAGCTAGGAAAAGAGACAAGGATGGAACCAGCAGAGGTCAGTCAGAGCAGAACAGAACAGCAAGGGCAAGCACACACACAACTATTCTCAGAACCATACAACCTATCACACCATCCCAACACACACTACAGTCCATACCCACAGCCTCCACCCAACACCGAGCTATTTTATCCCACAGTATGCCACCAGGTCTCCCACCCTCACAGGCCCCCAAACCACAGTGTTGGAAGGAAACTGAAGGTATGGTACACAAACGCTGATGGAATAACAAATAAGTGGGAGGAGGTGGCATGAAAGAGTCAAAGAAGCATAAACCGGACATCATAGCTCTCACAAAAAACCCAAGCTTACAGGTATGTTTAACAGATGTCATCTTTCCAACGGGATACCAAATCCTGAGGAAAGACAGAGGGAACAGGGGGGGGGGGTGGAGGACTGGCATTGCTGATCAAAAATCGCTGGAATTTTGATGAGCTGGAGAGAGGGAGACAGCGGAGAAGAAAGTGATTACATAGCGGGACCGCTTCACTCTGGAGGTCCCAAGGGGTAATAGCAGTGATGTTTAACCCACCACAGAACACAGGAGGCCAAGGCAAGAGTACGACGAGAGCAATAGGGGCGATGGTTGACACACTGGCTAGGTGGCTAGAAGAGCTCATGCATGCAGGGCAAAGTCTGATCATGGGTGACTTTAACCCCAAGGAGATCGATTGGGAGAAATTGGAGCCACATGGGGGCCAAGATACATGGAGGGCTAAGATGATGGAAAGGGGGTACTGGAAAACTTCATGTACCAACACGTAAAGGGGCACTACAAGAGAGAGAGGAGAGGATGAACCAGCAGGTGGACTTAGTATTCACCTTGAGTAGTGCAGATATCGAGGACATCACATATGAAAGACCCTTGGGGCCAGTGACCATGTGGTTTTAAGCTTCGAATACACAGTAGAGCTACAAGTGGAGGGGAGAAGCAGGAAGGCCAGGACGAATGAATCCAAACTACAAGAAAGGGGACTACATAGGAATGAGGAACTTCCTGAACGGGGTTCAGTGGGACAGAGAACTGGCAGGGAAGCCAGTTAATGAGATGATGGAATATGTAGCAACAAAATGCAAGGAGGCTGAGGAGAGGTTTGTACCCAGGGTAACAGGGAATAATGAAAAAGCTAGGATGAGCCCATGGTTTACCAAAGGTGCAGGGAGGCAAAAACCAAGTGTGCTAGGGAATGGAAGAAATATAGAAGGCAAAGGATCAGGAGAATAAGGAGAGCAGTCGTAGAGCCAGAAACGAATATGCACAGATAAGAAGGGAGGCCCAAAGACAATATGAAAATGACATAGCAGCGAAAGCCAAATCTGACCCGAAACTGTTTGTACAGCCACATCAGGAGGAAAACAACAGTCAAGGACCAGGTAATAGGCTAAGGAAGGAAGGAGGAGAGACAACAAGAATGACCGTTGAGTATGTGAGGAACTCAACAAGAGATTCAAAGAAGTGTTCACAGAGGAGACAGAAGGGGCTCCAGAAAGACGGAGAGGTGGGGCACACCACCATGTGCTGGACACAGTGCACACAACCGAGGAAGAAGTGAAGAGGCTTCTGAGTGAGCTAGATACCTCAAAAGCAATGGGGCCAGATAACATCTCCCCATGGGTATTGAGAGAGGGAGCAGAGGCACTATGTGTACCCCTAACAACAATATTCAATATATCTATCGAAACAGGGAGATTGCCTGAGGCATGGAAGACAGCAAATGTAGTCCCAATCTTTAAAAAAGGAGACAGACATGAAGCATTAAACTACAGACCAGTGTCACTGACATGTTAGTATGCAAAATCATGGAGAAGATTATCAGGAGAAGAGTGGTAGAACACCTAGAAAGGAACGATATCATCAACAGCAGCCAACATGGTTTCAGTGACGGGAAATCCTGTGTCACAAACCTACTGGAGTTCTATGACATGGTGACAGCAGTAAGACAAGAGAGAGAGGGTGGGGTGGATTGCATATTCTTGGACTGCAAGAAGGCGTTTGACACAGTTCCACACAGAGATTGGTGCAAAAACTGGAGGCCCAAGCAGGGATAACAGGGAAGGCACTACAATGGATCAGGGAATACTTGACAGGAAGACAGCAGCGAGTCATGGTACGTGGCGAGGTGTCAGAGTGGGCACCTGTGACCAGCGGGGTCCCACAGGGGTCAGTCCTAGGACCAGTGCTGTTTCTTGTATTTCTGAACGACATGACGGAAGGAATAGACTCTGAGGTGTCCCTGTTTGCAGATGACGTGAAGTTGATGAGAAGAAATTCACTCGATCGAAGACCAGGGAGAACTACAAAGGGATCTGGACAGGCTGCAGACCTGGTCCAGCAATTGGTCTGGAGTTCAATCCCACCAAGTGCAAAGTCATGAAGATTGGGAAGGGCAAAGAAGACCGCAGACGGAGTACAGTCTAGGGGGCCAGAGACTACAAACCTCACTCAAGGGAAAAAAATCTTGGGGTGAGTATAACACCAGGCACATCTCCTGAAGCGCACACATCAACCAAATATCTGCTGCAGCATATGGGCGCCTAGCAAACCTCAGAACAGCATTCCGACATCTTAATAAGGAATCATTCAGGACCCTGTACACCGTGTACGTTAGTCCCATATTGGAGTATGCGGCACCAGTTTGGAACCCACACCTAGCCAAGCACGTAAAGAAACTAGAGAAAGTGCAAAGGTTTGCAACAAGACTAGTCCCAGAGCTAAGAGGTATGTCCTACGAGGAGAGGTTAAGGGAAATCAACCTGACGACACTGGAGGACAGGAGAGATAGGGGGACATGATAACGACATAAAAATACTGAGAGGAATTGACAGGTGGACAAAGACAGGATGTTCCAGAGATTGGACACAGTAACAAGGGGACACAGTTGGAAGCTGAAGACACAGATGAATCACAGGGATGTTAGGAAGTATTTCTTCAGCCACAGAGTAGTCAGTAAGTGGAATAGTTTGGGAAGTGATGTAGTGGAGGCAGGATCCATACATAGCTTTAAGCAGAGGTATGATAAAGCTCACGGCTCAGGGAGAGTGACCTAGTAGCGATCAGTGAAGAGGCGGGGCCAGGAGCTCGGACTCGACCCCCGCAACCTCAACTAGGTGAGTACACACACATACAGGCAGGAACCATACATAGTTTTAAGACGAGGTATGACAAAGCTCATGGAGCAGGGAGAGAGAGGACCTAATAGCGACCAGTGAATAGGCGGGGCCAGGAACTGAGTTTTGACCCCTGCAACCACAATTAGGTGAGTACACACACACACAATTGGAAGCTGAAGACTCAGATGAGTTTCAGGGATGTTAGGAAGTATTTCTTCAGTCACAGAGTTGTCAGGGAGTGGAATAGTCTGAAAAGTGATATAGTCGAAGCAGGATCCTTACATAGCTTGAAGAAGAGGTATGATAAAGCTCATGATGCAAAGAGAGCGACCTTCTAGCGACCAGTAAAGAGGTGGGGCCAGGAGCTGTGGCTCGATCCCTGCAACCACAATTAGGTGAGTACAAGCGGGCACGTCAACTACAACACATATAATACTCTCGTCCAAGTATAACATGTACGTAAATGCCAATTCCTAAGTACATGTACTGTATTGAACATTGTGAGATTTATATCACTCACACTGGTGCTACTTTCTCATGCGCATATCTGCGCTGTTTTAATATCCTTATATTATTTAATATCCTGAAATTAGAGTGGAGGACACACAAAAATCTGTCCTGTAAATACATCCACCCGGACAGTCTGGTACCGTAGTCCAGCCATAAGAGAAGAATTTCCCGTCCAATTACACCACCATGGTAAGGTCAGTTATTTTTAATTCCTCTGCTTATATGTCATAGTTTTTAATTTGTTAATATGAGTTTTATTCATGTTTTTGTATATTATTATTATTATTAAAGATTCGCCGGTATTCTCCCGGCCCGGGCCTTTTCCAAGTGGTGGCCCGGCCTTGGCTCCCTCTTTGGGAGTGTCTGAGACCTAAGTCTCCCATGGGAGGAGGCACAAGTACCTCCTCATCTTTGGGACCAACTGTCCCCAGTCCTAGCCACAAGCTAGGCCTCTCTGGTCTGCCATCCCCGCCCCAAGGGGGCAAATGGGAATGACAGTCTTATGAGCTAAAGGCTCGGGCTCAGGCACCTACCCTACCCTAGAAGGGTTAGGCATGGTGTCGATCTTTTGTATATATCATCGTGGTCTTTGTATCTTCTATGTTAACATTTATAAGTGTATAATGTATACATTTATGGTGTTACTATGTATAAAAGTGTGATCTCTGTATCTGGGCTATTATTATGAATAATTTTATTATGATGGGCGGAATCTTTTAACAATAAATTTACTTCACGATGAATAAGAATCCTAATGATACATATGTGTTACTTTATTTAAATCATTAAGAAAGAAGAAAATAATGACTCAGAATGTCACAGGAATTCAGTTAGAAGTTTGAATAGATCTATAAATCAATGTGATGATATGACTGTTAATAAGAATAATTATGGAGCAACCTACAATGTAAACACATTGACTGATATTATAGTAGCCAGACTTAGGCTTGTTTACATGTGCTTGTGGTAACATGTGCTTGTGACAACATATGCTTGTGGTAACATGTGCTTGTGACAACATGTGCTTGTGGTAACATGTGCTTGTGACAACATGTGCTTGTGACAACATATGCTTGTGACAACATATGCTTGTGACAGCTTGTGCTTGTGACAACAATGTGCTTGTGACAACATATCATGTACACTGATGATGATTAAACTAAATGGAAAGTATGTGGTCAACTTTATTGTCACACTCTTGATCACTATGTGCTTGACTGTCTTAATTAACGAGGAATATAGAGATTGTATAATATGGCAAAGATTATTAATGAAATGAGACACAAAACATTTTAAGCAATATTCTAAACTTGTTTGCACGAGCTGAAATAAAAATTGTAAATGCATATTCTTATACCATTTGGTGCCTCATACTTAGGTCTTTTTTGTATCCATAAGTTTTTATTTTAATTTCCACAGTAAGAATATGAGATACATAACAAACAAGGCGCTTAGCCTGCAAATTCTAAAAAACATTAGTATATATATATATATATATATATATATATATATATATATATATATATATATATATATATATATATATATATATATATATTAGTAGTGCCGAAGGCGGCTCAGCAGTCCCTGCGGCTGAGTGGCTCTTCCTGAGCGGTCCCTCCTGAAAAGGGCTGCGGCTGAGCCGTCCCTCCCGAAAGGTCTGCGGCTGAGTGGTCTCCTTCCGCGCCCGCGCGCCCGCGCCAGCCCGTCCGCGCCGACCCGCGACCTTGACCTCACCCTCGACCCACCTCACCCTCGACCCACCTCACCCTCGACCACCTCGCCTCAACCCCCACCCACGCCCCCCACACCCTCCCACCTCCCCCACCCCGTCCCCACGCACCCGCCTGCCACGCCCTCGCGCCAGCCCCCGCCTTCTGCTGCGCCCTCTGCAGCGTCGTCCGGATCGCCCCCGCTCCCCGAATTTTTTCCGATTTTTTTCGATTTTTTTTTTGAATTTCATTTTCTTGTGGTCTCCATCTCCTTGGATCAAATTTTTTCGATTTTTTTTGAATTTCTTATGATCTCCATCTCCTCGGATCAAGTTTTTCTCGATATCAGTAATACAAAGACTCCATCTCCTCGTATCAAGTTTTTTGGATTCCCCCCTCTGGGGTTTCGAATTTCTTATGATCTCGGATCAAGTTTTTCTCGATATCAATAATACAAAGATTTCCCCCACCATCCATTTCTACCCCAAATATTCCTCCTCCATCTCCTTGGATCAAGTTTTTCTCGATATCAAACAATACAAAGACTCCTTCTCCTTGGATCAAGTTTTTTGGATTCCCCCCTCTAGGGGTAAGCATTCAAATGAACTCCTCCTATGGGGCATGGTACTTTCTCTTACTACAGGCCTAAACAAGTGTGACATCACCCCACCTGTGTTTACTGGGCGGGTCAGTGACGTCACGTGATGACCACACACACAGGCTGAATCTTGTCGACTTCCGCCTATGTCAGTGACGTCACGTGATGACCACACACACACAGGCTGAATCTTGTCGAGCAGACAATAAAATGAAGGATAATACTATTTATTATACATCCATTGCATTTCATATACATCCAACAAAAAAAATTCATTGGAAAAAAGGTACAATTCATTGACTAAAATCAACATATTTTTCTCTTGAAGAAATTCTGTGCATTTTGTTCTGGATCTTCTTCGTCGTTATCTGATGTATAATAAACTTCTGGGGAGGATGATGGTGGGGAAGCCGGCGGATAATTTATGGGGGAAGGCGGGGAATCCTCAACAATACATGAACTAGGTTGGGAATTTGTCATGAAATATTCCATCTCACCCCATACACATTTATCACAAGAACAACTACTGGTACATTCTCCTCTCATATTAATCTCTTCATTCATATTATTATTAGTGCTACACGTAACAACATCCACATGAGACTGGTGAGAAGGTGCAATGTCGGCGTGGGTAGGAGTTACAATGTCCTGGATAAAAGCGTTAACATCAACTCCATGAGTAGGAGGCATATTCTCAACATCCACATGAGGTCGGGGAGAAGACGTGATGGTAGGAGGGGCAGCAGCAGCATCTCCATACGGGTGGGTAGGAGGCGGGGTGGATCTCGCTCCTAACAAACCCATCAACTCGCAAATCATTTGCTCCTGTCGGATTTGATTTGCGCGAATAAGTTCCAACACCAGCATTATATACACATCTGGCAAAGAAAAAAAAATTCCCGATTAGAAGAATAAGGTGCACCTTTAATTGCATTAAAGTATAAAAGTTTTTTTACTGGTTAATACATACACTTCTAAAAATCATTTATGTGTAAAAGAAAAAGATTTTTCACTATTACAACAAGATTCACTTGGTTAATGGACAAAAATCACTTACCATTTACCGCAGGAGGATGATGTTGATTAATCCAACATACACAAGGATACTGTCTTCCCTCCTCCTCGTAGACACCTCCAACGGGATACTGAATTTGATTCATCCTTGACCCGACTTGTTCTTGAATTGCAGTAGATCCAAACAGTGACCCAGCACGGTCATTTTATACCAGTGTTGTGACCTTGGCTCCGCCTCTAAACGCCTCAGGCTCTACCCGCCGTACGATAATTCCAATATTTTACACAGATTTTCATAATTCCACGTTGAATTATTAGCAAATACACTTGAACATGAAGGTATATTGAAACGCCCATATGCATATTTCAATATAAATTGATCATTCTTTAATTTATTTCTACTAAAATCTTTAAATAATATGGTATAAATTTTCTTGACGCTATAATTTGTTAACTTATACACAAAATATTAGCATATAAGCCGCACAACAATGTTTTTCATGTTGAATCCCCTGATTAATACCGTACATGAAATTTTTCTTGTAATAA
>NC_069488.1:24849796-24866509 GCF_026875155.1 Cherax quadricarinatus | reverse complement strand
TTGTACTTTTTGTTAACTTTAAAGTGTGTTGTAAACATTTTGGTGTTAATGTTAAAAGTGTTGTTTGACTGGCTTTTATTTTGAAATTTTTTAATGGCGGAATCTTTTAACAAAAATTTTACTTCACGATGATAAGAATCCTAATGATACAAATGTGTTACTTTATTTAAATCATTAAGAAAGAGAAAATAATGACTCAAATGTCAAGAATTCATTAGAAAGTTTGAATAGATCTAAAATTTCAATGTGAATATGTGACTGTTAATAAGAATAATTATGGAGCAACCTACATGTAAACACATTGACTGATAAAAGTAGAAAGACTTGGCTTGTTTACATGTGCTTGGGGAACATGTTGGCCTTGTGAACAACATATCCCTTGGGGAACTTGTGCTTGTGACAACATGTGCTTGTGGTAACATGTGCTTGTGACAACTTGTGCTTGTGACAACATGTGCTTGTGAACATTGCTTGTGACAGTTTGTGCTTGTGACAACAATGTGCTTGTGACAACATATCATGTACACGGGATGATGATTAAACTAAATGGAAAGTATGTGGTCAATTTTATTGTCACACTCTTGACCACTATGTACTTGACTGTCTTAATTAACGAGGAATATAAGATTGTATAATATGGAAAAAGATTATTAATGAAATGAGACACAAAACATTTAACAATTTTCCCTAAACTTGTTTGCACGAGCTGAAATAAAAAATTGTAAATGCATATTCTTATACCATTTGGTGCCTCAAACTAGGTCTTTTTGTATCCATAAGTTTTTATTTTATTTCCACAGTAAAAATATGAGATACATAAAAAAACAAGGCGCTTAGCCTGCAAATTCTAAAAAACATTAGTATATTATATATAAAATATATAATAATAATATATATATAATATATATATTATATATATATATATATAATATATAAAATTAATATAATATAATATATATATTATGTCGTGCCGAATAGTAAAACGGGTCAATTAGCAAGAACTCATTTAAAATTAAATCCTTTCTGAAATGTTTTTTTATACCTTTAAAGGTATATTTTTTTTTAAATTAATTAATGAAAAATTTTAATTTTTCAAACCCAAAAAAATCTAGAAAACTTACCTAACCTTTTTACAACAAACAATTTATTTTAGCCTAACCCAACTAAATATATTTTAAATTTGTTTACAGTAATTTAAACTAAACAAACACAGTGAAATGTATTTTTTTTTTGTTAGGTTCAGAATGATTTTGGCGATATTATTGCATACACAAATTTTCACTTGTCCTATATGGCAAGATGACGTTGCTATTTAAGCAAAATCGCAAGTTCTGCCTATTCGCACGACATATATATAAAATATAATATATAAATATATATATATATAATATATATAAATATATATAAATAATATAAATAATATATATATATATAATTATATATATTTGTTTCCGAATACAGAACTTGCGACTTGCTTAAATAACGTTCACTCCTAAAATAGACAGTAAAATTTGTGTAGGCAATATTTCGCCAAAATCATTCTGAACCTAACAAAAAAATATTTAATTGTTCGTTTAGTTAGTATTAATATTATTGAACAAACAAATTATTTGTTGGTAGGCAAAAATTGCTTTTATAAATTGAATTTCTACATTCGCAAAATTAAATTTAAATAAAATAATATATAAATATTTTTAACGTCAAAGAGAAAATTTTAGAAGGACTTAATTTTAAATGAGTTCTTGCTAATTGACCAGTTTTACATATCGGCACGACATATATATATATATATATATATATATATATATATATATATAATATATATATATATATAATATATAATATATAAATATATATATATATATATATATATATATATATATATTAGTAGTGCCGAAGGCGGCTCAGCAGTCCCTGCGGCTGAGTGGCTCTTCCTGAGCGGTCCCTCCCGAAAGGTCTGTGGCTGAGTGGTCTCCTAACCGCGCCCCCGCGCCCGCGCCCAGCCCGTCCGCGCCGACCCGCGACCTTGACCTCACCCTCGACCACCTCACCCCCTCCCCCGACCACCTCACCCTCGACCACCTCACCCTCAACCCACGCCCCCCACACCCACTCCCCCACCCGTGCACCACGTGCCCACCTGCCACGCCCTCGCGCCCGCCCGCCCATGCCCTCGCGCCAGCCCGCGCCTTCTGCAGCGCCCTCTGCAGCGTCGTCCGGATCGCCCCTGCTCCCCGAATTTTTTCCCGATTTTTTTCGATTTTTTTTTTAATTTCATTTTCTTGTGGTCTCCATCTCCTTGGATCAATTTTTTTCGATTTTTTTTTTAATTTCTTATGATCTCCATCTCCTCGGATCAAGTTTTTCTCGATATCAGTAATACAAAGACTCCATCTCCTCGTATCAAGTTTTTTGGATTCCCCCCTCTGGGGTTTCGAATTTCTTATGATCTCCTCGGATCAAGTTTTTCTCGATATCAAAAATACAAAGATTTCCCCCACCATCCATTTCTACCCCAAATAGTCCTCCTTCATCTCCTTGGATCAAGTTTTTCTCGATATTAAACAATACAAAGACTCCTTCTCCTTGGATCAAGTGTTTTGGATTCCCCCCTCTAGGGGTAAGCATTCAAATGAACTCCCCCTATGGGGCATGGTACTTTCTCTTACTACAGGCCTAAACAAGTGTGACATCACCCCACCTGAGTTTACTGGGCGGGTCAGTGACGTCACGTGATGACCTCACACACACAGGCTGAATCTTGTCGACTTCCCCCTATGTCAGTGACGTCACGTGATGACCACACACACACAGGCTGAATCTTGTCGAGCAGACAATAAAATGAAGGATAATACTATTTATTATACATCCATTGCATTTCAAATACATCCAACAAAAAAAATTCATTGAAAAAAAGGTACAATTCATTGACTAAAATCAACATATTTTTCTCTTGAAGAAATTCTGTGCATTTTGTTCTGGATCTTCTTCGTCGTTATCTGATGTATAATAAACTTCTGGGGAGGATGATGGTGGGGAAGCCGGCGGATAATTTATGGGGAAAGGCGGGGAATCCTCAACAATACATGAACTAGGTTGGGAATTTGTCATGAAATATTCCATCTCACCCCATACACATTTATCACAATAACAACTACTGGTACATTCTCCTCTCATATTAATCTCTTCATTCATATTATTATTAGTGCTACACGTAACAACATCCACATGAGACTGGT
Source organism: Cherax quadricarinatus (assembly GCF_026875155.1). Taxonomy (NCBI): domain Eukaryota; kingdom Metazoa; phylum Arthropoda; class Malacostraca; order Decapoda; family Parastacidae; genus Cherax; species Cherax quadricarinatus. The sequence continues at coordinate 24,863,270 of NC_069488.1, read as the reverse complement.
GAGAAGGTGCAATCTCGGCGTGGGTAGGAGTTACAATGTCCTGGATAAAAGCGTTAACATCAACTCCATGAGTAGGAGGCATATTCTCAACATCCACATGAGGTCGGGGAGAAGACGTGATGGTAGGAGGGGCAGCAGCAGCATCTCCATACGGGTGGGTAGGAGGCGGGGTGGATCTCGCTCCTAACAAACCCATCAACTCGCAAATCATTTGCTCCTGTCGGATTTGATTTGCGCGAATAAGTTCCAACACCAGCATTATATACACATCTGGCAAAGAAAAAAAAATTCCCGATTAGAAGAATAAGGTGCACCTTTAATTGCATTAAAGTATAAAAGTTTTTTACTGGTTAATACATACACTTCTAAAAATCATTTATGTGTAAAAGAAAAAGATTTTTCACTATTACAACAAGATTCACTTGGTTAATGGACAAAAATCACTTACCATTTACCGCAGGAGGATGATGTTGATTAATCCAACATACACAAGGATACTGTCTTCCCTCCTCCTCGTAGACACCTCCAACGGGATACTGAATTTGATTCATCCTTGACCCGACTTGTTCTTGAATTGCAGTAGATCCAAACAGTGACCCAGCACGGTCATTTTATACCAGTGTTGTGACCTTCGCTCCGCCTCTAAACGCCTCAGGCTCTACCCGCCGTACGATAATTCCAATATTTTACACAGATTTTCATAATTCCACGTTGAATTATTAGCAAATACACTTCAACATGAAGGTATATTGAAATGCCCATATGCGTATTTCAATATAAATTGACCATTCTTTAATTTATTTCTACTAAAATCTTTAAATAAATATGGTATAATTTTCTTGACGCTATAATTTGTTAACTTATACACAAAATATATAGCATATAAGCCGCACAACAATGATTTTTCATGTTGAATCCTCTGATTAATACCGTACATGAAATTTCTCTTGTATATAATTTTCTCATATATATTTGTATAATGTTTTAAATCCACCCCGAAACTATCTAAATATAATAATATGTGTTTGTTCACATATATAGTAATCCAATGAGCCATATTTTCATCTTGATCCTTCAATATATTAATGATGAAAATTACCGGCTTATCTTTTATCCTCATAATAACTTCATTTATATTATTTGCGGCAAAACATCCCAAATACGAGGCATATCTTCCCGTATGATGTTTCAAGGCAATATTTATTTCTTCACAATTCATGGTCTATACTCGTGTGTGCACTATCACTGCTTTCTAATTTTCATTTATATTTAAAATCGCATTGTTTCACCAAACACAGACAAATTCTATTCTCATCTTTTCGGTTTACCAATTGTCATATCTATTCTCAAATTACATTCTTTTTCGACAGAATATAGCATTCTTAAACCTGTTCACTTCTCAGGACAACCACCTAATATAGTTTCTGCCTTTGGAGAAAACTCTTATATGTAATCAGATGATCAGTTCTCCAAACCCAGAGATTTCAAGTAGCGTAATATAACCTACTCGCATGTGTAAAAACTTACAAGTCAATATTAAGAATCATCTCTTTCTGAATTTAATTGTAACCCCGAAATGATTCAAATCTTCACGTTGAAAATATAATGGATTAAAATATATCCCCATTATATTTCTTCATATCGACTATTATAATAAATACTGATCGGGTATGACTTGTTCCCCAGGATTATCTGCGATCCAATTGTGTTTGATAAGAAGCTCAGAATATATATTTAAAAAATGTATTCCTTGAACATATATTCCACACCCCTGTGGGTTTGCCCCATGCCTTGAATACAATGCCAAATAAAGCATTCCGTATACGGAATAAATTTATCGATCCATAATTTAATGTGAATTAATATTATATTTATATGTTTTTTTTCCTCGCTTAATGGAGTCATAATTACCCATGGCGGGTGAATGCAATTCAAGTCTCAATCGACATTGGACACTATCCAGGATATATTCGTGAAACTACACACAATCCAGCAATAAAGTGAAAAAACCCCCCAAAAAAAAGTATACACTTCATTCGATAATTTACCTCGTCTTTCCTTAATAACATCGAAATCACTGTTGTAATATACTACTTATTGTCTCATTATTACGAAAGAATCTATTTCTTCCAATGAAACTAATTTTGATGGGGATAAAAATGCTTAAGCGTTTAATATAACCCGCATATGATAAAATGGATTCGATTCTATAATTGTTACACTGAGGATACAACACACAATTTGAAATATGTCTGACTTATAGATTCACAAATATCGCCTATCTCCGTCTCCCCAGTGCAACTCCCATCCTCATTTGTTATATTTATGTTCATTTCCAAGGCCAGAACTCGTTTAAATCTAAAAAATGTCCTTCTGAATTTCGTATTCTAAATTCAGAGAATTTATCGATCCCCTGAATTTACTGCTGCTAATTGAGGATTAAATCATGGCGTGTCCTGGTAATTTTGGGAATCCATCAGTTATGGAAATGAGAATACGTTGGGGACGGGGCGTTTAGCCCCCCCGGAGTAACGTATAGAGCAACCATCCGACATACAAACATATGAAGTTTAACAATAAACTAAAATTAATTAATAATCCATTTTCTTTTATTATTAAATTTCAATCGTTTTCAAACCAATCTTTTTCTACTTCCTTCCGGATAATAACTTCTGTCCCGACCCTTCATGATTCTACATCATCTATTCTCGCAGAATTTTTCAAATGCAATACCATTATTTAACATCGTTCGACACATTTTTTAACCGTAGTGTAATACTCCGAGCAAAGGTATTCAATAAGAAATGGTAATGCTTTTCTGACCACCACCGAGAAATGACAATAATCCTCCGCCCTCCCTCTAGCTTTTATATAATATTTCGCATATCATCTTAAACCTCCCCCTTTCACCTGGAAGTATCAAAGAGTTTCAGGAATGATTCCACTGAAGAGGAGAGAAACTCCTTCTCAATCTGACGGTTTCGTTCAAATATTAACTCAACATGATCATTCACACTCGTTTTATAGTCTTAAAGTATACACACATAAACACTTATCATTTAATTGAATGAACCTTCCTCTGATCAGCGACTTAATACTCACTTGATCAATTATCTTTTTAATAGTGGTCTGTACATTGTGGGGTCATAATTAGATCTTAATTTATTAATATCAACTACTCCCAAAAGAGATACCAACTGATCGCCAAAATTAATGGGATCAATCAAATCACCATATATTAACATATAATTAATACCTGATTCAGGATCGGGTGGGTTTTAACCGCCGTCACACCAACTCGTTAAAAATAATATCTATTTTTTTTTTTATTGGTAAAAGACTACAAAATTTCATTACCTGAGAACCCTAACATATCGCTTCCTTCTTTATCAAATTCCAACCCCACATAGCCGCTAGTAATATCAGAAGGGAGTATAATTTTTTTTTTTCAAGTTAATAACCACTCTGTTTTTGGGGATGATAATACCCGTTATCTTTTTAACTGCTATTAGCAGATTTTCATTAATATCCTCCTTTATTGCCTCTAAAATCCTTGTCATATCACCTCACAATAATTTTGCTCATATCAATTTTATGGATATATTTATTTACTGTAGATTTCTCATATTTAATACATATCTTCAAATTCTTTTGCAGTATATTATGTGTCTTGGGGTAAATTATATTTTTCAGAGCAACCTCATAATCCACATTTTTTTATCTAATATAATGGGGTAATATAATTATAATGAAAGCTGAAGGGTATTGGCGGAAATAAATCAAGACTGGAATCACTCTACACAAGACTTATAGAAGACGTCAGCATCTTCCACACTCTTATAAAACACACACGAGTAAAAACATATCATCACAGAGTTTATAATACTCACCTAATAATGTTTTTCACACGCTGATTCTCTCTCCTTACATCGTCGCCTTTATGTAATAATTGTCTCTGCACTTTTGTATTTCCTCACAAAAACAAATTAATACCTCTTATATTTAATAAATGCTTTTATTTCTGATAAGTAATCAGAATCGATTCTTCTCGCTGATTTCGCATTGTTTTCTGATAAAACATTTAATTTTTTCAATAATATTACGTCCAGTAATGGGGGTAAGAAGGTCACCATTCTCATCCCAAACTCAAACAAAGGATTTCTTGCAATAATACCAACATTGATTCACATAATTCTATATTTCTCGCACCCAATCTTATGTGCATGAATCTTTGACAAATCTGGGATTTTCTGAGTTTCACCGAGGGGTGAAGCAGGTGGGTTGACTTCCTGACGGGACTGAGCTTCAAGCATTCTCCACCTCCTTCTAAATTCCTCAATCACCTCCCGATTTACTATCTCGAGAGATATTGCGATTCATAACTGAAGTGGTACATAGATAAAATTCTTTCAAAGATTTATTAAACAATCTTGGAAATAATATCAACTGCTATAGGTAATATATACTAAGAAGATTTCCACGACTCTGATACTCCAGCAAAATTTCTTTTTATACGCTGAAAAACCAATTTTCGTACAAGCTAATGATCTAAATATCGTTCTTGTTACTTTTTTAAATATTTTAGGGTCTAATGGTAATTTATTCTTGAACAAATTCGGAAAATCTCACTGATACAACTTATGTGTGTTTTCCTTAAACTGTTTGTAATAAACTCTCGTTGATTGCGTGGGAGACTAATTAAGTATTGTAAATGAATTCTTATATTTTTCTAAAATGATTTTTTCATTGTACCTTCACAAATCTCCTTCTTTGACCCCACGAATTAAAATAAGTGGAATTCATAACCTTTATAAGATACCAAATAATGCTAATTCCACCCATTTTGTTTTCGTTTTCAATACTCTGTGGATAATATATTTCTGGAGGTGGTATGACTGGGGCAATTCTCGCGAGATAAAATGATCTTTAATCTTTCCACACATCAAAACTTCCAATGATATGTTGTTATAGGTTGAAGAATTATTAATTCGATTATTTTAAAATATTTCCTCTGTAGTTTTTGTGTGTGAAAACCCTCGGTTAAACGCGGGATGACTCTAAGAGTCACTCTTGTTGTATCACCAACGTCAGCCAATTTCTTACTGGATTCGTTTCCTATTGGATCTTCATTTTTTATAATTTATGCGAAACTTGATTCCCTTATATCTTCAATTCCGTAATACCATGGACTGCAATGGGGTTTCTACCAGCAATCCCAGTGTGAGTTTGATTATACGCATCTACCATCATTTAACACTTTTGAATAATTAAATGTATGGCACTGTCATATACTTGTATAATTTACGTTTCACAACGTTGCAAGCCTATCTCGGCAATGGAGCTTTTGTTCATTCCTAAATACATGATATAACTTTATATCTATACTCTGGAGATAATTCTGTACCTTTTTATTTAGAAACTCCCTGCCTTTATCTGTAAATAAACTCGATATATTTCTTCGCTTTCATTCTCCAATATGTTTTGTAATGCATGTAAAGTGCTCGGTCCGTCTTTATTTTTTCTGAGTACTCTTGTAAATATCTTTGAAAAAACATTGATACACACGAGAAGAATTTAATATTCATCATTATATCTGGACTAATTTAGACATATCACCCAAATCGCAGGTTAATATCCTTAGTTTGGGTGTAATTTATTTTACCTACGGAGGAAACTTCTGTCTAACGGTTTTAGGAACAGTAAAGTATATGATCTTTTCTGAATTTAAGAAAATTTCTGACCTCTTTCAAGGTTTATGGACGGATCATCTTTTACAGCTGCATATAAATTTTTAACATCCAGAGAATGATCCCACAAGCCATGACACAATAAACCTTTCAATTAATTTTGATCGCTTCCATTGGTATACATTTCGTAGGAATCCTGACGTAACACATTGGTTCGCAACTGTAATGCTTCTGGTGTATATAATGCAAGGTTTATGAATAAATAACCAAATGGTGATGGGGGCGATTTAATGGCAGATTTATATATAATTTACAAATTTCTTTATTTTTACCGAAAATTATTATTATTATAATCAAAAAGAAGTGCTAAGCCACAAGGGCTATACAGCGGCTGCAGGGCAGGAAGGAAGCGAGGGCCATCTGGTTGGCAAAAGGGAGATGGATGAGTAATAGGTTTACGGATAACACGGGCACTGGATGTGTGAAAAGGAAAAGGGCAGCAAGGACTGAACTAAGAAGTGCTGAGGGGAGGTGTGAAAGGTATCATCATCAGATTTGTGGAGTAAATCAGTCGTTGTCAAGAAGTCATGAGAGAGTCAGGATTACAGGAGGGTTCATCAGACAAGAAGGGATGTAGAGAGAGTAGTAGAACAAAAGACGACGTTGGAGGTAAATTCAGCGTTGCTCGTTGAATAGAGAGGGCAGTCTAACATAATGTGGCTTAATCGATACTGGAACTTGACATTGCTCACAGAGCCGGAACAGGTGTTCCTCTCCATGAGATACCCATGAGTAAGACGAGTGTGGCCCAATGCGACGGCGGGAGAGAGTGGTGTTCCCAACCTCGGCACTGATGACAAGAAGACGGCCAGTACCTAGCTTGTCGTTTAATAGAAATGAAGTTTTTTACCGACAGATTTGACCAACGTTAGTTGCCAACGGTGGAAAGTGGGTAGCTATTGCAGCAAAATAGTCCAGAAATGGAACATCTCTATAGAAATTGTAGGTCATGTACTGCTGACAGCGCAGCAGTGTCTGCCTTTCATTGCCCTGTAACGTCGACATGACCAGGGACCCAACAAAAACAATATCTTTATGCTTGGTAGAGATACGGCGTAGCCAAGTTTGATACGGAGAAACAGGGGTGAGAGTATCAAATTTTCGTACAGCGCTGTAAGAGCACTAAGGGAGTCTGAGACTACCACCAATGATTACACAGCATAGATAGCGGAATACGAAAAGTTTGCAAGAATTGGCATACAATTCAGCAGTAAAAATTCTAGCGTTCGAAGATAGTAAATGCCCACGCACGACGCTGTCCGGAAACACTGCTGCGAAACCGACACTGTCTGAAGACTTAGAGCCATCTGTGTAACACAGCGATGCATGGATAAACGAGAGTGAAGATGATCAAGAAAAAGAGAGCGGGAAGCCACCGTAGGCAGTTGGGCTTCGAGCAAGGGAGTGAGAAGAACAGACCCGTACAGCTGGACTTCCCAGGGGGGTAGAGAAAAAGTGAGATGCTACATGAACATATAAAGGTGGTAAGTGAAGGAAAGACAAGAGCGAAATGTAGGCGAAGAGAAAAGGGACGGATGCAAACAGGGCGGCGAACAAATAAAGGAATGTCTACTAATATCGTGACCATATCTATAAATGCAGGATTGTGGAGATCGTGTGGAAGCCATACGTAGTAGCCGAAGGCAATGGCATCACCGGCGGATCAGACAAGGATGGAAACATTCGCTTCTAGCATAGAGGCTCCTCAACCTGGAAGAGCGAAAACCACTCAAGCATAAACGTAATCTTGGTGATGGAATGGGGTTAAGGCTAGAGAGAGTAGCAGAGAGGCCCCCGCTGAATAAATCTGTCCAACCATAATCGAGTTTCCGATAAAACGATGGTTGAATGTAGGCGAAAGCAGAGTTCGACGATCAGCTCCCCAGGAAAGATGACATGGGTTTTAAGAAGGTATTAATCCGGCTGGTGACAAGTTTGCATTCAGAAGGTAATGTGAGTTTCCAGGATTAACCTACGGTCAAAGAGAAGCCTAGTCAAACTGGGGGGGACTGTATTACGTCGGGGATACTAAGCCATAGAGGATACAAAGGATGAACGGAATGACAGAGCGACTAGTGAAAGTATTTTGGTGAGTTTTGGTACTGAAAAATTTAACCCATGCGTGGTGGCCCAAGTGGAAACACGGTCGACCCGCATGCTGGAGAGAAACTGGCAATGAGATGACAGTCCAGCGCCCGCACAAGCAATAGCGAAGTCATCAAACATAGATGTGATGACCAAATATTGGGTGGAAGAACAGAGGCCAAATCATTTATAGCAAGAAAAAATGTTGTGGCTCAGAACACTCCCCTGAGGGACACCTTTCAGCTTGGCAAAGTCCGGGGAAAGCACATTATTAACCGAAAACACGGAAGTGTCTGTCAGTTAAAAAGTTCTTAAGGAAGGATATAGATTGCCTCGAAGGCCTAAGGAGTGGGCTTGGGCCAAAATATTATACCTCAAAAGTTGTGTCATATGCCTCTCAAAGGTCAAAAAATATGGCCAATAACTGGTGATTATTTGCAAGCATTACGAACATACGTAACCATGTAGTAAGGGTCTATGGTAGAACGGCCCTTACGAAAGTCATATTGACAAGCGGGATAGACTGTTTGTCCTAAATACCACATTAAACGGCGATTTTACCAGACGTTCCATCACTTTGCAAACTGCACTGGAAAGAGCGATGGGACCGATAAGAGGGAGGCATCATGACCTGTAGTACCCGGCTTGCGGAAAGGGCGAACAATGGCAGATTTCCACAGCTGGGGAAAGAACGCCTTGTGCCAAATAAGATTGAAGAGTGTAAAGGACTACAAGGCTCTGACAGATGTAAATGTTGTAACATACGAATATGAAATGTACGTCAGGTCCAGCTTCGATGATCGGGCAGCTGAGAGTGTTTGCCTCCAGTGTCCTTGAAAGTGTAAAAGCACATTATACTGTTCTCTCTGAGAGAAGAAAAGTCCAAGGGTACTAACTCTTTGGCAGGCTTTGAGGAAAGAAACGAGGGGTATAGATGGAGCCCCCGGGAAATACGGACCACATGAGTGCCATTTTCAACGGCAACGTCAAGAGGGTTTGCTACATCAATACCGGCGACCCGTAGAACAGGAGCCGGGTCAGGAGAGTATTTACCACTTAATTTCCTCACTTTTTTCCAGACTGCACTCATAGAGGAAGCAGAGGGGATGGTGGAAACATAGTCTCGCCAGCAAGTGCGTTTAGCATCACGGATGACACTGCGAGCGATCGCACGCTTCTGCTTAAAATCAAGACGTCTCTCATTGGTTCTATTGTATCGGTACCTGCCCCATGCAGTGGTGACGTGTACTTAGCTCTGTGAAGACCTGTTTGTGTGCTCTCTGTGAATCTGTACCAGGATGCCCTCTCTTGAGCAACTTTACCAGCAGCTGAGAGAAGAGCTCAGAGTTGCTAAGATGGAGATACGGCGATTAACGGAGGAGAACAAGAGGATTCGTAGTAATCCTTCTGTTGTGATCCCAGGTTAAGTAGGGACTTGGCATGGCCGGCAACATGGAACCAAGCTGATGATCAAGAAAACGGTTGGAGAGGCAGAAACAACGAGAAACCAGAAGACTACCTTGGAAACTTCCAACTCATTCTCGTGCTACTGACGAATGTGAGTGTTTCTTACTGGGAATGCCACAACGAGTACCAAAGAACATTGGCAGACGTGAGTAAGACATACCAAGAAACCGCCAAACGAAACCATCCAGAACGTCCTTGACGAATTCTAACAAAGTGGTGTAATGCTACCTGGCCAATGTGAGTCGACTACTCGGAGCAATCACGAACGGACGACGCCAAGGGAAGGTGAAAACAATGTTGTTTGTTGGGGATAGCCAGATTAGTACATGGATAGGGCAATTCTGCTTGAAGGATAGGAGTGGGAGGCAGAGAGTGTGTTTTCCCTGGGGCTGGGATGGAAGGATATTTGGTTAGCTCGTCTGGATGACATCATGAGAGGTAATGGAGCAATCCTATTATCGTCTCGTGCTGGAGGCAAACGATGTTGGCAGGCGTAGGATGAGGACCTATTAGCAGGTATCGGTCAAGCAATAGAGATTAATTAGGAGAGGGTGGGAAACCTGTTCATATGTGGCATTTTGCCAAGGAGAGGAGTTATTGGAAATGAATGGTTGTCCAGAAGCAATTGGTGTCAAATGCAGGCCTGGACAAATACTGTAGGAAAATGGGAGTACAATTCATTAGACAACTGGGACCTCTTCTATGGCAGAAATGACATGTATGCCAGGGATGGGTTCACTTATCAAGGTGTGGGGTGGGGGAGCACTGGGCCAACGCAGTGGAGGGAGCTGGTTAGGTCTTTAAACTAGGAATACTAGTGGTATGGGTTTTGGGCGGAAAACTGTGAAGTCGCAGGGTATTACTGAGTACTAGGAGAACTAGTAATTAGGCAAAATGAGGTGGATATTGGAAAGCCTGTGCACTAATTGACAAGGAACTAAAAGTTTTAGTGGAAAAACAGAAAGGATCAGAAGGGAAAAGAGAGAGGAGGGTCATTATAAATTTATTACACAAAAAGTTCCGCAGTGCTAGGAATAAATGGACGAGTTGAGACTAGTATGCTAGTGCAGGTAAACATAGATTGTATTTGCCATTACGAACGTGGTTTAATTCAAAAAGTCTGGACATGCCTGCATAAATGTCACATTTCAGGGTTTTTAAAATTGTTCCAAGTAGATAGAAGAATCGGAAGGGGGTGGGGAGGCATTGTATTCCGAGATCGCCTTGAACTGTTGCATAAAAACGGGTATTAAGTCTGAAGTAACACATACAGGGGGGGGGGGGGTGAGTCTGTTTGGATAGAATTTTACAGAGGGCATGAAAAATAATTTTAGGTGAGATAAACCGTCCCCCAAATTTATGATAGGGACCAAGGGAGACTACTATTGGATGAAAATGTTTAGGGCCACAAGGCACGATAATAAGTAATTCTAGGAGACTTTAACATTTAGGAGTCATATTGATTGAATTTCCTGACTGGAATTTGGAGAATCATGCGTATTTCATAGAAGTAGTTCAGATTGTTTTTTGAAGCAGTTTGTGACTGAACCTACAAGGGGAAATAACCTGCTTGACTTAGTTCTGGCAAACAATGAATCCCTTGTTAATAATTTAGAAGTTTCAGAGGAACTGGGTGCTAGCAACCACAAATCAATTACATTTAGAATTGAATGGAAGTATGATAGTAGGGATAACTCAGTAACAGTCCCAGATTTTCGCTTAGCAGATTACGATGGGCTTAGAGAACACTTATCATCTGTTGACTGGGGTAACGAAGAGAGCTATCAATATGACAGTTTTCTGAACACAATACATGCTGCTCAAAGAACGTTTATCCCTTATAAGGAAATTAGATCAAATAGAAATGACCCAAAATGGATGAATAATAGGCTGAAATATCTACTAGGGCATAAGAAAGGAATTTATAGGCGTATCAAAAGAGGCGAGGGTCATCTTATGAATCAGTATATTGACATTAAGAGGGACATTAAAAAGGGGATAAGAAAAGCTAAAAGGGACTATGAAATTAAAGTTGCTAGGGATTCTAAAACTAACCCAAAAGTTTTTTCCAGGTCTATAGAACAAAAGTCAGAGATAAGATAGGTCCCCTTAAAAATAACTATGGGCATCTTACTGACAAAGAGAATGAAATGTGCTCGATTTTAAATAATTATTTTCTCTCGGTTTTTACACAGGAAGACACTAATAATATTCCGGTAATTAATTTTTATAGTGGATCAGAAGAAGATAAATTATGTAACATCACAGTCACTAGTGAAATGGTTGTGAAGCAGATAGACCGACTGAAGCAAAATAAGTCACCGGGTCCTGATGAGGTTTTTTCAAGGGTTCTTAAGGAATGCAAAATGGAAGTCTGTGAACCATTAACTAATATTTTTAATTTATCTCTTCAAATAGGTGTAGTGTCTGATATGTGGAAGATGGCTAATGTAATTCTATTTTTAAAACAGGGACAAGTCGTTACCGTCAAATTACCGCCCAATAAGCCTGACCTCAATTGTAGGCAAGTTGCTAGAGTCAATTATAGCTGAGATTATAAGAAGCCATCTCGATAAGCATAGCTTGATTAATGATACTCAGCATGGATTCACAAGAGGCCGGTCTTGTCTAACTAATTTAATAACTTTCTTCAGTAAAGCTTTTGAGGCTGTTGACCACGATAAAGAATTTGATATTGTTTACTTAGATTTTAGTAAGGCATTTGATAGAGTTCCGCACCAAAGACTGTTGAAGAAAGTAGCAGCTCATGGCATTGGGAGAAGGGTGCTCTCGTGGATCGAATCATGGCTCACAGACAGGAAGCAGAGAGTGTCCATAAATGGGGTTAAGTCCGAGTGGGGATCAGTAACAAGTGGCGTTCCACAGGGATCAGTCTTGGGCCCGTTGTTGTTTATAATATATATCAATGATCTTGATGAAGGAATTGCTAGTGATATGAGCAAATTCGCCGATGACACGAAGATAGGTAGGATAATTGATTCAAACGTAGATGTTAGGGAACTTCAGGAGGATTTAGACAAACTCTACTCTTGGTCAGAAAAGTGGCAGATGCAGTTCAATGTAGATAAATGCAAGGTTCTGAAGCTCGGGAGTGTCCATAACCCTAGCACTTATAAGTTAAATAATGTAGAACTTAGCCATACAGATTGCGAAAAGGACTTGGGGGTTATGGTAAGCAGCAACCTTAAACCAAGACAGCAATGCCTAAACGTACGTAATAAGGCAAATAGATTACTGGGATTTATATCAAGAATTGTAAGCAACAGAAGTCCAGAGGTCATACTGCAGCTTTATACATCATTAGTAAGGCCTCACCTAGATTATGCAGCTCAATTCTGGTCTCCATATTACAGAATGGACATAAATTCGTTAGAAAACATTCAGCGTAGGATGACTAAATTAATACATAGCATTAGAAATCTTCCTTATGAAGAAAGATTGAAGACTCTTAAGTTACATTCACTTGTTAGACGAAGAATGAGGGGAGACCTGATCGAAGTGTATAAGTGGAAGATAGGTATTAATAAAGGGGATATTAACAAGGTCTTGAGGATATCTCTCCAAGAGAGAACCCGCAGTAATGGATTTAAATTAGATAAGTTTAGATTTAGAAAGGACATAGGAAAGTATTGGTTTGGAAATAGGGTAGTTGATGAGTGGAACAGTCTACCTAGTTGGGTTATTGAGGCTAGGTCGTTGGGTAGTTTCAAATTTAGGTTGGATAAGTACATGAGTGGGAGGGGTTGGATTTGAGAGGGACTTGCACATCGGAGCTTGTTTCTTGGGTGGCATTGAAAATTGGGTTGGTCAAATGTTTGTTAGTGGGATGAATTGTAAAGGACCTGCCTAGTATGGGCCAACAGGCCTGCTGCAGTGTTCCTCCTTTCTTATGTTCTTATGTTCTTATGCAGCGCGTTTCAAACGTACTGCACGAGCACAAGCAGAAGACCACCAAGGCACGCACTTCTGAGAATACCTCCTGAGGTTTGGGGTATAGAATGAGAATCTGCTGTATAAACTGACGTCGAGAAGAGGTGTAGGAGCTCATCAATAGAGGATGAAGAAGGAACCTCACTAAAAGCAGTGAGCTGCGAGTAAAGGTCCCAATTTGCCCTATCAAATTGCCAGCGAGGGCTACGGAAAGGTGGTGAACA
>NC_069488.1:24825876-24849296 GCF_026875155.1 Cherax quadricarinatus | reverse complement strand
CGCCCAACAGAATCGGAAAAAGGAGATAAAACGCACTAATAGGGACCACTGGATCCCAAGTTACAAAACTCCCATAATACTGAATCTTTGTTCAGCATAGGTAAAACGTGACTGTGACAATACACAGAACCCAGTACAAAATTAGTCAGAAGCTATAGTCGGGACCTGAGATGTTCAAGTGTCAAGGGTGACACACAACCTCAGTAAAAACGTCGAAAATCACTAAGTCTATAAAAATGTTCTGTGAACAAAGTTCTACAGAACTAACAAGAAAAAATGAACAGACAATCTGTCCAACCACCAAGCGAGTCTCCCAGCAGACTGTCAGACAGACAAGCTGTCCAACCAGCAAGCGAGTCTCCAGCAGACTGACAATTTCACGAGAGGTGAGGATACCCCCCCCTCGATCACGTGATAGCTACGTGGAAAAACTGCAGCTCAGAAGCCGGCAGTATAACGAGGACAAGCGATAATTACAGTAGTTTGACAATCAAGACTAACTGAGCACATTTTATGTACATCCTAACACATAAGCTAAATAAAAATATAACTCAAATAATAATATAAAGTCATACATTACGATTTAGGCTATTATCGCAAATATAAGCAATATAAAATTAAATGAAAAGGTAATATACATTACATATATACATAATAATCATTGTAACCCATTCAGGGTTGCAACAGTAATACCAGGAAAAGTGTAGGTAGGGTTATAATTGAAAGAATTAGTGGTAAGACAGAATGTAGGTTTTGGGGAGGGACAAGGAGGTTTCAGAGGGGGTAGGGATGTGTAGATCAAGTTTTACATTAAAGCATATATGTGAACAGTATTTAGATAAAGGTAGGGAAGTTTTTATTGCATTTATGGATTTAGAAAAGGCATATGATAGGGGATAGAGGAGCAATGTGGCAGATGTTGCAAGTATATGGAATAGGTGGTAAGTTATTAAATGCTGTAAAGAGTTTTTTATGAGGATATGAGGGCCCAGGTTTAGGTGTGTAGAAGAGAGGGAGACTACTTCCCGGTAAAAGTAGGTCTTAGACAGGGATGTGTAATGTCACCATGGTTGTTTAATATATTTATAGATGGGGTTGTAAAAGGGAAATAAATGCTAGGGGTTCGGGAGAGGGGTGGGATTAAATTTTGGGGAATCAAATTCAAAATGGGGGTTGACACAGTTAAATTTTTTGCTGATGATACTGTGCTTATGGGAGATTCTAAAGAAAAAAATTTCAAAGGTTAGTGGATGAGTTTGGAATGTGTGTAAAGGTAAAAGTTGAAAGTGAACATAGAAAAGAGTAAGGTGATGAGGTGTCAAATGATTTTGATAAAGAAAAATTGGATATCAAATTGGGAGGAGGATATGGAAGAAGTGAATGTTTTTAGATACTTGGGATTGACGTGTCGGGATGGATTTATGAAGGATGAGGTTAATCATAGAATTGATGAGGTAAAAAAGGTGTGGTGCTTGAGGTATATGTGGAGTCAAAAAACTTATCTATGGAGGCAAAGAGGGGGAAAGTATGAAATATAGTAGTACCAACACTCTTATATGGGTGTGAAGCTTGGGTGTAATGCAGCAGCGGGAGACGGTTGGAGGCAGTGGAGATGTCCTGTTTAAGGGCAATGTGTGATGTAAATATTATGCAGAAAAATTTGGAGTGTGGGAAATAGGAAAAGGTGTGGCGTTAATAAAAGTATTAGTCAGAGGGCAGAAGAGGGTTGTTGAGGTGGTTTGGTCATTTAGAGAGGAATGGATCAAAGTAGAATGACATGGAAAGCATATAAATCTATAGGGAAGGAAGGCGGGGTAGGGGTCGTCCTCGAAAGGGTTGGAGAGAGGGGGTAAAAGGAGGTTTTGTGGGCAAGGGGCTTGGACTTCCAGCAAGCGTGTGTGAGCGTGTTAGATAGGAGTGAAGGAGACGAATGGTACTTGGGACCTGACGATCTGTTGGAGTGTGAGCAGGGTAATATTTAGTGAAGGGATTCGGGGAAAAACCGGTTATTTTCATATAGTCGGACTTGAGTCCTGGAAATGGGAAGTACCAATGCCTGCACTTTAAAGGGGGGGTTTGGGATATTGGCATTTTTGGAGGGATATGTTGTGTATCTTTATATGTGTATGCTTCTAAACTTTTTTGTATTCTGAGCACCTCTGCAAAAACAGTGATAATGTGCGAGTGTGGTAAAAGGGTTTGAATGATGATGAAAGTATTTTCTTTTTGAGGATTTTCTTTCTTTTTTTTTGGGTCACCCTGCCTCGGTGGGAGACGGCTGACTTGTTGAAAAAAAAAAAAATTGTATATGCAGTATTCAGCATTAGTAACATACCTGTTTAATGATTTCACTTACATCGATTCAACCTAATGCTTTTTGGGTGTGAAGGGCTCTTGATGACGAGCCCTTAACAGGCATCGTCACCTCCTTGAAGGCTCCTACAGCTGTAGAAGAGGCACTGTTAGTAAAGCTAAGACCATCATTTGTCACTAGTTTCTGTTGCTGCTTTTTATTCTTCACCTTCAAACTTGTACTGCCCCTTTATTCTTCACCTTCAGACTTGTACTGCCCCTTTCTTCCCTTTCCCTTTACTCTCTCCTTTCCTCTTACTATTCCCTCTCAGCTTGACGAGTCCTATTGGCCGAAGTTTGCCCTTACTCCTTTCTCAAGTCAAGGATAAAATTAACCAGCATGAATCAGTGTTTTTACAAACAGTGAATTTGTAACAATTTTAAGCATCATTTTCAAATTCAGTAACCCAAAACTAGTAAAGAATGACTTTATTTACATGCCATTTTGGCTGTAAAGCAGTTTCCTAATGGTAAGGATAAGCAGGGCTGCTGTTTCAAGAGAACGGTAATTTTTGTGGGATCATATTGGGGGTGTGTACATGAGCACACTCCCATTGCCCTACTCTAAAAAATCACATTCACCTAGCAGTAAAATGACACCTACATTTTATTGCTGGGTGTCCTCTTCAACGGGGGCTCCTTGTTGTGGTGAAGAGGCTCTTGGTCTGGGGAATTAGACCTGTCGGTCTCCTTCCTCAACCGAACCAAATTAACCCCCCCCCCTTCCTACCCCAAATCCCCCCCTTTTTCCTTTCCCTCCTCCCCCCCCCTCCCTTTTGCCCTCCTCTTTTGGCCCTTTTGGGATTTCTCCCACAGGCGCGCTAGTTCCTGGGTAGGGAAAGGATACCGGGGTCCATCCCATTCCATTGGGGTTTCTTGGCGGTGGCGTAGTTTGCCGTGGAATCTGGATCGCTGGGATGCCCCTGATCCCTCTCCGGTATCCCGGAGTGTACTTTGGGTGTCTTTCGGGCGACGGGTGTATCTCTGGAAACCCCCTTTTTCGGATTCCGGGGGTGGTGGCCGAAGGAGTATGCTTGTGGCGGATATCCGGCCGCCCTCTCTTTTGTCCACCGGGGAAGCTCGGCAGATGTGAGGTTGCTATCCCGGATTGCTGGTTTAACTGGCATAAAGGGGTAGGGTAGGAAACGGGATCCATGCTGCATCTGCGCTACTACGGTGCTGAGGCCCCTCTTGGGCACAGAGGGAGATTTCCGGCCCTTTCTTTCCCTCCTGGGAACTATTCCTCCCCGCTCCCCCCTTTTATTTATTTTTTTTTTTATTTTTATTTTATTTTCTTTCTTTTTTTTTTTTCTTAAAAACAAAAAGCAAAGAAGTAACCTAACCATGGAGAATCCAATCCATGAACCCACTACCCCCGGGCCCCTTCTTGAAAACCGCACCCCATTCTGACCCTGCCTTGTTTTAGACCACTTTTCAGACACTGCTGATGCCCCTGTACCTCTTGCTGGTGCTGTTTCCTCAACCGCTTCAGGTACCGGGGCTTCGCCTGACTCCTTTGATTTGTCTGACCTCCGCTCTCCTTTGAATATACTTCCGGCCTCTCCCTCTACGGTACGGCAATTTTTGAATCTCCAGCCCGTTTCATGACGGACCAACTCCAGTCCTACTCCTAAACGCCAACGTCACTCTCCTGATGATGTTCCTTCGTTACCTTCCCATTCTACTCGGAAAAGACCGACACGTCATGCACTCCCTCTCCACGCTCAGTTTCGGACCACACAATGGACTAAATTCTTTACTTTAAGACCGACTTCTTCTTACCTTTCTGCCATAGTATTGGCAAAGCGCCCCCTGCGCCCATTTGGTAGAGATATTTCATTTCATGCACTCGAGCGGTACGTGCATCGTCACTGTCCAAAATGCTCCCCAAAACTCAGATCTTTCTCTCCTTTTGCATATCGATACTACTCCTATCACTATTGAAAAACTCTTTCTCCAATTCTTGAGTGGTACTGTCATTCTGCCCCATCCCATAGTCCAACAAAATTTCCAGTCATGGGGCAATGACATTCTGAACAGCTGATCTCCAGGATCTCCCAATCCTCAAAGTAGACACTTTGTCCTTCCCCTGCCCGTGGGCGGAGGCGTTACCCTTGCAATGTGGCTCGATTAACTTTCGACAGCCGAGAACTCCCGTCCTCTGTTTATGTTGCGGGACATCGGTTTCCAAGTTTCCGCGGGGTGATCCTACACCGCAACCCGTGTAGAAATTGCTGGCGTTTTGGTCACCCACGAAATATTGCAGACCTATAGCCGAATGCCCAATCTGTGGTGCTGCCGACCATTCTAATACATCTTGCAGCCAACCTCCATCTTGCCTTAATTGTAATGAAGCTCATCCTTCGTACTCCCCCGTTGCCAGGGCTACTTTTAAATGAGCGGTGAAATCTGTTGCCTCAAAGAGGGAGAAGGTCTCCCTTATGCTAATGGCAGTTACTCATCTCCGCCTCCAAGGAAGACTACCCCGTGTTTCTTATTCTCGTGTTTCAAAACATCCCCCCACTTCTGGGTCCCATCTTCTGCAGCCTCCTCTGTTGTTACCCCTCCCATAGCCGCTCTGGCATCTAAACCTTTGCTGTCCTTGGCTCTGACGTCCTGACTACAAATCAGTCTGTTTCTCACAACTTCGCATCCTTCCTCATAAGCCCCCGTATCGACAAGACCTCGTACGACACATACCAAAACGCCCCTCTACTTCTCAGAAGTCCAAAAAATCCCATTGCTCAAATCTTCTTTGCCCCTTCCTTCCCTTCTTCCACCTCCACACTTTAAACCTTTCCAGTCTCTGTGCCCAGTTCTTCCCCTCTCTCTGGCCCTATTACAAGTGTGGAGGTTCACCCTCCCCTCGACTATGGGCCCTTCCACCCCCGTCCCCTCCCAAGTTTTCTCCCCTCTTCTGCCACCTCCCAGGTTTCTGCCTCTTCTGTCCCCCCCCCCAACACTTCATCTCCAGTCCCCTACACTTTTTCGTCCCCCTCTACTTTGGTTACAGTCCATTACTGTCCCTATCTTTACTCACCCTCCTCCTTCTACCTCCAATATGGTCTCCCATAAAATCTTTGAATTCAGAAACACTTGAAGCCATTTCAGAATATATTGCAGAGACTAAACCTTCAATGGACACTGATTCACCTCCTGTTTTCCCTTTTCTTCCCCCCCCTCCATCTTCACAACTCCATTCTTCGCAACGCTCCGTTCCTTCGCTGCTTGAACGTCTTCCCAAAGCCACCACAAAGTTGACTTTCTAACCCCTCTAGTCCGTAGATGCCCTTCCCTACGGATTCCTGTATTTTCTTCATTGCCAATCATGGGCCCATTTACAGTGGGAAAATCGCGGCCTCGGGTAATCGGGGTGAGCTTCAGATGTTGCTTTCCAGGTTTTCCCCTGTTGGTGCTTGCTTACAAGAACCAAAATTACACTCAGCTGTTTTCCAACCTATCTCAGGCTATAATTTATTGTCTTCTTCAGATCCTTTCTCAGATGGGACCTTTAATTTAAAGTGCCCTTCTACGCAATGATAAATTTCCCTACTGTCAACTATTTGTCCATACCTCGCTGCATTACACTGCAGCCCGTATCCACTTGAATAAGTGGTTTACAAAAGGGTTCTTTATATCTCTCTCCTTCTCGAGCATTTTCTATCCCAGATTTTTCCTTTCTAGTCTCATCCTTACCACCACCACTTCTGTTTACTTTGGGGATTTTAACGCCCACCATTTCCTCTGGGGGGGGTCTCATTGTGACTCACGTGGCATCCAGTTGGGCTTTTCTCGCCTCTCACCCCCTCCATGTTTTAAATACGGGTAAATCCCACCCATTTTGATCCTCGTACTCATACTCTCTCTTGCATCGATCTGTCAGTCTGCTCTTCCTCCACTGCACTAGACTTCACCTGGTCTGTTCTAGCGGACTTACATGACAGCAAACATTTTTCCCAATTTATTCTTACTTCTCCTTCATATTCACCACCTTTCCTTAGCCCTCACTGGCAGTTTGATCGGGCAAATTGGGACCTTCACTCACAACTCACTGCTTTTAGTAAGGTTCCTTCTTCATCCTCCATTGATGAGCTCCTACACCTCTTCTCGACGTCAGTTTATACCGCAGCTTCTCATTCTATACCCCAAACCTCAGGCAGGCATTCTCAGAAGTGCGTGCCTTGGTGGTCTCCTGCTTGTGCTCGTGCAGTACGTTTGAAATGCGCTGCATGGGGCAGGTACCGATACAATAGAACCAATGCGAGACTTCTTGATTTTAAGCAGAAGCGTGCGATCTCTCGCCGTGTCATCCGTGATGCTAAACGCACTTGCTGGCAAGACTATGTTTCCACCATCACCTCTGCTTCTTCTATGAGTGCAGTCTGGAAAAAAGTGAGGAAATTGAGTGGTAAATACTCTACTGACCCGGCTCCCATTCTACGGGTCGCCAGTAATGATGTAGCAAACCCTCTTGACGTTGCCATTGAAATTGGCACTCATGTGGTCCGTATTTCCCGGGGGCTCCATCTATGCCCCTCGTTTCTTTCCTCAAAGTCTGCCAGAGAGTTAGTACCCTTGGACTTTTCTTCTCTCAGAGAAGAACAGTATAAGTGGGCCTTTTTCACATCAGGAACTGGAGGCAACACTCTCAGCTTGCCGATCATCGGCGGCTGGGCCTGACGACGTTCATATTCGTATGTTACATTTACATCAGTCAGCCCTTGTAGTCCTCTTACACCTCTTCAATCTTATTTGGGCACAAGGAGTTCTTCCCCAGCTGTGGAAATCTGCCATTGTTCCCCTTTTCCGCAAGCCGGTAATACAGGACATGATGCCTCCCACTATCGTCCCATCGCTCTTACTAGTGCAGTTTGCAAAGTGATGGAACATCTGGTAAATCGACGTTTAATGTGGTATTTAGAGACACACAACAGTCTCTCTGCTAGTCAATATGGCTTTCGTAAGGGCCATTCTACCATAGACCCCTTACTATGCTTGGATACGTATGTTCGTAATGCCTTTGCGAACAATCACTCAGTTATTGCCATATTTTTTGACCTTGAGAAGGCATATGACACAACTTGGAGGTATAATATTTTGGCCCAAGCCCACTCCTTAGGCCTCCGAGGCAATCTACCATCCTTCCTTAACCCTTTGAGGGTCGACAGGCCCTCTCCGAAACTCGTTCTCAGGGTCGGCCAAATTTAAAAAAAAAAAAATTTTTTTTCCTTATGAAAAGATAGAGAATCTTTTCCCGATCATAAAGACACCAAAAGTTTGAAATTTGATAGAAAACTTACGGAATTATGCTCTCGCAAAGTTAGCGGTCTCGGCGATGTTTACGCATCGGCGATTTTGCCCACTTTGAGCCCCATTTTCGGCCAATTTCACTGTACTAGTCGACAAAAAACATGAATAATTCGCTAGAATCCCATTTTTCTATCGAATGGATGCAAGAAACCACTCATTTATAAATTCAACTATCCAGTACAGTGGTCAAAATTTTAGCAATTTTGCCAATTTCACACAAATTTCAAAGATGCCAATTTCGGAATAGGGTCCAGAATAAACAAGAAAGACATTCCTGGCACTAAAATGACATTTCCTCTATTCATTAGTCATGTCTAAAAGTCCCCTCTTATATTCTTTTGCTTTCCACTTTGAATTTTTATTTTTCACAAAAAATATAAGAATTACTTTTTATGCAGACTACTGCATTAGTGTAAAAATGGAAATAAATATTATTGGTGCACTTGTGAAAGAATATTAGACTCACCAGTTGACGTGTATTGCACGCTTGGGACGATTTGGTTTACTTTTGAAGTTTGGTAAAAATCGAACATTTCTGCTACTTTGAGCTCAATTTCAAGGCACCTTTTTGTAAAACCAGTCAAAATCATCTCAATTTCTGTAATATGTCTTCCATTCTATAAAATGAGACCAAAAAAACTAGAATACAACAATAAATACCATACGAAAAAAACACTGCAAAGTAGCTGATTTATTAAAAAAAAATGGTCAAAGTTTTTTTTTTCTCATTATGCACTGTATGCTGCAGGATTTTTTTTAGACTGTGCACACTGACCACATAGACCCATTCTTTCATATGAAGGCCTACCAGCTTTCTCCCACTAGATTTGAGGCCGCTAGAATTTATGAGTACTAGTACGTCAAAAACCCCTACGCGTAAAACGTGCTAGTACGACGAAAACCCTCAAAGGGTTAAGAACTTTTTAACTGACAGACACTTCCGTGTTCGAGTCACTAATGTGCTTTCCCTGGACTTCGTCCAAGCTGAAGGTGTCCCTCAGGGATGTGTTATGAGCACAACACTTTTTCTCCTTGCTATAAATGATTTGGCCTCTGTTCTTCCACCCAATGTTTGGTCATCACTCTATGTTGATGACTTCGCTATTGCTTGTGCAGGCGCTGACTGTCATCTCATTGCAGTCTCTCTCCAGCATGCGGTCGACCGTGTTTCCACTTGGGCCACCACGCATGGGTTTAAATTTTCCAGTACCAAAACTCGCCAAATTACTTTCATAGACGCTCTGTCATCTCCGATCATCCTTTGTATCCCTATTGCTCCCGTATCCCAAACGTGATACAGTCAGGTTTCTAGGCCTTCTCTTTGACCGTAGGTTATCCTGGAAACCTCACATTACCTCTCTGAAGGCAACTTGTCACAGCCGGCTAAACCTTCTTAAAACCCTTAACCCCATCCATCACCAAGGATTATGTTTATGCCTTGGTGCTTTTCGCTCTTCCCCTGTTGAGAGCCTCTATGCAGAAGCGAATGTTCCATCCTTGTCTGATCGCCGTGATGCCCATTTCCTTTGCTACTATGTACGCTCTCACGATCTCCACAATCCTTCCATTTATAGAATGGTCACCGATATTAGTAGACATTCTTTATTTGTTCGCCGCCCCTGTTTGCTCTGTCCCTTTTCTCTTCGCCTACATTCGCTCTTATCTTCCCTTCAGTTACCACCTTTATATGTTCATGTAGCATTTTCCACTTTTCCCAAACCCCCGGGGAAGTTCCAGTTTGTTTGGGTCTGTTCTTTCTCACTCCCTTGCTCGAAAGCCCAACTGCCTACGGTGGCTTCCCGCTCTCTTTTTCTTGATCATTTTCCACTCTCATGCTCATGCCATTGCTGTGAAACACAAAAGGCTCTAAGTCTTCAGATGGGTCGATTCGCGCAGGGTTTCCGTTCAGCAGTTCGTGCGAGCATTTACTATCTCGGCTAGCATTTTTACTGCGAATTGTATTGCCATTTTTGCAGCACTTATTCTTTTTGCATCTAGCCTGTGTCTCATTTGTGGTAGTCTCAGACTCCCTTGGGTGCTCTAAGGCTATAACGAAATTGATACACTCACCCCTATTTCTCCGTATCCAAATTTTGGCTACGCCGTATCTCCCAAGCATAAAGATATTGTTTTTTTTTGGGGTCCCTGGTCATGTCGAGTATAGGGCAATGAACAGGCAGACACTGCTGCGCGGTCAGCAGTACATGACTTACCAATTCCTATAGAGGTGTCATTTCTGGACTATTGTGCTGCAATAGCTCCCCCTTTCACACCTGTTGGCAACACGTTGGTCAATTTGCTCGGTACAAACTCTTTATATTAAACCAAGCTAGGTTACTGGCCGTCTTCTTGTCATCAGTGCCGAGGTTGGGAGACCACTCTCTCCTGCCTTCGCATTGGCCACACTCGTCTTACTCATGGTATCTCATGGAGAGGCACCCTGTTCCTCTCTGTGAGCAGTGTCAAGTTCCAGTATCGATTAGCCACATTCTGTTAGACTGCCCTCTCTATCAACGAGCACGCAGAATTTACCTCCAACGTCGTCTTCGTTCTACTACTCTCTCTTTACCTTCCCTTCTTGCTGATGGACCCTCCTTTAATCCTGACTCTCTCATTGACTTCTTGAAAATGACTGATTTACTCCACAAACTCTGATGATGATACCTTTCGCACTCCCCTCAGCCTTTTCTAGCTCAGTCTCTTGCTGCCCTTAACCCTTTCACCATCCACTGCCCCGCTGTTCTCCGTAACCTATTACTCATCCATCTCCCTTTTGCCACCTAATGCCCTCGCTTCCTTCCTGCCCTGCAGCGCTGTATAGCCCTTGTGGCTTAGCGCTTCTTTTTGATTATAATAATAATAATATTGCTAGGTGTCATTTTATTGCTGAATGTTTGGCTATTGTACTTGTAAAATAATGGAATTGTTCTTTTTTGTCTCATCAAAACTGTTAGCATAATACAGCTGTTTAGATTTCTTATAAGTTTTGCAAGTACAGTATTGATGTATAAAGTTTTGCTAGTTATATGCGCATTAATCCTAGTCTTGTATTTTTTTTCATTTTATGCTGTTTATCACTCGATCTGAAGATGCTCTTGGTTAGGTATGAAGTATTTAGTCTCTGCTGTGACCTGTTGTTAAATTCTCTCATGACAGTGAATGTTACTTATTGCTTGAATAAAGTTATTGCTGATGCCTCGTCATTAAACCTAATTAAGATGTGACCAGTTGAAGGGAGGGGGTAAAGGGGGTTTTGTATGTGAGGGGCTTGGACATCCAGCAGGCATGTGTAGAACATGTCAGACTGGAGTGAGGAGAGGCAATATTTTGTGAAGAGATTCAGGGGGAACTGGTTAGCCAGACTTGAATCTGGCATTGGGAAGTACAGTGCTTGCACTGAAGGAGGGATGGGGAAATTTGCAGTTTGGAGGGGCATCTAAACTGTCAATTCTGAGTACCTCTGCGAAGACAGTGGTTGCGTGTGAATGTTGGTAAAAGATTTGAATGATGCGTCACCCTGCCTCGATGGGAGACGGCCGATATTTAAAAAAGAAAAAAAGGTATTACATTAGGAAATGTAAATCAAAACAGTTTTGTAGTATGATGTATAAATAGTAAATGAGTTATAATAGTTTGTGTTACTGATAAAGGCTAAATTAATCATTACATTGCAAGTGTTTAATATTCAGTGCCTATACTGTATTTACTTTCATATACTGTAACCTCATATTAGTCTAAGCTAGGCATTAGTTTTGCTAATAAAAATTTAACATACTTTTTCATATTTTCAGGCCTGAAATATGTTCTGCTCTTCGTGAAGTTCGCAATCAGAATAATAATAGCCTGTCAGGAATGAGCACAGAAAAGATTGTAGAACGAGTGAAGCTCCAACTACGTTCTCGCCATGCTGGTTGTGGGCAGGCCACAGTGGCTCCTTGGGCAGGACTCACCCAAGGCCCAGGTGCATCTCCAGGACCTGAATGGAAGGGCCCTGTAAATGAAGAAGGAATGAAGGCAGAAGAGTCATGTTCCATATGCCTGGAAGCTCTTAGTGCTAGCTCTACTGTACCCCTCCAGTGTCAGCATGTATTCCACGAGAAATGCATCAAAGATTGGTTGAAACGACAGTCTAACTGCCCAAACTGCCGTACTTTTGCGCTTATGACTGATGAATACCCCTCTCTTACTCATTCATAAAGTTAGAGGTGTCATGATAAATGTTTCTGACTATCCATAAGGATAACATTCTTCACAAATCATAACGTGCCTTTCATAGAAATGAAAGAAAAACAGTTGCAAAATGAGGGTGATTGTTATTAGTAGAATCAGCTCTTATGAAGCGTCTGCATAGTGCGGTTGTTAGTAAATGGAATTAAGAAAGGATTTTGAATATTGAATAGTGTATAGAAAAGTTGTCATAGTATGTGCTATTCAGTTTTCTAAGGGCTTTTTCAGTTGCATTTACAAAGAATTGCACTACTATATAGGAATTTTAAAAGAGCTGACCTTTTTTTCAAGAGTATTCCAAAGTATTAATTTATATAATTTTGGAGGTTGATTTTTCAAGAATTTATATTTTTTTATTTCAATGGACGTGTGCTATAGATGTCACATAGTTACATTTATATTGTTAAGAGTATGCCTTACAATTACAATTAACATATGCCACGTTTGGGTACAGCTTAATTTTAGTGTAATCTTTCAGAAGATTAATTCTTAAAGTATTTCAGTAAGTACCTATGTTAAAAAGTGGAAATTACATAGCTAATGTGCCTTAGCCAATCATAACTAGAGTTTTAATATATTTTTCTATAAGTACCCATTTTAGGATTGTATTAGTTTTATCAATACAAATTACATAATACAGTACTAATTATACAAGAAAAACTTGTTTAAGTTAAATAAAAAATTAAATTGATACTATTTTTATTTATACCTGTAAACCAAGAATATTTTGTGTAAGTTAATACAGACTTCCCACCCAGTATTTCACCATCAATATTGGCACTTTGATGCTGGTGAAGAGCTCTTGATAAAAAAAATTAAGAGCTATACTCCACTTCCAGGACTCAAACATAATTGCCTATCATTTCCCAGCTGCTATATATGGATTTAAGTGATTCCCATGAATATAATACTGTAATTAGTAGCCCCTGCTATATAACCATTAGGTACTGAAGTTGACACTGCACTTAGAAAGTCAAGCTATTCTGTAGGCATTACATTTTCCTTATGGATTTAGAACTTCCAAATTAGGTTTGTAAATTTTACAGCCTTCAAGGAAGATTCCTTTCTCAGTACAAAGTTTAGCATGTATTAATGGGATCAAAGAAGGCATTTCTACAAGTTATTGTATCTGGCCCTTCAGGGGAGGTACTTTGATCTAAAGATTTAGAGCTACCCTTTTCCTTGGATCAAATCTGCTTCCAATTCCCCAAGGTGCTTTTTGAGCTTCCTTGCCTTCCCTCCCTGTAAAATAAAATAAAAAATAGTCTGAGATATTTAATGTACAGGAGAATAAAATTAATAAAGTAGTTGGAAAAATTCACTATTACTTACAATTTGGAGAAGGAACATTTCAGTTTGTCCTGAGCCATTGTCAAATCACAACTTTATAATAGTCTAGGACAGACCTATTATCGTCTAAAGTTTCCTTCCCAAATTGTGGATCGTTCTGGCCATAATGTTATGACCTTATTCTATGGTGGCGAACAGTCATTGAGATCTTGCTCAAGAATGTGACACAACAGTTGGCTAACATCCAGGGAATAGATTCAGGCAAACTATCAAATTTCTTGTCTGCTAAGAATTAGTGTACTGAAGAATGCTTGATGGTATTCTCATCAGTACTGAAGTCTCCTACCTCAAGCTAACATATTTGATTACCTTTTGTATATAATCCATCCTTTGTGATAGAATATACAGAAACACCATCACAGGTAAACCATCCTTTGTGATAGAAAAGATGTCAGAATGGCATAGTAACCAGTGGGGTTCCACAAGCATCTGTATTAAGACTTTTACTGTTTCTAGTTTATGTGAATAATATTCCAGATGGGATTGAATCAGATGTATCCCTATTTACTGATATAAAACTAAAGAGAATAACAAAAAGGCTCAAAGTGGCTTTGGACAAACTGTAAGATTGGTTGGCTAAGGGGTGACGAATTAAATTCTGGCAAATGAAAGGTTATGAACATTGGGATAGGGGCAAGAAGACTGGACACTGAGTGTAAACTTAAGGGACAGGGTTGCAGATTTCACTCAGAGAAAGACCTAGGGATGACCATAGTGCCCAGTATATCACCACTCATAACAGAATACCTGTATCCAATGCTCATCTGGTAAATCTCAGAGTAACCTTCAGGAATCCTAACAGAATCATTCCAGGTCCTTCATACAACATACGTCAGGCCCATCTTGGATTATGCAGCACCAGTATGAAACCCACTCCTGAAAAAGCATGTTAATATACTGGAGAGGGTACAGAAGTATTCATTGAGACTTGTAAAGCTAAAATGCATGAGATAAGAGGAGAGGCTAATGGAATTTAATCTTAACGATGCTGAAGGATAGAAGAGCCAAAGGAGATATGATAACGCAAAATCCTCGGGGGAATTAATAGGACAGATAGGGATAGGCTCTTTGAGAAACAAGATATGGGAATTTGGGGGCACAGCTTAAAGTTAAAGACACAGATGAGCCACAGCATTGTCAGGAAGCTTTTCTTTAGTCTATGAGTGGTCGGGAAGTGGAACGATTTTGAAGTGGTGGAGGCAGTCTCCATACATAGTTTTAGGAGTAAGTATGATAGGATCCATGAAGCTAGAAGGGAGTGAATCTGGTAAACGACAAGTTGAAGGACTAAATTCCCTAAAACTAAAAAACTCCATAGGTGAGTACACGGGAAAGCTGTGTTCGCCCCTGAAACACATAAGGCGAGTTTTGTATGTAGGGTGTATATTTTATATATAATATATATATAGGTAGTGGGTTTGGTAGAAAAGCAACCACCCGGGAGGTACTACCGTCTGCCAGTGATTTGTAAAACGAACCCGGGAAATTGTTTTACAGATGGTGGGATTGGGGATGTCTTTTGTCTGCCCATAAATATGCAAGATTAAGGCATGTCTTGCTACTTTACTTACACTTGGGTTTCCATACAATACATGTCACATTTTTTATACACACTAAATCTGAGTTTTCTTTATTTTATCTTAATAGTTTTTGGGCTTTTTTAATTTTCCTTTTATTCCATGGGGAAGGGGAAAATAAAAATCTTTCCTCCGTAAGCCTTTGCGTGTTGTAAAATCAACTAAAAGGGCCGGGAAACCCAATGGGTAGAAACCCCCTTTTCCTGAAAAGATTACTAAAAAAAAATAAGAAGAAGAAAATTGTCAAAGGGGGAAAGTCGAATTTTGCGGGGATGTTGTGCAGATAAATAAGAAAGAGATGATTGTGGTTGTTATGAATGAAAAAGAAGCTGGATGCCCGGGTTTTAAGTAAAAAAAAAAAGCTGAAGGGGGTGGGAGGTTTTCGTGGGAAAATTTAAAATGGGATAGGTCGGGGGGTTTAAATAGAGTTGAGCTAAAGAAGGATTAGCAATAATTTTAAAGGGAAAAAGCTATGGCGGGAAAAAGGGGGAAAAAATTTGTATTTTTTCCCAAGGATTTTTGTGGAGAAAAAATTAAAGGGGGGATGGGGAAAAGGGGGGGGTTAAAATTTAAGCGTGTATGCCCCCTGGGGGAAGAGAGAAGTGTAGAGGAAAAGAGAGAGATTTTGGGAAATGTTGAGTGATTCGTGGGGTTTTGAAAAAAAGAGTGGAGTAAGGGGTGGTTGGGGATTTAATGCAAAGGGGGAAAAAATTTATGGAGGGAGAGTAGGAAAATTTGGGGTGCCAGGGGTAAATGAAAATGGGGACCCTTTTAATTAAAGGCTATGTGTAGAAAAAAAATTTTGGGTTTAATTTAAGTAAAATATTTTATAAAAAAGGGAAAAATTAAATTAAAAAGGTAGGGTTTTTGCACGAAAATGAAATTTAGTTTTTTAAAGATTATGTATTGGGGGAAAAAAAGGTTGAGGGGTAGGCCCAGGATGTACATGTTTATAGAGGGGAAAATGATTATCGGTCATTATTTAGTTGTAGCTACGTTAGAGTAAGGGGTAGATGGGAAAAGGGGAAAGGGGGCAACAACAAGTAAGGGGGAAAGTGAAATGTATAAAAAAGGGAGGGGAAGTTCGGGTGAGTATAAGGGGACTATTGGCAAAAAGGGGGGGTAGTGCAAAGATGAGTGTGGGGGGGTTGAAGGGGTTTGGAATATTTTTTAAAAAATGCGTATTGAATGTGGGGCAGAATTTTTTGGGGTTTATAGGAGGGTGGGGAGGGGGAAAAGGAGGGGATTGGGGGGAATGTAAAGGTTAAAAGGGGGGTGTTTAAAGAAAAAAAAGGTAGCTTATAAAAGGGGGTTTTTTCAAAGCAGAAGTGTTAAAAGAAGAGCAGGTTTTATGGAGAGTAAAAAAAAGGGTTTAAAGAGAGTGGTGGGGGAGTGCAAAAGGAGAGCAGATGATAGAGGGGGAGAGGCACTGTAAAAAATTTTTAATTGAAAAAAAAAAAAAATTTTTGGAGTGAGTTAAACAAGTTAAAAGCCTGGGGGGAAAATATGGTTTTTGTCAGTTAAAAACAGAGTAGGGGATTTAGTAGAGGGGAGTTTGGGGGTTTTGGGTAGATGGCGTAAATATTTTGAGGAATTTTTAAAAATGTTAAGGAAAAACCCAGGGGGCCGAAATTTTCCCATGCACTGGTCAGGGAGGTATACCATTTTTTAGGAGTGAAAAAGAGCGGGAATGTAAGTGGGGGGGGTTACGTGAGGCTTTACGTAAAAATAAAAGGGGGGTAAAGCAGGGGAAAACTGATGGGATCATGACAGAAAATTTTAAAAAAGCGGGGGGGGGTTTAGTGTTGGAGTGGTTGTTTCTTTTGTTTAATAAATGTATGAAAGGGGGGGGGGGAAGGTACCTAGGGATTGGCAGGAGCATGTATAGCCCCCTTTATAAAAAGGGGAAAAGGGGGACAAAAGGGGGACTGTAAAAATTTTTTGGGGGAATAAGCTTATGAGTTTTCCCGGGAAAAAGTTTTAGGGTGGGGTTTTATAATTGAAAGAATTAGAGGAAAGACAGAAGTAGGTTTGCGGATGAGAAGGGGAGGTTTTAGAGTGGGTAGGAATGTGTGGATCAGGTGTTTACTTTGGGAAGCTTTTTGTGGAACAGTATTTAGATAAAAAATAGGGAAGTTTTTATTGCATTTTGATTTAGAAAGGCATTGATAGAGTGGATAAGGAGAAATTTGTGGCAGATGTTGCAAGTATAGGGAAAATAGGTGGAAAAGTTTTTAAAATTGCTGAAAAGGTTTTTATGAGGATAGTGAGGCCAGGTTAGGGTGTTTTAGAAGAGAGGGAGACTTTTTTCCCCGGTTAAAAGTAGGTCTTGACGGGGATGTGTAATGTCACCATGGTTGTTTAATATATTTTTTTGATGGGGTTGTAAAGGAAGAAAATTTGCTGGGGTGTTTGGGAGAGGGGTGGGATTAAATTAGGGGGAAATCAAATTCAAAATGGGAATTGACCAGTTACTTTTTGCTGATGTACTGTGTTAGGGGGAGATTCTAAAAAAAAAATTTGAAAAGGTTTTGGGGAGGGTTTTTGGGGAAAATTTTTTGTAAAGGTAGAAAGTTAAAAAAGTGAACTAGAAAAGAGTAAGGTGGGGAGGGTGTAAAAATTGTTTTTGGGATAAAGAAAAATTGGTTTATAAAATTGGGGAGGGGGAGTAGGGAAAAGAAGTAAAGGGTTTTCAGATATTTGGGGGAGTTGAGTGTCGGCGGATGGATTTTTGAAGGATGAGGTTAATTTTGAATTGAGGGAGGGAAAAAAGGTGAGGGGTTGCGTTGAGGTATATGTGGAGTAAAAAAAACTTTAAATTATGGAGGCAAAAAAGGGGAAATTGTATAAAAAGTTTTAGTGTCCCAAACACTTTTAAATTTTGGGTGTAAAAGTTTGGGGTTTGGAAAAGGGCAGGCAGCGGGAGACGGTTGGAGGCAGCGGAGATGCCCTGTTTAAGGGAATGTGGGGTTTGAAAAATTTATTATGCAAAAAAATTCGGGTGAAAAATTTAGGAGAAGGTGTGGATTTAAATTTAAAAAGTTTTAGTCGAGGGCGGGAAAAGGGGGGTTGTTGGGTGGTTTGGTCTTTAGAGAGAATGGTTTCACAGTGAATAAACAGGAAAGCATAAAAATTCTATGGGGGAAAGGAAAGGCGGGGTGGGGTCGCCCTTTCGAAAGGGGGAA
The DNA here is from genome assembly GCF_026875155.1 of Cherax quadricarinatus. Classification (NCBI taxonomy): domain Eukaryota; kingdom Metazoa; phylum Arthropoda; class Malacostraca; order Decapoda; family Parastacidae; genus Cherax; species Cherax quadricarinatus. The sequence goes on along the minus strand of NC_069488.1, from coordinate 24,831,295 downwards.
AGAGAGGGGGTAAAGGGGGGTTTTTGGGTAAGGGGCTTGGATTTTCCAAAGAAGGTGGTGAGCGTTTTTAGATAGGAGGGAATGGAGACGAATGGTACTTGGGCCCTTTGAGGGATCTGTTGGAGTGTGGGGCGGGTAATTTTTTAGTGGGGGGGAAATTCAGGGAAACCGGTTTTTTTTTATATAGTCGGCTTGGGGTCCGGGAAAAAGGGGGAAGTACAATTCTCACTTTAAAAAGGGGGGGTTTGGGATTTGGCAGTTTGGAGGGATTGTTGTGGGATCTTTTTAGTTTATGTTCTAGACTGTTGTATTCTGGCAACCCCTGCAAAACAAATGTTTTTGTGCGGTGGGGTGAAAAGTGTTGATTTTGATGAAAGTTTTTTTTTTGGGGAAATTTTTTTTTTTTTTGGGCACCCCGCCCCGGGGGAGGGCGGCCGACTTGTTGAAAAAAAAAAAAAAAAAAAAAAAAAAATTATAAAATATTATAATTATATTTATATAATTAATATATATATTAATATATTTTATTTATTTATTTATTTTTTTTTAAACAAGTCGGCCCCTTTTCCCACCGAGGCAGGGTGGACCCAGGAAAAAAAAAACCCCAAAAAAAAAAATACTTTCATTTACCATTCAACACTTTAACCCCACTCACACTAACCCCTGTTTTTTTCAGAGGTTTCCCTGAAAGACGCTTAGAAGCATATTACGTATAAAGATACACAACATATCCCTCGGCCGTCTCCCACCTAGGCAAAGGGGGTCCCAAAAAAAAGAAATTACCCAAACGAAAATTTTTCGTCTTTTTTCAACCTTTCACCTCACTCATGGGTAATCATGTTTTTGATAGGCACCCAGATCAAAAAGTTTAGAAGCTATATAAAGATATATTAACAAACCTCCCAAAAAGCCGAATTTGGTAAAAAATTTGGGCAATTTTGCAAGAATCTTTTAAATTAAGTCCCTTTTTAAATTTTTTTTTCCCCCCAAGGGTTGCCCGATTTTCGTTAAATTTTAAAAATTTTTAATTTTTACCAAAAAACAAAAACTTTCCTTCCCTTTTTAGAAATTCTTTGAAAGGCCCAACCAAATAAAATTAATATTTTTAAAGTTTTTAAATTTAATTTTTTAACAAATACCCAAAAAATTTTTTTTTTGGGCAGAATAGCCAAAGTCATCAACCCAATTTTTGCTTCCCACCCCCCCAAAAACCTTATTTTTCCCCCAAAAACCTTTTTTTCCCCAAACATTGGAAAAATTTACCTAATCCAAACTTTATTTTAAAAATTTTCAATAATTTTTAAAAAACTAAAAAAAGTTTTTTTTTTTCTTTGGGTTAATGGGTTTTTCCTTCCCTTGGGTTCAAAAATTTTGCCTTCCCTTATTCCCCCGGGGTTGAATTTTAACCCAAAATGGGTTTTTCCCCTTTCCCATGAATTAAATTTTTAGTTTCAAAAAAAAATTTTAAAATTTTAAATTACTATTTTTTTGTTGATAGGAAGGCCTTTTTCCCTTGGTGAGGAAATTTTTAAATCCCCTTTTCATAACCCTCATAAGGTTTCACTTTATAATTTCTATAAATTTCCCCAAAAGGGGGTTTAAAAAGGAAAACCCCGACCTTTTTTTTTGGCCCCTTCAAGGAGGTTCTTTAAAAAACCAAATTTCCCCTTAAATCCAACCCTTTTTAATTTCTAAAAATTTGTTTCCCCAAAAAGGGGGATTTTCTTTAAATTTTGGAAAAAAGGGGCACTGTCCCCAGGTTTTTCCCCTTTTCGGAAACATTTCCCCCAAAACCAAAACCCTTCCCCTTTTACCAACCCCTTTTAAACACTTAAAAATTTTTTGGTTTGAAATTTGGTTTTCTTTAAATTTTAAATAGACACGTTGCAAAATTTTGGTTTTTTTACTTTTGGAAAACCCCCACCATTGGCTTTCCCCCCGTTTCCCTCCTTTTTTAAGTTATGTTTGGTTTTTTAAACCTTTAATTTTAAACTAAACCCATTTTTTAAAGAGGTGGTCCCCCTTTCCCCCTTCAAAAAAGCCGGGAAAAAGGAAAACATCCCGATTTTTTAAAAGGGGCCCCTCCTTGGGCCGAACAAAATCGCAAATTTTAAAAGGGGGAGGAAGGCTGGGGAAAAACCCTTTTTGGGGGGTTAAAGGGGTAGAATGGGAACCCAAAAAATCCCGTGTAGGTCATCATATAAAATAAAACCCTTGTTTTTTTTGAGAAAAGGTCGTCCGACATAATTTCTCCCCAAATCTTTTAAAATGTTCCTTTCGTTTTATAGGATGTTTTTCTTGGGTTTCTTATTATTATTTTTTTTATGAGATGTCCTAAAAATCGTAGGGGTAATATAGAATCTACTTAAAAGGAGGGGAGGGGGTTCGATTCAAGAACGGAGAGTATAGGTCTAATTCCCCGGATCAAAAGCCCCCCCACCTCATTTTTGGCGCCCCCTGGAAAGGGGCTGGGTGGCATAACGAAAATTTAATTACTTAATCTTCTGTGATGGTGTTTTGGGGTTTTCTTTTTTTTCTATTTGCATATATTAAAGTTTTTGTTGTATGTACCCCCGGTTTAAAAATTATTTTTTTAATGTTTATAATAAGAGGAAAAAAAATGCATTTATTTTGCAAAATATAAGGGGTAAGGCAGTGCCCCGGGGGGGTTTCCCAAAAGGGGGAGATATATAATTTTAAAATTTTTTTAAAAATTTTTTACGAAAGGGAAGTATGAGCTAATTTCCCCAAATGTTTGGGATAAATGATTTTTTGTCTCTAATATCAGTATTATTATTGTAATAAAGTAATAAGAAATGTAACGTACAGGTGCAAAATTTTATAGAAGAAAAGAAGGGTGTAGTAAAAGGGGGGTTGGGGTTACAATGATATGTTGTCTTTGGGCAGGGGGCCACATCCCGGGGGGAACAACCCCGGGGCCACACTTTTTCCCCGGGGGGCCACACTACCAGTCCCCTCCCCAACACCACTACTTTTTTGGGTAAGGTTTTTGTATCTTGTTTTTAAATGATGTCCTCCCCTCTAAAAACATTTTTTTTAAAGGAAAAAATGAGCGACCCCCATGTAAATAAGTCACTTTGACTTCTATTTAAGATACATAAAAATGCAAGGGATATTAAACTTTCTTGGGAAGGGGAAAAAACATTTTTTAAACTTTTAAAATTCCCAAAATTAAAAGCTAACCTTTGTTTAATTATTAATTTTAATAAACCAAAAAGTCAAAAAAACTTTTTATTGGTTAATTTTAATTTCTTTTATATTTTAAAAATAAAAATAAAAAAATTTTTTTAAAATTTTTTTTATATTAACCCCCCCCTATTTTAAAAAAAACCCCCCCCCCCCCCCCCCCCCCCAAACCCCCCCCCCCCCCCCCCCCCCCAAAAACCCCCCCAAAATTTTTTTTTTTTTGTGCAAACCTTTTTTTATTATTTGAAAAAAAAAAAATTACAAACAAGTGTTAAACCCGGAAAAAAAAAAGTCAAAATGGTTTTTTTTTGGGGGGGTTTTTACCAAAAAAAGGTTTTTTAATTTTTTTTTAAAATGAAGATTTTAAATTTTTTAACATTAAAAAACATTGGGGGCCAAAGGAATTGGCTTCTCCCAAACGGGGGGCCCTTTTAAAAGGAAAAAGGAAAAAATTTTGTATTTTTTTGTAAAAATAAAAAAATAATTTTTTCGGGAGCTACATTCATAGGGAATTTTCATTTTTTAATTTTCAGCATATGGTTTAAGGCCGGGTTTTCCCAAAAGGTTTAAAAAGGTGTTTTTCCCATTGGGGTCCTTTTTTCCCTTTTATTTATTTTTGGGTTAAATTAAAAAATTTTCCAAATTTTTCTACAATTTTTAGAATTTTTAAAAAAATTTTTTATTTTTTCTCTTTAAAAAAGATATCCCCGCTTAACTCCTGGCCTTTAAGGCTCTTTCCCCCCCAGGGTCTTTTCAAGGAATAAGGAAAAAATTTACACGTATGTTAGCTAAAAAATAAAAAATCATTCCCCTCCCTTTCTGTAGCTACATTCATCAGACACCTTTTGGCACTCTTCTTGAACTGGTTCACGCTATGACTGGCTTTGACATGTGCGGGTAGTCTGTTCCTTTCCCTTTTATTGCTGTCAATAAAAGGTGTTTGAACCCTGGCCACTGACTTTTGGTACTACAAAGTTGTGCTCTCTCCCCTAGTACTTGTTTTGCTTTGGTTCCCAACCTTGACAAAATTGACAGCAAGATATTCTGGACATTGTTTTTTGAGCAATTTTATAAACATGTTTTAGCTTCAGTTGTTTTACTCTGTCTTCAACATTCAGCATATCCAACTGCTGTAATTCATCCTGGCCTACATGTTCTCTTGGTCCCAGCCCCAGGATGAATCTTACGATTTTGTTTCTGGGTGATTTGCAGTCTATCTTTCAGTTTTTTTTGTCAAGGCAGAGTACCAAGAAGAGCAAGCGTAATCCATATGGCATTGTATAAGGGCTAGACATAGGGTCCTGCGAGCCTCAGTAGGTAGACACTGTGCTTGTCTATACAGGAACTTCAGTTTGGCATTCGCTTTCTTTACTACACTGTTCCCTATCAATTCTCCTGACATGCATGGGTCAAAGGGGAGGTTCTACCAATGGCGGATTTACATTTTTAGGGCCCTGAATCTTGAATTGTTATGGGGGCCCCTTAGGCTAGCTTACATGATACTTGAATTACTTTTTAATTTTGGTAATTCTATTGGTAATTCCCCTTATGTACACTGGGAGGCAGTTGAACAGACTTAGGGCCCTGAAGCCTTTAAATTAAAGCTTTACACTGACAGGAAATTTTTGTTATTTCGTCTCATGAACACTAAGATGACACGAAAATCCTACGAATATCTATTTGCATTCAGCATGCACTTATATAGCTGGGGGCTTTCGGGGGTCAACGCCCCCGCGGCCCAGTCTGAGACCAGGCCTCGTATATGTGATATATTTTTTCCTGTAATATTTCCTTTCAAATTTAAGAGTCCTGGTCCGACAGAGCTTGTTGCATGGGGGAGCCTGGGGAGGGTGGTTAAGCCCCCAAAATTCCCTAAGCCCTAAAAGCCCCCAAATCCCCAATATAATAAAAACAATAGCTCTGCTACACAACTAGTGGAGGCAGGAACCATACATAGCTTTAATATGAGGTATGACAAAGCTCATGGAGCAGGGAGAGAGAGGACCTAGTAGCACTCAGTGAATTATTATTATAATCAAAAAGAAGCGCTAAGCCACAAGGGCTATACAGCGCTGCAGCACTCAGTGAAGAGATTAGATTAGATTTGCCACCCAAATGGAGTTTATTGTGACCCCCTATCCATCCCGTGGACGGTGCGCGAGGCTAGGATACACAAAAGGCCTAGGAAAATAGGCCCCAAGGGTTAACAGGA
>NC_069488.1:24782691-24825376 GCF_026875155.1 Cherax quadricarinatus | reverse complement strand
TATAAAATTATATATATATATATTATATATATTTTATTTTTATTTTTTATATTATATATTATATATATATTAATATATATATATATACATACATATATTATATAATCGGTGATACACACGTAACAAATGTACCTTTATGCCACCTTTATTCAAAAAAATGTATCTCTTAAATTTCTGAATATTTGTAATAAAATTTTTCGTATTGGTAAAAAATTAAATACTAAAACATGGGGTGGTGGGGGAAAGTGGAATATTAAACGGCTTGGGAAAAAACCCAAAAATTTTTCCTTGAAGCCTTTTATCACTTCCCCGAGGCTTGGGCCCCAAAATTTACCCAGGGTGGCCCCAAAAAATTATTATTTTTAATTTTTTTTTTTTTTTTATTATCCACGGCGATTCCCCAAGGGCAGGGGGGCCCCAAAAAGAAAAACTTTCCCATCATTCACTCCATCACTGCTTGCCAAAAGGGGTGCTTTACCAAGTTTTTAAACTAAACTTTAAACCCTTTCGAGTGAGGCACTGTACCCCCATCTCCGGACTCAAGCCCGGCCTGCCGGTTTCCCTGAACCCCTTCATAAATGTTACTTTGCTCACACTCAAAGCCTCAAGATTAAAAACCATTTGTTCCATTCACCCCTATAAAACACGTCACGCTGCCTGCTGGAAGTCCAACCCCCTCGCCAAACAAAAACCTCCTTACCCCCTCCCTCCAACCCTTCCGGGCCCGACCCACCCGCCTTCTTCCACACGATGATAACTTTAAAGTCATTCTGTTTCGCTCCTTCTCTCTACATGTCCAACCCCCTCAAAAACCCTTCCTCGCCTCGGACAACAGTTTTGGTAATCCCGCCCCTCTCCTAATTTCCCAAAACTACGAATTCTCTGCATTTTATTACACCCACATTCCCCTCAGACATAAAATCTCATCCCTCCGCCTTCCCCTGCTGCAACATTCATCCCCACGTTCACACCATATAAGAGTTTTGGTAAAACTAACTCTCTTTTCATTCCCCTCTTTGCTCCAAGGACAAAGTTCTTTGTCCCCACGACCCCTAAGTGCCCACTACTTTTTTTCCCTCATAAATTCTATGATTCCCTCATTTTTCATGCCCCATCCGTGACCCCGTCCCCCCCCAAAATCTGAATACTTTCCCCCTCCTCCTATCTCTCCCCCCAATCTGATATTCAATCTTTCATCACCAAATTTTTTGTTATTTTAAAACCTTATCTTTCCCTGTATTCACCTTTAATTTTCTTTTTTTTGCCACCCTCCCAAATTCATCCACCAACTTGCAATTTCTTCAGAATCTCCAAAGAGACGTGTCATCAGAAAAAAGCAGTGTGACAACCCCACTTTGTGGTGATTCTTTATCTTTTAACTCCACGCCTCTTGCCAAGACCCGCATTTACTTCTTTACAAACCCCCCTCTATAAAATATTAAACACCACGGGACACCAATCCCTTTTCTAAGGGCCCCCTTTTACTGGGAAAAAATTTCCCCCCTTTCTACATCTCTAACTTGAGCCCCATTCCCCGTAAAAAAATCTTTACTGCTTTTTGTAATGCCTCCTACACCATCACTTGAAATCTGCCACTGCCCCCTATCCACCCCGTCATTTCCCTTTTCCAAAACATAAATGCCACAAAAGACCTCTTTAGCCTTATCTAAAAACTGTTACTTATATGTTTAATGTAAAACCTGGTCCACACACCCCCTACCCTTTTCCCAAAAACCTCCCTTTTTCATTGCTATCCTATTCTCTGTCTTACTTTAATTCTTTCAAATTTAAAACCCACCATAACCCTTTTCCCGGGACATAAAAGACTATCCCCCATAATTTTTGCACCTTTTTTTATCCCCTTTGCCTTTTACAAGGAACTTGATGCTCTCTGCCCAAACCCTAGGTACCCTTTCCCCCTTCCCTCATTTATTAAATAATTGCACCCAACCCCTCCCAAAAATATATCCCCCCCTGCTTTTAAAATTTTATCTTTATCCCATCAATCCCGGGGTGTTACCCCCCTTTATTTTACCTCTGCCTCACGAACTTCCCCCCCACTCACAACTAACTCTTCCTACTCCCACAAGATGTTATTCCTCCTTGCCCTATACACGAAATCACAGTTCCCTATCTTCATAACATTTAAAATTCCTCAAAAAAATTCCCTTCCCTCTTCCCAAACTCTAACTTCCATTTAATAAACTCTCCCCTTTTATTTTTAACTGACAAAAAACCCTTTGTTTTCCTTTGGTTTCTTAAATTGTTAATCTCACTCCAAAACTTTTTCTTATTTCAACAAAATTTGTTTTAACTCTCACCCCTCTCTATTTGCTTCTTTTTACATTGCTTCACCCTCTCTTAACTTTTTTTTTCCCATACCTTCCCCCCTTGCTCACTTTACTTTGTAAAAAAATTCTCATATGCTAAATTTTTTTCCTTACTAATCTCTTTACATATCTTTTTCCACCAATCGCTCCTTTCCCTCCTGCACCCACTTTCCTGTAACACAAACTTCTGTGAACACTCTAAACTACATTTTTAAACCTACCCCATCCTCTTCGACCCCTTGCCTATGCTTATTAGCCCTTACCTCCAAATAGCTGTTTTTTATCTTACCCTAACTGCCCCCTCTTTTGTTTAAAAACCTTACCTCTCTCTTCCCTGATGTTTTTTTCTCCTTGTATCCCTCACCTTTTACTCTAGTGTAGCTACAACTAGAAAGTGATCTGATATATTGTGGCCCTCTAAAACTGTCATCTGAAGTTATCACGTCTTTTATCTACCAATACATAATCCAAAAACTACTGTCATTTGCCCCACATCATATCGTGTATACTTATTTATCCCCTTTTTTTAAAAAAATTTTATTCCTAAACTAAAACCCCTTTTTTACAAAGTTCAATCAAGGGTCCCTTATCATTTAACCGGCACCCCCAAAATTCCAAACCCCCCCTCTCTAAAGTTTTCCCACTTTAGCATTCAAGTCCCTACCCCAAATTACTCTTATTGGGTTTAAAGGCTCCTATCATTCATTAAATTTCCCCAAAAATTTTCTTCTCCCCTGCATTCCCTCTTTCCCCGGTGATACCGCTTATTTTGACCCACTTCTGCACCCAACCTTTACTTTAATCCACAAATTCTTGAATTTTAAAATTATATTTCTTTTTCCCTTTCCTAACTGATCATTTAACATTATGCTACCCTTCTTTGCTCTAACTCTTCAGTATCCGATTTTAAACCCCTTTATTTCCCCCCATGAAACCTCCCACCCCTTAGCTTTGTTTCGCTTTGGGGCCCGGACTCCAAATTCTTTTCATTATAAAATCAGCAATATCTTTTCTTGTATCCCCCTACATCCCCGCAATTTAAGAACCCAGTTTATAAAGTTTTTCTTTTCTTTTTTTAGTAATTGTATACAGGAGAAGGGGTTACTAGCCCATTGCCCCCGCATTTTAGTCGCCTCATACGACACGCATGGCTTACGGGGAAAGATTCTTTTCCCACTTCCCCATGGACAATAGAAAATAAAAAGAACAAGGCTATTTTAAAAAAAAAGGAGAAAAAACCTAGATGTATGTATATATATATTATGCATGTGCGTGTCTATGAAGTGTGACCAAAGTGTAAGTAGGAGAGCAAGATATCCCCGTTATCTTAGCGTGTTTTATGAGACAGAAAAAAAAACCAGCAATCCTTTCCATCATGCAAACAGTTACAGGGTTTTTGTTTTACAGTCATCTGGCAGGACGGTAGTACTTCCCCGGGTGGTTGCTGTTACCAACCTACTTACCTAATATATATATATATATATATTTATATATTATAAAATATTTTTATATATATAATATATTTTAAAATATATTATATTATAAAATATATATATATATATATATATTATATATATATATATATATATATATATGGTTTAGAAAGACACGTAAGCAAACACTATGACATATTTATTAGAAAACGTTTTCGGTCCTGGGGGCCTTGATCACTTCTAACATACAGAGGTAGAAAGGCATTATATACATAGGCGGAGAGTGAGGTGTGACGCACGTGACCTGAGGATGTCATAAGAACATAAGAATGGAGGAACACTGTAGAAGGCCCACTGGCCCAGCGAGGCGGTCCCTTTTCAAAACAAAACCTTGCCTATGATGAGGACGGGTAGACGTTGAAAACATGTGACTCCTGTGTTGTTGGGTTGGTGGTGCTTAAGTATCATGTATGCCAATGTTTTTGAAATTTTGTAGTTTCCAGTGTTGCGTTCTATAGTGTCGGGGACGGCGATTAGTGAGGCTTCTAGGCACCGTCGGCGTCTGAGGTCTGGTTCGGTGAGAACGAGTTGTGCCTCATTCCAGTTCATCAAATGTCCGTGGTGTCTCTGTGGAGGACCAGGCGTACATTACATCTTTTCTGTTAGAGGCATTTCGATGCTCATTCAAGCGGACTGCAAGATCTCTGCCTGTCTCGTCTACATTTTCTTGAGACAGAAACCCACAGGGGATGTGTAGACGACTGCTGTTGAAGTTTAGAGTTGTGGGGCTCGTTTCGTAGTGAGGTCTTTGATAGGGATGAATGTGTTTATGGTGGAAACGTTGATGTTAATCATAGCAAGTGCCCGGCGAGTATTTCGTGGCACATCACACATGGGAGTACTATGATCTGCTTAGGGGGCTGATTCCATGGGCGGTTTTGTTGAGAATAGCTTGTGCCTTAAGTCTGACAATCTCGGATGAAGAAAGACTGGGACTGAAGACGTGTAAAGGTCTTGTGTTAGGAAAGTGCATTTATCTTCTAGGAATACAAGGGCTGGAGATCGCGAAGAAGCTCTCAAGAAGAAGCCAATGAGGATCTCTCTTAGGTGCGGGTGTCTTGGTGGAATAAAAGTGTATAAGATCGTCCTTGGTGGTAGGTTTTCTATTACACTTTGAAGGGAAGTTTGTCATGTGGAGGTGGGATCTGCACAGTACAGAACGTCGAGGAAAGGAAGTTTGCCATCATTTTCGAGTTCAAGGTTGTAAACTTTATTGATGGTTCAACTGCATTGATTCTTGTTGAGAAGGGCCTGGATATTGAGACGTTCGGATAGGAAAACAATAATCATCAACGTATCTTAGACATGGCTAACGGTGTTGGCGAGATGTGGGTGCCTGAATTTCTCTGTCTCCAGGTTTTCCTTGAAGGGGTTGGCAAGACTGCACTGTGCGGGCTGCCCATTGCCATCCCAAAGCACTGTTTGTAACAGTTGTCCTGATACTTGGAGAAGTTGGAAAATTAACACTAGATTTGATGAAATCTAGAAATAGGTAAAGGGAGGTCGTGGTTTTTTGTGAGCCTCTGTCTCAGATGTGATTGCAGCGTCAGTTAGGGAACGTTGGTTGAAGGGGCTGTGCACATCGAAGGAAGCCATGCTTTTGTTTTGTGACATTTCAGGTTGGAAATTCGGAGAGAACGGTCCCTTGAGGTGGGCTTGACTATGGTGCCCAGAAGCGCTGAAAGGTATTGGCAAGATGGCAAACTTCTTTCCTCCGACGTTCTACTGTGCAGATTCCCGGAAAGTGACAAACTTTCTTCAAGTGTATAGAAAACCTACCACAAGGACGCCATCCCCCCCCCCATTTTTACACTTTTATTCACACAAGACACCCACAAAGAGAGGAGTCCTCTCATTGGCTTCTTGAGAGCTCCTTCGCATCTCCAGCCTTGTTTTCTCCTCCGTCTCGAAGAATGCACTTACATAACACAAGCCTTTACACGTCTTCACCCCGTTCCCCCCCCAATCTTTCTTCTTTCCGACGTTTGCCAGACTTAAGGCACAAGCTATTTATAACAAACCGCCATGGATCAGCCCCCTAAGCAGTTCATAGTACTCCCCATGTGGTGATGTTGCCTCGAAGTAATATCATCGACGGGCACTTGCTAGGAGTAACATCAAAGTTTCCACCATAAACACATCCATCTATCAAGACCTCACTACGAAAACGCAGCCTCAAAACCTCTACGTCTACAGCAGGCGTATACACTATCCAATGTGGGTTCTGTCCCAAGAAATATGTAGGACGATGAGACAGGCAGGAAATTTGCAAGTCGCTTGAATGAGCATTCGAAGTGCATCTAACAGAGACGATGTAAGGTACGCCTATGTCCTCCACAGAGGACTCCACGGGACATTTTGATGAACTGGAATAGAGGCACAACTCGTTCTCACCCGAACCAGGACCTCAGACGCCGACGGTGCTAGAGAAAGCCTCACTAATCGCGTCACCGACACGTATAGAACTCAACACTGGAACTACAAAATTTCAAAAACATTTGCATACATGATACTCTTAGCACCACCACCCAAACAACACAGGAGTCACATGGGGGGGATTTTTCAACGTCTACCCGTCCTCATCATAGGCAGAGGTTGTTTGCTAAGGGACTGCCTCGCATGGGCCAGTAGGCCTTCTACAGTGTTCTCAATTTTATGTTTTATGTTCTTATGAATTCTCAGAGTTCACGTGGTCACACCTCACCTCTCCGCCTATATACATAATGCTCTTCATACCTCTGTATGTTAGAAGTGATCAAGGTCCCAGGGTCCGAAACGTTTTCTAATAAATATGTCATAGTGTTTGCTCGTGTCTTTCTAAACCAACCTTGTGGAATTTATTACAGTTTATACCATATGTATATATAAATATATATATATTATATATATATATATATATATATATATATAGATTTATATATACTTATATATATATAATTAGATATATATATAATATAATAGTGCTATGCCTGTGTATTATGACCTAAGTGTAAGAGTAGCGAGATATACGTTATCCAGCGTGTCTATGAAAACAAAAAAGACACAGAATCACGACAATCATGCAAACGTTAACAGGTTCTGTTTCACATTCACCTGCGGACGGTACGTACCTCCCTGGGTGGTTGCTGTCTACCAACCTAAATACCACATATATATTATATATATATATATATATATAATATATATATATATATATAATAATCTAATATATATATATATATATATATATATTATATTATATACTAATATACATACGATGGGGTCCACCTCTGGTGCAAATTGTTGGACCCATTAGCCTCGGAGAAGTGGGAATAAAAAAGGCTTCAAGGAAGAATATTTTGATTTCTTCCTGAAGCCGTTTGAATATTCCACTTCCCCTACCACCCCATCTTTTTCATATTTTTTTTTTACCAAAAGGAATATTTTATTACATAATATGGTACAGAAGATTTAAGAGATACATTGTTGATAGAAAAGTGGCATATACGGTACATGTTGTTACGTGTGTATCACCGATTATAAGGCGAAAATCTCATCCAGCTCCTCAGAGCTGGGGTGTGTGCGCAAAATACAGCAGGCATTACCCCTTTGAACAGCCGCACTGAGCCGCTGGAACAGAAAACTACCTGCCCTGGAATCTCTAGTTACCCTGATGAGTCTTTTTCCCAGCTCCTTAAGGAATTTAGATGCATTCTTTCCCCATGAGCGGGTCTCTGAGCCTATGGGAACAAACATATAATGATGGGCAAGTTCTCCATATTTTCTAGACTTTTGGGATTCCCTGAAGCTGGCAGCTGCCCTTCCTTCCTCCCTGGTGTACTGGAGATAGGTATCAGCCAAGGAAGATGCACATGTATAGTCCCACTCCACCTGCTTCCCGTCTGTCCAGGCTTGAAGGGTGATACCATCTGGACGCTTCTGGTTGCCATCAGATCTGCATAGCTGGGGTGGCTCCCTTACTGCTGGGCATCTGGCTGTTGTGAGGCTTCTCTTGATAATGTTATTAACCTCCTCATGTCTTGCAATCTTTCCCTCGAACTTACAGCACACAAGACCATGGTACCCGAATCGGTCTGCTGCTTCACTGCCACATATACACCTGTGTTCGGCGAGAATGGGGGCGGCAGGTCGAAGCGCAATACCGATGCAGATGGTCTGTGGGTCGAGGCGTGTACCAAGGTTGGAGTTGGGAACAGCCAACAGAAAGTCCCCTTGCATGAGGTGCTCTCACTGCCAGGAAGCGGGCTCTATCCTTCCCTGACACATTCTGAAGCATTGTTGAGGCTATATTTTCTACTACTGGATCAACCCAGTGCGATTGTTTGTAGTTGTTTGGGGGAGCAGGTCTGGTTTCAGAGCCCGTTAGATTATCCCAGATCATGGCTCCGTCAATGAACTTTTGGTCCTGGACTCCAGTCTTGTCTCTAAGATGTTCAGGGAGAATCGCTGCTACAAGCCCTCTGGATGCGTGCCTAGAAGACGAAGCATTCAGGTGTAGAGTATTCCAAGTTTGTTTATTCAGATATTCCAGGATGCAGACAACTAACACTTACTAACTTACGAAACACACTGGCCTCTCAAAATCTGCCGAAACTTCTTGTCACCTCTTGACAAAGATCTCACACGTCATTGAAAACTACAAAAGTATGTCCCTTTTAACTATCAAACAAAAACGTATGTGGAATCTTCAAATCATTAATAATAATTCTAAATGCACTTCTGTTTTTTGCTTTAAACATTGAATTTAAAAATGTAAAATGAATGGATTATGTAAATACACCGAACACCTCACGCAAAATACATTTCAACCACCCAGCATACCACACACACATTGCTAAGATACCCATTACCCATTTAACCAGGCATGTCAACAAACACAAGTAAGAACTCAAACACAGAATCTTAAGAGGTTCTAATACAATTACTGCAAAAAATGGGGCATGTATCCCGGCAATGTTGCTGGTAACAAAACCAACAGGCTGCACGCCGTTCCTACATATACCAATGACAAGTTTCTTCAGGTCGGCACAGATGACACAGGAACCACGTTAAGAGAATTTTAACATGGGTCAGACCTGTATGCAGGTTAAAATACTTAGTAACAGTTTATACTCACAATCTGACTAGCAACGTTGTGGAGACGGCGTCTTTCCCCGTTTTATGGTACTGTGAGAGTCACATTTTCTCGTTTAGTGTTTTTTTCAGAAGTTACCTTCTTCAGGGACTTGGGAACGTATGTCGTATCTAATTCTCATTCTTAATATTATGTGTGACATCTTCAACTTATAGTGGGATCTACATTTTGTCGATGCCATTTGGTGGAGCTATATCTAAAGACTCTCTCTAGATTCTTGTTATTGAGAGAGTATGTTTCAGAGGTTAGATGTGTATGGTGCTCGCTGGAGAGTTTTTCCCACATCCCCTCCACCTCCGCCTGATAAACAGATGTCGGCCAGAAACAATACCTGAAAGATGTTTCCGGGGATCAGCACCCAGAGCTCCGAGTACAGGTCCCAGACCAGGTCTCCTGGTTGATCACGGCCTGATCAAGCAGAATGTTACTGCTGGCCATATGCAGCAAGATATGATTTGAGGAGCTTGTCAAGTATACTCTTGAAGACAACCAGAGGTTTGTTAGTAATTTACCTTACGCACAAAGGGAGAACACTGATAAGTCAAGGACTTCTAACACTCATCGAGTTCTCGCTTAGTGTACTCGTCGCGCCCCTGTTTTTCATTGTAGGTACACTGTATCATAGTCCAAGTCACGTGTGTTCATACTGAGTGATATCGGTGTGCAGGTTTCGTACCAGTTCCGTCAGGATTTTCCAGGTTTAGATAATGGTGTACCATTCTCGCCTACTTTTCAGGCGTTCCCAGTGATTAGATGTTTGACAGAATATATAAGGCTGGTGAACGTTCTCTGCATGAGTTCCTGCTCAGTAATCTAGTCTGTAATGAGAAACTGCTGTGTTGACTGTGTTCCAGCGTAGAGAGAGAAGTGGCAAGGAGGATATAATCATTCGTTCATCATCCCTTTTCTTGAAATTTATAGTTATCCAAACCATTATTTTCCTTGCGAGAGCAATAACAATATTGCTGTGGTGATATCACTGTGTACCATTTCTTGTGAGACATTAGTCCTCACAAAAAATGTTCATGGATGAGCAAAGCTCTTGAAACCAGAACGCTTTCCAATGACACTAGTTATGAGGATACTAGTCAGGACAGTGATATCAGCTTGAAATGTTTGTTTGACAAGATGTTGGTGCGGCCACACGACTCGCAGATCCCGTCCTCTGAACAATCTCAAACATTATCTCTTACGCCTTGATAATACAATATAATATATATATATATATATAATATATATATATATATATATATATATATATATATATATATATATATATATATATATATATATATATAAATATATATATATATATATGCATCTCTAAAATGTTCTGTATCACATTATGTTGTACAGAGATTTATCACACGCACACACACACGCACACACACCAGGAGCTGGGTCTCGACCCCTGCAACTACAATTAGGTGAGTGTACACAAACGCACGCACACACGCACGCACGCACACACACACATACACATACACACACACACCGAGAACCTTCGTGTTTTTGAGGCGTGCAATAACCCCTAGCAGTAAACAGTGGTAGTGACAAAGTCAGTGAACAAACCTACGAGTGATAACTATAGTTATTAGTTGAAAAAATTCGAGGGGAAACCTAAATTCAGTATTTTCTTTTTAAAGTGCCAAACCGTTGTGGATCTACTAGGCACTGTTGCCACACAGAATAAAACATAAAAAGATCAAAGTGAGTGTGGAAACGGGTGATCAAGAATTACCAGCGTTTGGTTAACAAGTGAAATGTGGGGCACCGTAATGTGAGAGCGAAAAAGTTAATAAGCAAAAGGAAAAAGAAAAAATAAAATATACAACAAGGAAGGGGGGGCAGTAGGCCTGCTAAAGCAGTGACGTCACAACAGTTTGTATGCCATTATACATATAAAGTGTAACACCGAATGTGAAGTGTATTCTGTAATAAGTGAAAACACGGGAACACGGGAACACGGGATGCATAAGCATATATGGCTATAAACATCAGGGGTGAAGGAGTTACAAAATAGTGAGAGAAGGCCTATGTACAACGACTACATCATCAGCTTCTGGCAACTTGTCATCACACCGCTGCCAGTGCAAGTATTCACCTGTTTAGGTTGCATTTTGCAAGGTTGAGTTCTGGTCCTGCATCACTGTTAGATACTGGTCACTCACTCCTGCAAGCCATTACCAGAATTAGAGTAGAAATAGCATAGACGAGAGTGCAAGCAGTAAAGTGGTAGTGAGGGATAACGTCAGACACTTAAGCTGTGACAAGCTAAATTTTACAACCTAGCTACTTTCTGAATTTTTGAAGTAGAATCGATAAAATGTTAAAGTATTGGTAAACTTAGAATTACTGGTATCTACCGGTATTTATTAGCAGTATGAAAACTTAGAAGTGGCGGCACACACACAACACACACACACACCCCACACACACACACACATACACACACACATACACACACAACACACACACACACACACACACACACCACACACACAATACACACAATACCCCACACACATACACACACAAACACACACACACACACACACACAAACAACACCACACACACACACACATACACACACACATACACACACACACACACAGTAAGGATTCGTTTAAGACTCTGTAAACCCATCTACGTCAGGCCCCTACTGGAGTATGCGCACCAGTTTGGAATCCACACTAGTCAAACACGTCAAGAAATTAGAGAAAGTGCAAAGGTTTGCAACAGACTAGTCCCAGAGCTACGGGGATTGTCCTATGAAGAAAGGTTGAGGGAAATCGGCCTGACGACACTGGAGGCCCGGAGGGTCAGGGGAGACTTAAACGACATATAAAATATGCGCGGAATAGACGAGGTGGACAAAGACGGGATGTTCCAGAGATGGGACACAGACACAGAGGTCACAATTGGAAGTTGAAGACTCAGATGAATCAAAGGGATGTTAGGAAGTATTTCTTCAGTCATAGAGTAGTCAGGGCCCTGGAATACCCAGAAAGTGATGTGGTGGAGGCAGGAAACCCTACATAGTTTTAAGGGGGAGGTATGATAGGGGGCTCATGGGGCAGGGGAAAAGAGAGGACCTAAATAGCAATCAGCGAGAGGCGGGGCCAGGAGCTGTGACTCGACCCTGCAACACAAATAGGTGAGTACAATTTGGGAGTACACACACACACACATACACCATACACAACACCATACACACAACACACACATACACACACCACACACACACCAACATAAAACATCACATACACACACATACACATACACTACACACACATCACACACACACATACACACACACACACACACACACACAACACACACACACACACCACACACACCAACACACACACACACACCACACACCCACCCCCACACACACAACGTACTCATATACAACAGGCCTAGTGTCTAATCGACATGTTGCCTAGGCAAATGGTACTAACACACACACACACACACAGGAAACAAGCACTTGTAAGCGTAGTACACATGCAAACCACACATCCACAGGATTTCACACCGTCCTGTGAACATGCAATCTGAACCTTGACTCCTCTCCCCTCCTCTTCCTATCCTAGGTAGAGACCTATCTCTACCTTTCTCACTCTTTTACCTATATCTCTCTCTCTACCTATCACTCTCTACCTATCTCTCTCTCTCTCTTCCCTTCTCCATCTCTCCCTTATTAACTCTTACATCTAAACCTCCCCCCTCTAACATCTCTCCCCTCTAACATCTCTCCCCTCCCATTATCTCTTCCCCTCTCCCTTTCCCCTCTCTCTCCCCTCCTCCCTCCCTCTCCCCCTAGCCTCTCTCCCTCTCGCTCTTCCTCTCCCCCCTCTTTCCCCTTCTTCCCCCTCTCTCCCCCTCTCTCTCCCCCTCTCTTTGCCGTCCTTCTCTCTCTCTCTCCCTCTCTCCCCCTCTCTCTCTCTCTTTCTCTTGCTCTCTCTCCCCCCATTTTCCCTTTCTAATTCTCCCCCTCTCCTACCCTTCCTATTCTCTCTCCCCCTCTCTCTCTCACTCTCCCTCCCTCTTCCCTCTCTCCCCTCTCTCCCTCTTCTCTCTTGCTTCTCTCTCTTCCCCATTGTCCCTTCTAAACTCTCCCCCTCTCCAACCCTTCCCCTCACTCTCTCTCCCCTCTCGCATCCCACTCTCTCCCCTTTATCGTTCTCACTATCCCCCTCTCTTTACCTTCCTTCTATCTCTCTCTCTCTCTCCCTCTCTCTCTCTTGCTCTCTTCTTCCCCATTTTTCCCTTTCTAACTCTCCCCTCTCCTTCCCTTCCCTTCTCTCTCTTTCCCCCTCTCACACTCTCTCTCCCCCTTACCCCTTCTCACTCTTCCCCTCTCTCTCTCCTTCTACCTTTCCCTGTCTCTCTTCTCTCACAAAAAAATAAAAATGGTGGGGACTCGCAGGAACAAAGGATCAGATGAGAAGGGTTCTGGTAGGGGGAGTGGATGGAGAGAGCAGTGGAAAAGGGATGGAACAAGAGTGGGAGAGAAAATTAGGAGAGCTTTGAAAAAAATGGAGAAAGAGCTATCTGTGAAATTGGAAGAGGTTGGAGACGGAGACAAAAGAATTGGGAGGCACAAGTAGAAAACTGCAGTAGCCAAGATAAGGGTCTAGTAAAGATTGAGATCAAAGGCTGAAGCGAGTTACAGGGCAGTGACCAGAGAAGACAAGCATATGAAGCTGCGAGGCCGAACAGGAAGGAAGGAATTATGAATTTTGCTAAGGTCATATCAGGCCTGCCAGGAGGACAAATGAGTGAAAGGGAAGAACAGCGGTTGCAGGATGGAAGGGTGATTGGTCGAATGCTGAGGCACAACCAGGGCTTTCAAGAGCCACTGGAAAAATCAGGAGAAATGACCACATCAGGCAGAATCCAGAGTCACAAGGGTGAGGCAATGGGAGGAAGAAAAAGGCAAAATCAGTGTTTATCCATGGGCTTCGGAGGAGAGGGAAAGACACACACAGAAAGGCAGCAGGAGAAAGAAAGGAGATGAGAAATCATCACGGAAATAGGTTTTAAAGAGATGGACGCGATTGTAAATTTTCAGTAGAATAGAGGGGTACTCGAAGGGGAGAAACCGACCAATCAAGCTGATTCTCTGGACGGAAACAGTTGCAGAACAGGATCCTCCAAGAGAAACCGATTGACATAATCGAAAGAGTACAAGAGGGTGTGCCTAGACAGAGACAGAAACTAAATCCGAACGACAGCAGCTGAGGGAGGAGGACAAAAAAGCGAACAGGAGCTAGGAAAAGAGACAGGGATGGAAACAGCAGAAGTCAGTCAGAGCATAAACAGAAAGCAAGGGCAAGCACACACACAATATTCTCAGAACCATACAAACCTTCCCACCATCCCAACCACACACTACAATCCATACCACAGCCTCCACCCACACCGAGCTATAGAATCCCACAGTATGCCACCAGGTCTCCCACCCTCACCAGGCCACCCCCAACCACAGTGTTGGAAAGGAAACGAGGTATGGTACACCAAACGCTGATGGAATAACAAAAAGAGGGAGGAGTGGCATGAAAGAGTCAAAGAAGGTCACCGGAACACATAGCTCTCACAGAAACCCAAGCTTACAGTATGATAACAGATGCCATCTTTCCAACGGGATACAAATCCTGAGGAAAGACAGAGGGAACAGGGGGGGGGGGTGGGAGGAGTGCGTTGCCTGATCAAACGCTGGATTATTGATGAGCTGGAGAGAGGAGAAACGGAGAAGAGAAAGTGAGTTACATAGCGGGAACACTTCACTCCGGAGGTCCCAGGTAGTAATAGCAGTGATGTATAACCCACCACAGAACAGCAGGAGGCCAAGGCAAGGTACGACGAGAGCAATAGAGCGATGGTTGACACACTGGCTAGATTGGGCCAGAAGAGCTCATGCAGGAAGGGCAAAGCTCCTGATCATGGGTGACTTTAATTAACCACAAGGCAGACGATTGGGAGAACTTGGACCCCCATGGGGGCCAAGATAATGGAGGGCTAAGAATGATGGAGGTGTATGGAAAACTTCATGTGCCCAACACGTAAGGGACACTTCAAGAGAGAGAGGGGAGAGGAGGAACCAGCAAGGCTGGACTTAGATATTCTCCTTGAGTAGCGCAGATATCGGGCATCAATATGAAAAGACCCCTTGGGGCCAGTGACCATGTGGTTTTTAAAGCTTCGAATACACAGTAGGCTACAAGTGGAGGGAGAAGCAGGAAGGCCAGACGAATGAAGCCAAACTACAGAAAGAGGACTAACAGGAATGAGGGAACTACCCTGAACGGGGTTCAGTTGACAGAGAACTGGCAGGGAAGCCAGTTAATGAGATGGTGGAATATGTGCAACAAATGCCAGGAGGCTGGAGGAGAGGTTGTACCCAAGGGTAACAGGGAATAATGAAAAAGTCAGGATGAGCCCATGTTTACCCAAAGGTGCAGAGAGGAAAAACCAAGTGTGCTAGGGAAGGAGAAGAAATATAGAAGGCAAAGGACCCAGGAGAATAAGGAGAACAGTCGTAGAGCCCAGCAACGAATATGCACAGCTAGAAGGGCGGCCCAAAGAAATATGAAATGACATAGCAGCGAAAGCCAAATCTGACCCGAAAAAACCTGTTGTACAGCACTCAGGAGCGGTAAACAACAGTCAAGGACCAGGTAATAGGCTAAGGAAGGAAGGAGGGGGAGAACAACAAGAAATGACTGTTGAAGTATGTGAAGAACTCAACAAGAGATTCAAAGAAGTGTTCACAGAGGAGACAGAAGGGACTCCAGAAAGCGGAGAGGTGGGGCACACCACCAAGTGCTGGCACAGTGCCCACACCGAGAAGAAAGTGAAGAAGGCTTCTGAGGAGTAGATACCTCAAAGGCAATGGGGCCAGATAAACATCTCCCCATGGTATTGAGAGAGGGAGCAGAGGCGCTATGAGTACCCCTAACAACAATTATTCATACATCTATCGAATCAGGGAGGATTGCTGGGCATGGAAAGACAGCAATGTAGTCCCAATCCTTTAAAAAAGGAGACAGACATGAGCATTAAACTACCGACCAGTGTCGCTGACTGTTTTGTCGGCGATGCAAATTCATGGCGAAGATTATCAGGAGAAGAGTGGTGGAATACACCTAGAAAGGAACGATCTCATCAACAGCAGCCAACTGGTTTCCAGGGACGGGAAATCCTGTGTCACAAAAACTCTGGAGTTCTATGACATGGTGGACAGCAGAGGACAAGAGAGAGAGGGGTGGGTGGATTGATTTCTTGGACTGCAAGAAGGCGTTTGGACACAGTTCCACACAAGAGATTGGTGCAAAAAATGGAGGACCAAGCAGGGATAACAGGAAGGCACTACAATGATCAGGGGAAATACTTGTCAGGAAGGGCACTGTGACCTAGCGGGGGTATCGCCAGGGGTAGTCTAGGGACTCCAGTGCTGTTTCTGGTATTTGTGAACGACATGACGGAAGGATAGAGGCTTTTTTTTCCTGAGGGGGAACACCTCAGAGTCTATTCCTTCCGTTTGCAGACGACGTGAAGTTGATGCAGAAGTATCACTCGATCGAAGGACCAGGCAGAAACTACAAAGGGATTCTGGACAGGCTGCAGACCTGGTCCAGCAATTGGCTCCTGGAGTTCAATCCACCAAGTGCAAAAGTCATGAAGAGTTGGGAAGGGCAAAGAATACCCCGCAGACGGAGTACAGTTAGGGGGACCAGAAGACTAACAAACCTCACTCAAGGAAAAGATCTTGGGGTGAGTATAACACCAGGCACATCTCCTGAGCGCACTCAACCAAATAACTGCTGCAGCATTGGGCGCCTAGCAAAAACCTCAGAACAGCATTCCGAATCTTAAAAAGGAATCATTCAGGACCCTGTTCACCGTGTACGTTAGGCCCATATGGAGTTTGCGGCACCAGTTTGGAACCAACACCTAGCAAGCACGTGAAGAAACTAGCGAAAGTGCAAAGAGTTTGCAAAAGATAGTCCAGAGCTAAGAGGTATGTCCTACGAGGAG
The DNA here is from genome assembly GCF_026875155.1 of Cherax quadricarinatus. Lineage (NCBI taxonomy): Eukaryota > Metazoa > Arthropoda > Malacostraca > Decapoda > Parastacidae > Cherax > Cherax quadricarinatus. The sequence continues at coordinate 24,808,372 of NC_069488.1, read as the reverse complement.
AGGTTACGGGAAATCAACTGACGACTCGGAGGAAGGAGCGATAGGGGGGACATGATAAGCAATACAAAATTCTGAGAGGAATTGACAGGTGGAAAAGAAGGATGTTCCAGAGACTGGACACAGTAAACAAGGGAGTCACAGTTGGAAGCTGAAGACACAGATGATTCAAGGGATGGTTAGGAAGTATTTCTTCAGCCACCAGAGTAGTCAGGAAGTGGAATAGTTGGGAGCGATGTGTGGAGTCAGAGATCCATACTAGTTGCTTTAAGCAGAGGTACGATAAAGCTCATGGTTCAGGGAGAGTGGGACCTAGTAGCCGACAGTGAAGCGGCGGGGCCAGGATGGCTTGGACTCGACCCTGCAACCTCAACTAGGTGAGTACAGGGCAATATAAACACTAAGCAGTATAATGTGGATCTTTATTGACTACGTTTCGCCCACACAGTGGGCTTTTTCAAGAATCACAAACAGAACTACCTGGGGTGGAAGGAACGCGAGTATTTATAGTCCGGCTGAGTTCAGTGGAAGAAATGCTGCATTATGATGTACCGAGTGGGGTTATACAGCTAAAAAATTGGGTAGCTTGGAAAGGAGGATTGGATAAGTTTGTGAGAAGACCTTTTACAGTGTTCTTATGTGGATAGCGATGAAGAAGTTCTTGGCAAGTGGTTTCAGCTTATGTTATAGAAGCCACTATTCTGGTGGATGTGGTCGGATATAGAATACGTGATTATACCAGGATTCTTCGGTATTGAGTGTTGTCTTTCTGTGGCGATAAGTCTGGAGTTTCTGTAGTTTTGATCAAGTGGTTGTGTGATTACGGTGTTGTACGCAGGAATTCCTTGTGTCGTCAGCCCTGCTTGCGTATTGGTGTTCTGAAATAGTGTTTGGGGTCCCTTGATGTTTCGCCCACGTATAACTTGTTGCAGTCATTACAAGGTGATTATGTATCCCCTGCAGAGGGATGGAGGCTTGTCCTGCAAATATGGTGATTGTCTTGATGGTCGTGGTTGTGGTGGTAGATACTTGGAATGATGTTTTGGCAAAGATGTTGGAAACATGTTTGGCAATGGAGTGGTGGGAGGACTATGTATCTCTTCTCGGCAGTGTCTTCTCTGGGTGTGTTGAAGATGGGTTTAATGCTCGCGTCTGCAGTCTCTGATGGAAGTGGAAGAGGATAGTGGCGTTTAGAAATATATTTGTTCAATTTAGTGGCATTCCTTCTCAGGATACTCGTGCTGCAGCTTCTGTGTGCACGCAGGAAGAAGCCTTAATTACACCACGTTTGGTTTTGGTGTCGTGGTGAGAGTAGAAGAGGATAAGATCGTTTTGGTTGGTGGGTTTTCGATAGACTTTAAAACGAAGGTTCGTGGTCGCTTTGCAGAGAGGACATCAAGGAAAGGGAAGAGTGTTGTCGACTTCTTCTTCAAAGTTGTGAACTGTATTGAAGGCTCGACCTGGTTGAGCTTGTCTTGGAGGGCTTGAACGTTGAAGCGTTTAGGGAGTTCTGAGAGAGAATGTTCGTCAACCATAACGGAAGCCAGGTGAACAGAACGAAGGAATAATGGTGGAGAAAGAACCGTTCGGCTTCTAGATGTTTCATGTATAGGTTCGCCAGGACTGCAGAGTGGCGAAAACCCATGGGTAGTCCAAAGTCTGCTGAAAGAGGTGATTTCGAAAAGAGGAACACGTAAATCCAACACACAGGTCAACATGTCGATTGAAATCGTGGTGGAATGGAAGATCAAGTGAAATCGTCAATTTTCCTGCGAAGAGTCGATGGCTTGTGTGTAGTACTTGGTGAATAGGGAAGTCACTCAAGGCGGGGAAAAGTTTACTTGTTCCTGATGTTGATGTTGCGATTGCGATTGAGAAGATCACCCGAGTGTTTGGAGATGTGCTGGACTGATAGTGCCAAGAGTTTAGAGAGGTGTTTGGCGAGAATTCCTGTGAGCTGGTGGGAGCACTGCCTATTCCCGAGGTATGGGCCTCAGTGGGTACCAGGGCATGTGAGGTCTGTGGCAGGCCGTACATTCTGGCAGTCTGGGGTTGCTGGGCATGGTGTGCAGAGTTTCTTCCTTGTTCTGAGCCCATCGGAATGCGGGCGAGTCCTTTGAAGAAAAGTTTTAGGTAAGGTTTGTCCCGCTTGGCTTAGTTGTGAGAGGTTTGTAGGTATCTGGGTCATTAAGTAGATTGAGCATTTTGTTCCTGTAATCGTCAGTGTTCATGATAACAACACCACCTCCTTTATCGCGGTGGTGACCTGATGGTCGTGTCTTCTGCTAAACCTTTGAGTGTTTCATTGATGTAAGACGAGTATGATTGGGGAAGCTGCGTGTTGAGATGGCTGCTGAGATGATGCCTTGAAGATAGCCTTGAAGATAGCCTTGAAGATAGCAGACTTTTGGACTACCCATGGGTTCGCCACTCAGTGCAGTCCTGGCGATCCTATACATGGAACATCTAGAAGCCGAACGTTTCTCCACCATTATTCTTCGTCGTCACCTGGTCGTTATGTTGACGACATACCCTTTTCCTCATAAATCCTAAACGCTTCAACGTTCAAGCTCTCCAAGACAAGCTCAACCAGGTCGAAGCCTTCAATCAGTTCACACTCTGAAGAAGAAGTCGGGACAACACTCTTCCTTTTCCTTGATGTCCTGCTCTGCAAAGCTGACCGAACTTCGTTTTAAAGTCTATCGATAACCCACAACCAAAACGATCTTATCCACTATTACTCTCACCACGACTCCAAAACCAAACGTGGTGTTAAGTCTAGGCTTCTTCCCTGTCGTGCACTCAGAATCTGCAGCAACGAGTTCCTTGAGAAGAATGCACTATAATTGAAACAAAATATTTTCTAAACTCACTATCCTCGTCACTTCATCAGGACTGCAGACGGCGCGGCATTTAACTCTTCAACACACCCAGAGAAGACACTGCCGAGCGAGAAGAGATACATAGTCCTTCCCACCAACTCCATTGCCAAACATGTTTCCAACATCTTTGCCAAACATATTCCAAGTATCTACCTCCACAACCACGACCATCAAGGGACTCACAGTAGTTGGCTGGACAAGCCTCCTATCCTCTGCAGGGGGAATAATAATCCCTTGTAATGACTGGCCAACAAAGTTTTATTACGTGGGCGAAACATCAAGGGGACCTTCCAAACCACGTAATTTCAGAACACCAATACGCAAGCAGGTCTGGACGACACAAGGAATGCCTGCGTACAACACCGCGTTAATCACAACAACCACTTGATAAACTACAGAAAACTCAGACTTATCGCACTGAAGACAAACTCTATACCGAAGAATCCTGGAATTATCATTTTTCTATATCCGACCACTTCAACCAGAATAGTTGGCTTCTATAACATAGCTGGAAACATTGCCAAGAATAAATAAACTTTTCTTCATCGCTATCCCACATAAGAAACACGTAGAAGGTTGCTCACAAATTATCCAATCTCCTTTCCAAGCTACCCAAGTTTTTAGACTCTATAACCCCACTCGGTACATTATCAGATGCAGCATTCTTCACCTGACCTCAGCCGGACTATAAATACTCGCGTTCCTTCCACCCCAGGTAGTTCTGTTTGTGACTTGAAAAAGCCCACTGTGTGGGCGAAACGTAGTCAATAAAGGATCACATTATACTGCATTTGTGTTTATATTGCCATTGTGTCGGTATTTTATACCATTTATTTCCATAGGTGAGTACACACTATTGAAACTGGGCAACTAACTAAGGTGTGGAAGACTGCAAATGTAGTTCCCATTTTTTAAAAAAGAGAGACAGAGAAGAGGCACTAAACTATAGACCTGTGTCACTGACGTGTATAGTATGCAAAGGAATGACGACGATTATCAGGAGGAGAGTGGTGGAGCACCTGGAACCGAACAAGAGCATAAACGACAACCATCACGGATTTTTGGAAGGTAAATCCTGTGTCACAAATCTTCTGGAGTTTTATGATAAAGTAACAGAAGTAAGACACGAGAGAGAGGGTTGAAGTAAATTTAAATATATTTAAGTACGGGTAACTATTATTAAAGAAACATAAATGGACTGATTAGTGTGTTAGTGTCTTTTACGAACGTTGTTTAGAACATAAAGGCATAAGAACTTAAGAAAGGAGGAACACTGCAGCAGACCTACTGGCCTATATTAGGCAGATCTTTCTCAAACCCTATCTCAACCCATTTTCAAGGGCTTCTCAAGCAATAAGCTTTGATAACCCTGTTTTCTCATAAGTAAATACCACTTAAATTCAACCCTAAAGGACAGACTAGAGCTAGATACCGACAACTGGTTTAGAAAGGCGTAAGTAAACATTAGGACATATTTATTAGAAAACGTTTCTGTCCTGGGACGTTGATCACTTCAGAAGTGATCAATGTCCCTGGACTGAAAGTTTTCTAATATATATGTCATACTGTTTATGTGTGTTCCTAAAAAACCATAAATGCTGCTAGAGGATAAAGATGGAGAGTCTGCGACGCTGGATATATTGAAGTTCCTATGAACGTTGGTATTCCTAATACGATGGTATACGGAAGACGGGTAAGGTAATAACTGAAAAAGGGGTGGGGTGTGAAGAGAGGGCTGAGGAGAGGAGAAAGAGCTGACTGGAAGGAAAGAAGGGCTAACGGTTTGGAGGAAGGGCTGACGGGAGGGGAGAGAGAGCTGTCGAGAGGGAATGAAGGACTGGCATAGTGAAGGAAGGGCTGACGGATGGGAGGAAGGGTTGATAAGAGGGGAGAGAGGGCTGATGCCAGGGGAGAAAGGGCTGATGACAGGGGAGAAAGGGCTGACTGGAGGGAAGAAAGGGTTGACGGAGGTGCTTAGCATTATTTCTCTTATTACAAAAACTGGTAAATATGATAATGTCGACTTATTAAGGAAATGTTTTCAATAAGTAACAAAAAAAATCGGTAATAAATAATTATATTTTAAAACAGAAGATAAAAACTCATAAATCATAAGAATCGAGGAACACTGCAGCAGGTTAACTGGCCCCTACTGGATAGATTGGTAAAGCACTGCGTACCTTGTTCCAAGGTTCGTAGGTTCGAGCCTCCTTCAGCCAGAGATCAGTGTTTGTATACATTTCGCCTGCTCTTGCGAATTCCTCGCATTGTTAATATCTCTAGTAAGGCTGATGCATGCAGGGGATGAGATGAAAAGCTGTAAGCCTTCTCCCTGAAAGCTGGCTGCCTTGGATGAAAGTCTAGCGCATGCTGGACTCCAAGGTACTGGTCCAGTGTGGGTAGATTGGTAAAGCACTGCGTACCTTGTTCCAAGGTTCGTAGGTTCGAGTCTCCTTCAGCCAGAGATCAGTGATATATATATATATATATATATATATAATATATATATATATATATATATATATATATATATATATATATATATATGTCGTGCCGAATATGTAAAACTGGTCAATTAGCAAGAACTCATTTAAAATAAAGTCCTTTCTAAAATTTTCTTTTGTACGTTTAAAGATATATTTTTTCATTAATGTTAATGTAAAAAATTTTAATTTTGCTCCAAAAGAATCTTAGAAAACTTACCTAACCTTATTATAACAAGAACAATTTATTTTAGCCTAACCCAACTAAATATATTACAGATTTGTTTACAGTAATTTAAAACTAAACAAACACAGTGAAATATATTTTTTTCCGTTAGATTCAGAGTGATTTTGGCGAAATTATTGCATACACAAATTTTCGCTTGTCCTATATTGCAAGATGAGCGTTGCTATTTAAGCCAAGATCGCAAGTTTTTAATTTATTCGGCACGACATATATACTTACATATATATATTATATTATATAATTTATATATATATATATATATATATATATATATATATATATATATATATTATATATATATATATATTTATATTTATATGTAGTAGGTTGGTAGACAGCAACCACCAGGGAGGTTACTACCGTCCTCCCAAGGGGAGTGTAAAACGAGAGCCTGTAATTGTTTTTACATGATGGTAGGATTGCTGATGTCTTTTGTCTGTCTCATAAATATGCAAGATTACAGGTACGTCTTGTACTTCTACTTACACTTGGGTCACACTACCCATACATGTACCATTTATTTATACACACTCATCTGAGTTTTCTTTGTTTTATCTTAATAGTTCTTGGTCTTATTAATTTTCCTTTTATATCCATGGGGAAGTGGAATAAGAATCTTTCCTCCGTAAAGCCATGCGTGTTGTAAAAGTCAACTAAAATGCCGGGAACAATGGGGCTAGTAACCCCTTTTCCTGGTAAAGATTTTCTAAAAAGAATAAGAAAAAGAAAATTGTCAAAGTGGGAAGTTTGAATGTGCGTGGATGTTGTGCAGATGATAAGAAAGAGATGATTGTGGATGTTATGAATGAGAAGAAGCTGGATGTCCTGGCTTTAAGTGAAACAAAGCTGAAAGGGGGTGGGAGAGTTTCAGGGGGGAGAGGAATAAATGGGATTAGGTCAGGGGTTTCAAAAAAGAGTTAGAGCTAAAGAAGGAGTAGCAATAATGTTGAAGGATAAGCTATGGCAGGAAAAAAGGGACTATAAATGTATTTAATTCAAGGATTATGTGGAGTAAAAAAAAAGATTGGATGTGAAAGTGGGTTATAATAAGCGTGTATGCACCTGGAGAAGAGAGAAGTGTATAGGAGAGAGAGAGATTTTGGGAAATGTTGAGTGAATGCGTGGGGAGTTTTGAATCAAGTGTGAGAGTAATGGTGGTTGGGGATTTCAATGCTAAAGTGGGTAAAAATGTTATGGAGGGAGTAGTAGGTAAATTTGGGGTGCCAGGGGTAAATGTAAATGGGGAGCCTTTTAATTGAGCTATGTGTAGAAAGAAATTTGGTAATAAGTAATACATATTTTATGAAAAAGAGGATAAATAAATATACAAGGTATGATGTAGCACGTAATGAAAGTAGTTTATTAGATTATGTATTGGTGGATAAAAGGTTGATGGGTAGGCTCCAGGATGTACATGTTTATAGAGGGACAACTGATATATCGGATCATTATTTAGTTGTAGCTACAGTTAGAGTAAGAGGTAGATGAGAAAAAGAGGAAGTGGCAACAACAAGTAAGAGGGAGGTGAAAGTGTATAAACTAAGGGAGGAGGAAGTTCGGGTGAGATATAAGCGACTATTGGCAGAAAGGTGGGATAGTGCAAAGATGAGTAATGGGGGGGTTGAAGAGGGTTGGAATAGTTTTAAAAATGCAGTATTAGAATGTGGGGCAGAAGTTTGTGGTTATAGGAGGGTGGGTGCAGGAGGAAAGAGGAGTGATTGGTGGAATGATGAAGTAAAGGGTGTGATAAAAGAGAAAAAGGTAGCTTATGAGAGGTTTTTACAAAGCAGAATTGTTATAAGAAGAGCAGAATATATGAAGAGTAAAAGAAAGGTAAAGAGAGTGGTGAGAGAGTGCAAAAGGAGAGCAGATGATAGAGTGGGAGAGGCACTGTCAAGAAATTTTAATGAAAATAAGAAAAAATTTTGGAGTGAGTTAAACAAGTTAAGAAAGCCAAGGGAAAATATGGATTTGTCAGTTAAAACAGAGTAGGGGAGTTAGTAGATGGGGAGATGGAGGTATTAGGTAGATGGCGAGAATATTTTGAGGAACTTTTAAATGTGAAGGAAGAAACAGAGGCAGTAATTTCATGCACTGGTCAGGGAGGTATACCATCTTTTAGGAGTGAAGAAGAGCAGAATGTAAGTGTGGGGGAGGTACGTGAGGCATTACGTAAAATGAAAGGGGGGTAAAGCAGCTGGAACTGATGGGATCATGACAGAAATGTTAAAAGCAGGGGGGGATATTGTGTTGGAGTGGTTGGTACTTTTGTTCAATAAATGTATGAAAGAGGGGGAAGGTACCTAGGGATTGGCAGAGAGCATGTATAGTCCCTTTATATAAAGGGAAAGGGGACAAAAGAGACTGTAAAAATTATAGAGGAATAAGCTTACTGAGTATACCAGGAAAAGTGTACGGTAGGGTTATAATTGAAAGAATTAGAGGTAAGACAGAATGTAGGATTGCGGGATGAGCAAGGAGGTTCAGAGTGGGTAGGGGATGTGTAGATCAAGTGTTTACATTGAAGCATATATGTGAACAGTATTTAGATAAAGGTAGGGAAGTTTTTATTGCATTTATGGATTTAGAAAAGGCATATGATAGAGTGGATAGAGGAGCAATGTGGCAGATGTTGCAAGTATATGGAATAGGTGGTAAGTTATTAAATGCTGTAAAGAGTTTTTATGAGGATAGTGAGGCTCAGGTTAGGGTGTGTAGAAGAGAGGGAGACTACTTCCGGTAAAAGTAGGTCTTAGACAGAGATGTGTAATGTCACCATGGTTGTTTAATATATTTATAGATGGGGTTGTAAAGGAAGTAAATGCTAGGGTGTTCGGGAGAGGGGTGGGATTAATTTTGGGGAATCAAATTCAAAATGGGAATTGACACAGCTACTTTTGCTGATGATACTGTGCTTATGGGAGATTCTAAAGAAAAATTGCAAAGGTTAGTGGATGAGTTTGGGAATGTGTGTAAAGGAGAAAAGCTGAAAGTGAACATAGAAAAGAGTAAGGTGATGAGGGTGTCAAATGATTTTGATAAAGAAAAATTGGATATCAAATTGGGAGAGGAGTATGGAAGAAGTGAATGTTTTTAGATACTTGGGAGTTGACGTGTCGGCGGATGGATTTATGAAGGATGAGGTTAATCATAGAATTGATGAGGGAAAAAAGGTGAGTGGTGCGATGAGGTATATGTGGAGTGCAAAAAACGTTATCTATGGAGGCAAAGAAGGGAATGTATGAAAGTATAGTAGTACCAACACTTTTATATGGGTGTGAAGCTTGGGTGGTAAAATGCAGCAGTGAGGAGACGGTTGGAGGCAGTGGAGATGTCCTGTTTAAGGGCAATGTTGTGGTGTAAATATTATGCAGAAAATTCGGAGTGTGGAAATTAGGAAAAGGTGTGGAGTTAATAAAGTATTAGTCAGAGGGCAGAAGAGGGGTTGTTGAGGTGGTTTGGTATTTAGAGAGAATGGATCAAAGTGATGACATGGAAAGCATATAAATTATAGGGGAAGGAAGGGGGATAGGGGTCGTCTCGAAAGGGTTTGGGGAGAGGGGGTTTAAAGGAGGTTTGTGGGGGGGGGTGGATTTCAGCAAGCGTGGTGAGCGTGTTAGATGGGTGAAGGGACAAATGGTACTTGGGCCTGACGATCTTTTGGTGTGTGAGAAGGGAAATTTTTAGTGAAGGGTTTAGGGGAAACCGGTTTTTTCTATAGTCGGCTTGAGCCCGGGGAAATGGGAAAGTACAATCTGCCTTTAAAGGGGGGGTTTGGGGATTTGGGGCATTTTGGGGTATTTTTTGGTATTTTTATAGTGTATGTTTTTTGGACTGTTGTATTTTGGCCCTGAAAAAAACAGTGATAATGTGTGAGTGTGGTGAAGTGTTGAATGATGATGAGAGTATTTTCTTTTTGGGGATTTTCTTTTTTTTTTGGGTCCCCCCCTCCCTCGGTGGGGCGGCCCATTTTTGAAAATATATTATTATATTTATATTATATATTATATATATATATATTTTATATATTATTTTTAATATATTATATATATTATATTATTTTTAATTTATAATATATGCAAAAAAACCATTTGAAAGAATAGAGAAATTCGAAGCACTTTCGGACTACTCACATTATCAAGGAACAAGAAAGTAATGCATCAAAGGAAGGGCATAAAAAGGGTCTACCCCTCCCCTCACTTTCGCATCCAAAACAAAGCAACCCCCTGAGCGCGCTCATAGAAAGGGAACCTGCAGCAGGCCGCTGGTCCAACGGGAGGCCCTTCACAAAACCCCCCAACAAACTTTCTACCCAAGAATTAAAAATTTTAAAATTTTTTATTTGTCCAATGTTTATTAATTTTTCCTAAATTTTTAAATTTAAAAAGGTCTAATTTATAAAAAAAAGGAAAAATATTCATTTTATGTCAAACTGCTTTTTATGAACAAGATTCAATTTATCCGTCGACCAGGGACTTGCTTGATAAACTTTCTAAACTTTTAAAAAATAATGGAGGGTTAAAAATCTCTCACATGAAGAATAAGCATTGGAATCTTGCCCATTTTCTAATGCTATATTTATGTTGTTTTAATCTTAGTTCGAGATTTTTACCGTTTGATCGTAATAACTTTATCGAAATTTTTACAAGGAATTTATCCCAAAATCCGTAGCATTTTGAGTCGGTGTCTCGCCCTTTTGAAGAGATCTTGCCCCCTTTTCCTTTTTTCGAATCTGATTTCCTTCTATTCATAAACCCTTTTCATAATAACTTCCCGATCAAAAAACATTAACCATCAGCTTAGCAAAACAATTTAACAAATATAAAACAAAGCCCCATGGTTTTAAAATGGGATTAATAAATTGTCACGGGGTCGAGAATCTGGACAAAATGATTTTTTTCCACCCAATTTGACCCTGAATGTACGGGGAAAAAAAGTGTCGATGGTTGAAAAAATAAGGTGTGCATGGGAGAGATTTGTGTGAATTGGGTGAACGAATGAATGGGGGAAAGTTAGTTGAAAGGTGTAGGGGGTGATGAACATTTTAGGTAAGGGAGGTTTTAGTTTTGTGTAGATGGTTTATGGTAAATTGAAATGATTTAAAGTTTATTGTGGTTTTGGGCGGTGTAGTCGTGGAATATGTTTTCAACTTTGGTAAGTTGAAAAAAGGTGGGTGATGGTAAAATGTTTGAATGTTTTAATGTGTTTTGATGTTGATGTTTTTAGGTGAGTTATGTGAGGGAGGTTTATGTTAGTTGAAATTTTTAGCTGGTTGATGGTAATATTTGGGGATGGAGAGTTAATAAATTGTTTGTTTATTCTTTTTTTCCCAATGTGCATGTTAAGAATGTTTCACTTTCTGTGTTTTTTCCTTTTGTTTCAGTTTGTCATTTTTTCTGGGTTTCCTTTCCGGGGTTGAATCCTTTCCTGTAAGTCCGTTGTTTAGAAAAAAATACAAAGGGGCCACAGTTTGGTAGAGTAGCGTCCTAAAAATTTAAACTATGAATCTCATCCAAGATATTTTTTAGTACTCTGTGAGGGAAGCTGTAATGAAATGTGGGTTTAAACTGAATTTTAAATTTAAAAAAACAAAATATTTTTTGCATTCTGTTGCAAGAAATATGTGAAGAACTTATGAGTAATTAAAAGGAAGTTAGAGAGACCTATGAGTAACATGTAGAAGTAATTTTTAGCGACCCCCCTGATTAAAAAAAGTAGGAAATAAAAAACTAAAAGGCACAAACCGTGAGGGGAAAAAAAACAAAATAGCCCACACAGAGATGGGGCTCACCCGAGCTTCAGTCCCAGTTTGACCTTTAAAAGTTTACATGTTTAACATGTCTTAACATGTATGTGTTAAGCAGCGATATTAAAATTTAAGAGAAAATTTTTGCAAGCCCGGGGAAAATAACAAATTCATTATAGGTTTTTCTTAAGAAAATGAAAGTGGTTGGGAAAATTTTTTTTTCCTTTTTAAATTCACATACAATGTCTGTGGTAAGAACAGTATGAATCGTTGTTGGCTAGAATATTGAAAGACATGTTGTCACAAAAAGAACATGTACTGAACACTTTGATCTGGAATAAAAACCTATGAAATTCCCCATAAAAGTTAAGTTTTTCCAAAATGGTTTTGCACAGAGAGTGAAAATGGTTGGTAAGTTATGGTAGATGATTATGGCGAGTTTTGGGGTGGAGTTTCGAGTTGATGGAAGTTGTGGATTGGAGGGTTTTGATGGTTTGGTTATTGATGCTGGGTTGTGTTATGAAAGGTTGAGGGGAGTTGTGGTTATTTTTGGGGGGGTTTTAGTTATGAATGGTTGATGGTGAGTTGTGGTTTTTGTGGGGGTTGTAGTTAGAATGGTTGATGGTGGTTGTGGTTATTGATGTGGGTTGTAGTTAGAATGTTTTATGGGGGGTTGTGGTTATTGTGGTGGGTTGTAGTTATGAAAGGTTGATGGTGGTTTTGGTTTTGTGGTGGGTTGTAGTTATGAATGGTTTATGGTGGGTTTTGGTTATTGATGCTGGGTTTTGTTATGAATGGTTTTGGTGAGTTGTGGTTATTTTATGGTGGGTTTTTAGTTATGAATTTGGGTTTATGGTGAGTTGGGGTTATTGGCTGGGTTGTAGTTATGAATGGTTGATGGTGAGTTGTGGTTATTGATGGTGGGTTGTAGTTATGAATGGTTGATGGTGAGTTGTGGTTATTGATGGTGGGTTGTAGTTATGAATGGTTGATGGTGAGTTGTGGTTATTGATGCTGGGTTGTAGTTATGAATGGTTGATGGTGAGTTGTGGTTATTGATGGTGGGTTGTAGTTATGAATGGTTGATGGTGAGTTGTGTTATTGATGCTGGGTTGTAGTTATGAATGGTGATGGTGAGTTGTGGTTATTGATGGTGGGTTGTAGTTATGAATGGCTGAGAGTAAGTTGGGATGATGGATGGCAGACGAGTTGAGGTAATGGATGGTTGATGGTGAACTGCGGTGATGGTTTATACTGAGTTGATTTAATGGATGATTTATAGTGAGATGTGGTAAGAGACGGTTGATGATGAGTTGTGAAGATGGGTGGTAGAAGAAGAGTTGTGAGATGGGTGGTTTGAAGATGAGTTGAGGAGATGGATGATTGAAGATGAGTTGTGGGATGGGTTTGAAGATGAGTTGTGGAGATGGATGATTGAAGATGAGTTGTGGAGATGGGTTGTTGAAGATGAGTTGACGAGAAGGGTGATTGAAGATGAGTTGAGGAGATGTGTTGTTGAGATGAGTTGTGGAGATGGGTTGTTGAAAATGAGTTGTGCAGATGAGTGGTTGAAGATGAGTTGTGGAGATGAGTGGTTGAAGATGAGTTGTGGAGATGGTTGGCTGAAGATGAGTTTTGGAGATGGGTTGTTGAAGATGAGTTGTGGAGATGGGTGGTTGAAGATGAGTTGTGGAGATGGGTGGTTGAAGACGAGTTGTGGAAATGGGTTGTTGAAGATGAGTTGTGGAGATGGGTTGTTGAAGATGAGTTGTGGAGATGGGCTGTTCAAGATGAGTTGTGGAGATGGGTGGTTGAAGATGTAGTTGAGGAGATATGTGGTTGAAGATGAGTTGTGGAGATGGGGTTGAAGATGAGTTGTGGAGATGGGTGGTTGAAGATGAGTTGTGGAGATGGTGGTTGAAGATGAGTTGTGGAGATGGGTGGTTGAAGATGAGTTGTGGAGATGGGTGTTGAGATGAATTGTGGAGATGGGAGGCTGAAGATGAGTTGTGGAGATGGGTGGTTGAAGATGAGTTGAGAGATGGTGGTTGAAGAGGAGTTGTGGAGATGGGTTGTCGAAGATGAGTTGTGGAGATGGGTGGTTGAAGATGAGTTGTGGAGATGGTTGTTGAAGATGAGTTGTGGAGATGGGTGGTTGAAGATGAGTAGTGGAGATGGGTGGTTGAAGATGAGTTGATGGAGATGGATGATGAAGATGAGTTGTGGAGATGGGTTGTTGAAGATGAGTTGTGGAGATGGGTGGTTGAAGATGAGTTGAGGAGATGGGTGGTTGAAGATGAGTTGAGGAGATACGTGGTTGAAGATGGTTGAGGAGATGGGTGGTTGAAGATGAGTTGTGGAGATGGGTGTTGAAGATAGAGTTGTGGAGATGTGGTGGTTGAAGATGAGTTGTGGAGATGGGTTGTTGAAGATGAGTTGTGGAGATGGGTGGTTGAAGATGAGTTGTGGAGATGGGTGGTTGAAGATGAGTTGTGGAGATGGGTGGTTGAAGATGAGTTGTGGAGATGGGTGGTTGAAGATGAGTTGAGGAGATGGATAATTGAAGATGTGTTGTGGAGATGGGTTGTTGAAGATAAGTTGTGAAGTGGGTGGTTGAAGATGAGTTGAGGAGATGGGTTGTTGAAGGTGTAGTTGTGGAGATGGGTGGTTGAAGATGAGTTGTGGAGATGGGTGGTTGAAGATGAGTTCTGGAGATGGGTGGTTGAAGATGAGTTGAGAAGATGGGTGTTTGAAGATAAGTTGAGGAGTTGGGTGGTTGAAGATGAGTTGTGGAGATGAGTGGTTGAAGATGAGTTGTGGAGATGGGTGGTTGAAGACGAGTTGTGGAGATGGGTTGTTGAAGATGAGTTCTGGAGATGGGTGGTTGAAGATGAGTTGTGGAGATTGGATGATTGAAGATGAGTTCTGGAGTTTGGGTGGTTTGGAAGGTGAGTGGTGGTGGGTGGTTGATGATGGTTGAAATTTAGGTATTAATGGGGATTTATAGTAATGGATAGTTAATGAACAATGTAAATACACGAGAATATTACGCTGATAAAACTGCTTCGTGAGGAATTGTGTTGGTCAGCTTAGTTGTGTTGCCTGAGTTGTTCTAATGTTCCATTGTGTTGTGTTCCCTTTAGTTGTTCTAATGGTTCCATTGTGTTGTGTTGCCTAAGTTGTTCTAATGTTCCATTGTGTTGTGTTGCCTGAGTTGTTCTAATGTTCCATTGTGTTGTGTTGCCTAAGTTGTTCTAATGTTCCATTGTGTTGTGTTGCCTGAGTTGTTCAAATGTTCCTTTCTGTTGTGTTGCCTAAGTTGTTCTAATGTTCCATTGTGTTGTGTTGCCTGAGTTGTTCTAATGTTCCATTGTGTTGGTGTTGCCTGAGTTGTTCTAATATTACATTGTGTTGTGTAGCCTGAGTTGTTCTTAATGTTCCATTGTGTTGTGTTGCCTGAGTTGTTCTAATCTTCCATTGTGTTGTTGTTCCCTAAGTTGTTCTAATGTTCCATTGTGTTGGTTGCCTGAGTTGTTCTATCTTCCATTGTGTTGTGTTGCCTAAGTTGTTCTAATGCTTCATTGTGTTGTGTTGCCTAAGCTAGTTCTAATGCTCCATTGTGTTGTGTTGTGCCTAAGTTGTTCTAATGTTCCATTGTCTTGTGTTTGCCTAAGCTGTTCTAATGTTCCATTGTGGTTGTGTTAGCTGAGTTGTTCTAATGTTTCTATTGTGTTTGTGTTGCCTAGTTGTTCTAATGTTCCATTGTTGTTGTGTTGCCTGAGTTGTTTAATGTTCCTTTCCGTTGTGTTGCCTAAGTTGTTCTAATGTTCCATTGTGTTGTGTTGCCTGAGTTGTTCTAATGTTCCATTGTGTTGTGTTGCCTGAGTTGTTCTAATGTTCCATTGTGTTGTGTAGCCTGAGTTGTTCTAATGTTCCATTGTGTTGTGTTGCTGAGTTGTTTAATCTTCCATTGTGTTGTGTTGCCTAAGTTGTTCTAATGCCCCATTGTGTTGTGTTGCCTAAGCTGTTCTAATGTTCCATTGTGTTGTGTTGCCTAAGCTGTTCTAATGTTCCATTGTGTTGTGTAGCCTGAGTTGTTCTAATGTTCCATTGTGTTGTGTTGCCTAAGTTGTTCTAATGTTCCATTGTGTTGTGTTGCCTGAGTTGTTCTAATGTTCCAATGTGTTGTGTTGCCTAAGTTGTTGTAATATTCCATTGTGTTGTGTATGCCTGAGTTGGTCTAATGTTCCATTGTGTTGTGTTGCCTAAGTTGTTCTAATGTTCCATTGTGTTGTGTTGAATAAGTTGTTTCTAATGTTCCATTGTGTTGTGTTGCCTAAGCTGTTTTAATGTTCCATTGTGTTGTGTTGCCTATAGTTGTTGTAATGTTCCATTGTGTTGTGTTGCCTAAGTTGTTTAATGTTCCATTGTGTTGTGTTGCCTGAGTTGTTCTAAATGCTCCATTGTGTTGTGTTTGCCTGAGTTGTATTTTGATAGTTATGTTCCATTGTGTTTGTGGTTGCCTAAGTTGTTTATAATGTTCCATTGGGTGTGTGTTGCCTAAGTTGTTCTAAATGTCATTGTGTTTGTTGTTGCCTAAGTTGTTCTAATGTTCCATTGTGTTGTGTTGCCTGAGATGTGTTCAAATGTTCCATGGTGTTGTGTGTTGCTAAGGTGTTCTAAATGTTCCATTGTGGTTGTGTTGCCTAAGTTCTTTCTAAGTTCCATTGTGTTGTGTTGCTAAGTTGTTCTAATGTTCCAGTTGTGTTGTGTTGGATAAGTTGTTCTAATGTTCCATTGTGTTGTGTTGCCTAAGTGTTCTAAGTTCCATTGTGTTGTGTTGCCTAGTAGTTCTAAAGTTCCATTGTGTTGTGTTGCCTAAGTTGTTCTAATGTTCCATTGTGTTGTGTTGCCTAAGTTGTTCTAATGTTCCATTGTGTTGTGTTGCCTAGTTTGTTCTAATGCTCCATTGTGTTGTGTTGCCTGAGTTGTTCTAATGTTCCATTGTGTTGTGTTGCCTAAGTTTGTTTAATGTTCCATTGTGTTGTGTTGCCTAAGTTGTTCTAATAGTTCCATTGTGTTTGTGCCTAAGATTGTTCTAATGTTCCATTGTGTTGGTGTTTATCCTGAGTTGTTCTAATCTTCACATTGTGTTGATGTTTGCCTATGTTGTTCTAATGTCCATTGTGTTGTGTTGCCTGAGTTGTTCTAATTTTCCATTGTGTTGTGTTGCCTAAGTTGTTCTAATGCTCCATTGGTTTGTGTTGCCTAAGCTGTTTCTAATGTTCCATTGTGTTGTGTAGCCTGAGCTGTTCTAATGTTCCATTGTGTTGTGTTGCCTGAGTTGTTCTAATGCTCCATTGTGTTGTGTTGCCTGAGTTGTTCTAATGTTCCATTGTGTTGTGTAGCTTGAGTTGTTCTAATGTTCCATTGTGTTGTGTTGCCTGAGTTGTTCTAATCTTCCATTGTGTTGTGTTGCCTAAGTTGTTCTAATGTTCCATTGTGTTGTGTTGCCTGAGTTGTTCTAATGCTCCATTGTGTTGTGTTGCCTGAGTTGTTCTAATGTTCCTTTCTGTTGTGGGTCCTAAGTTGTTCTAATGTTCCATTGTGTTGTGTTGCCTGAGTTGTTCTAAATGCTCCATTGGTTGTGTTGCCTGAGTTGTTCTAATGTTCCATTGTGTTGTGTAGCTGAGTTGTTCTAATGTTCCATTGTGTTGTGTTGCCTAGTTGTTTCTAATCTTCCATTGTGTTGTGTTGCCCTAAGTTGTTCTAATGTTCCATTGTGTTGTGTTGCCTGAGTTGTTCTAATGTTCCATTGTGTTGTGTTGCCTAAGTTGTTTTAATGTTCCATTGTGTTGTGTTGCCTAAGTTGTTCTAAAGTTCCATTGTGTTGTGTTGCCTAAGTTGTTCTAATGTTCCATTGTGTTGTGTTGCCTGAGTTGTTCAAATGTTCCATTGTGTTGTGTTGCCTAAGTTGTTCTAATGTTCCATTGTGTTGTGTTGCCTAAGTTCTCTAATGTTCCATTGTGTTGTGTGTTGCCTGAGTTGTTCTAATGTTCCATTGTGTTGTGTTGCCTGAGTTGTTCTAATGTTCCATTGTGTTGTGTTGCCTAAGTTTGTTTCTAATGTTCCATTGTGTTGTGTTGGATAAGTTGTTCTAACGTTCCATTGTGTTGTGTTGCCTAAGTTGTTCTAAGTTCCATTGTGTTGTGTTGCCTAAGTTGTTCTAAATGTTCCATTGTGTTGTGTTGCCTAAGTTGTTCTAATGTTCCATTGTGTTGTGTTGCCTAAGTTGTTCTAATGCTCCATTGTGTTGTGTTGCCTGAGTTGTTCTAATGTTCCATTGTGTTGTGTTGCCTAAGTTGTTTTAATGTTCCATTGTGTTGTGTTGCCTAAGTTGTTCTAAAGTTCCATTGTGTTGTGTTGCCTAAGTTGTTCTAATGTTCCACTGTGTTGTGTTGCATGAGTTGTTCTAATCTTCCATTGTGTTGTGTTGCCTAAGTTGTTCTAATGTTCCATTGTGTTGTGTTGCCTGAGTTGTTCTAATGTTCCATTGTGTTGTGTTGCCTAAGTTGTTCTAATGCTCCCTTGTGTTGTGTTTGCCTAAGCTTGTTCTAATGTTTCCATTGTGTTGTGTAGCCTGAGTTGTTCTAATGTTCCATTGTGTTGTGTTGCCTAAGTTGTTCTAATGTTCCATTGTGTTGTGTTGCCTGAGTTGTTCTAATGTTCCATTGTGTTGTGTTGCCTAAGTTGTTGTAATGTTCCATTGTGTTGTGTTGCCTGAGTTGTTCTAATGTTCCATTGTGTTGCGTTGCCTAAGTTGTTCTAATGTTCCATTGTGTTGTGTAGCCTGAGTTGAGGAGATGGGTGGTTGAAGATGAGTTGAGGAGATAGGTGGTTGAAGATGAGTTGAGGAGATAGGTGGTTGAAGATGAGTTGAGGAGATGGGTGGTTGAAGATGAGTTGTGGAGATGGGTTGTTGAAGATGAGTTGTGGAGATGGGTGGTTGTAAGATGATTGAGGAGATGGGTTGTTGAAGTGATTTGTGGAGATGGGTGGTTGAAGATGATTGAGGAGATGGGTTGTTGAAGGTGAGTTGTGGAGATGGGTGGTTGAAGATGAGTTGAGGAGATGGGTTGTTGAAGGTGATGTTGTGGAGATGGGTGGTTGAAGATAAGTTGTGGAGATGGGTGGTTGATAGATGAGTTGTGGAGATGGTGGTTGAAGATGAGTTAGGAGATGTTTGTTGAAGGTGAGTTGTGGAGATTGGTGTGGTTGAAGATGAGTTGTGGAGATGGTGGTTGAAGATGAGTTGTGGAGATGGATGATTGAAGATGAGTTCTGGAGATGGGTGGTTGAAGATGAGTTGTGGACATGGGTGGTTGAAGATGAGTTGAAATTTAGGTAATAAATGGGGATTTATAGTAATGGATAGTTAATGAACAATGTAAATACACGAGAATAAATTACGCTGATAAAACAGCTTCGTGAGGAATTGTGTTGGTCAGCTTAGTTGTGTTGCCTGAGTTGTTCTAATGTTCCATTGTGTTGTGTTGCCTAAGTTGTTCTAATGTTCCATTGTGTTGTGTTGCCTAAGTTGTTCTAATGTTCCATTGTGTTGTGTTGCCTAAGTTGTTCTAAATGTTCCATTGTGTTGTGTTGCCTGAGTTGTTCTAATGTTCCTTTCTGTTGTGGGTCCTAAGTTGTTCTAATGTTCCATTGTGTTGTGTTGCCTCAGTTGTTCTAATGCTCCATTGTGTTGTGTTGCCTGAGTTGTTCTAATGTTCCATTGTGTTGTGTAGCTTGAGTTGTTCTTATGTTCCATTGTGTTGTGTTGCCTGAGTTGTTCTAATCTTCCATTGTGTTGTGTTGCCTAAGTTGTTCTAATGTTCCATTGTGTTGTGTTGCCTGAGTTGTTCTAATCTTCCATTGTGTTGTGTTGCCTAAGTTGTTCTAATGCTCCATTGTGTTGTGTTGCCTAAGCTGTTCTAATGCTCCATTGTGTTGTGTTGCCTGAGTTGTTCTAATGTTCCATTGTGTTGTGTAGCTTGAGTTGTTCTAATGTTCCATTGTGTTGTGTTGCCTGAGTTGTTCTAATCTTCCATTGTGTTGTGTTGCCTAAGTTGTTCTAATGTTCCATTGTGTTGTGTTGCCTGAGTTGTTCTAATCTTCCATTGTGTTGTGTTGCCTAAGCTGTTCTAATGTTCTATTGTGTTGTGTAGCCTGAGTTGTTCTAATGTTCCATTGTGTTGTGTTGCCTAAGTTGTTCTAATGTTCCATTGTGTTGTGTTGCCTGAGTTGTTTCTAATGTTCCTTTCTGCTGGTTGCCTAAGTTGTTCTAATATTCCATATTTGTGGATGTGTTGCCTGATTGTTCTAATGTTCCATTGTGTTGTGTTGCCTGAGTTGTTCTAATGTTCCATTGTGTTGTGTTGCCTAAGTTGTTCTAATGTTCCAATGTGTTGTGTAGCCTGAGTTGAGGAGATGGGTGGTTGAAGATGAGTTGAGGAGATAGGTGGTTGAAGATGAGTTGAGGAGATAGGTTGGTTGAAGATAGTTGAGGAGATGGGTTGTGAAGATGGAGTTGTGGAGATGTGTTGTTGAAGATGAGTTGTGGAGATTGGGTGGTTGAAGATGAGGTTGAGGAGATGGGTTGTTGAAGGTGAGTTGTGAGGATGGGTGGTTGAAGATGAGTTGAGTGGAGGGGTTTGTTGAAGGTGAGTTGTGGAGATGGGTGGTTGAAGATGAGTTGAGGAGATGGGTTGTTGAAGGTGAGTTGTGGAGATGGGTGGTTGAAGATAAGTTGTGGAGATGGGTGGTTGAATGAGTTGTTGGAGTTGGGTGGTTGAAGATGAGTTGAGTAGATGGGTTGGTTGAAGGTGAGTTGTGGAGATGGTGTGTTGAAGATGAGTTGTGGAGCATGGGTGGTTGAAGATGAGTTGTGGAGATGGATGATTGAAGATGAGTTCTGGAGATGGGTGGTTGAAGATGAGATGTGGACATGGGTGGTTGAAGATGAGTTGAAATTTAGGTAATAATGGGGCATTTATTTGTAATTGTTTAATGTCATAGTTATTGAACAATGTTAAATATCACGAGAATAAATTACCTGATAAACATGCTTCGTGAGGAATTGTGTTGGTCAGCTTATTTGTGTTGCCTGAGTTGTTCTAATGTTCCATTGTGTTGTGTTGCCTAAGTTGTTCTAATGTTCCATTGTGTTGTGTTGCCTAAGTTGTTCTAATGTTCCATTGTGTTGTGTTGCCTGAGTTGTTCTAATGTTCCATTGTGTTGTGTTGCCTAAGTTGTTCTAATGTTCCATTGTGTTGTGTTGCCTTAAGTTGTTCTAATGTTCCATTGTGTTGTGTTGCCTAAGTTGTTCTAATGTTCCATTGTGTTGTGTTGCCTGAGTTGTTCTAATGTTCCTTTCTGTTGTGGGTCCTAAGTTGTTCTAATGTTCCATTGTGTTGTGTTGCCTGAGTTGTTCTAATGCTCCATTGTGTTTGTGTTGCCTGAGTGTTCTAATGTTCCATTGTGTTGTGTAGCTTGAGTTGTTCTAATGTTCCATTGTGTTGTGTTGCCTGAGTTGTTCTAATCTTCCATTGTGTTGTGTTGCCTAAGTTGTTTCTAATGTTCCATTGTGTTGTGTTGCCTGAGTTGTTCTAATCTTCCATTGTGTTGTGTTGCCTAAGTTGTTCTAATGCTCCATTGTGTTGTGTTGCCTAAGCTGTTCTAATGCTCCATTGTGTTGTGTTGCCTGAGTTGTTCTAATGTTCCATTGTGTTGTGTTGCCTAAGTTGTTCTAATGTTCCATTGTGTTGTGTTGCCTGAGTTGTTCTAATCTTCCATTGTGTTCGTGTTGCCTAAGCTGTTCTAATGTTCTATTGTGTGTTGTGTGCCTGAGTTGTTCTAATGTTCCATTGTGTTGTGTTGCCTAAATTGTTCTAATGTTCCATTGTGTTGTGTTGCCTGAGTTGTTCTAATGTTCCTTTCTGCTGTGTTGCCTAAGTTGTTCTAATGTTCCATTGTGTTGTGTTGCCTGAGTTGTTCTAATGTTCCATTGTGTTGTGTTGCCTGAGTTGTTCTAATGTTCCATTGTGTTATGTAGCCTGAGTTGTTCTAATGTTCCATTGTGTTGTGTGTGCCTGACTTGTTTCTAATCTTCCATTGTGTTGTGTTGCCTAAGTTGTTCTAATGCTCCATTTGTGTTGTGTTGCCTAAGCTGTTCTAATGCTCCATTGTGTTGTGCTGCCTGAGTTGTTCTAATGTTCCATTGTGTTGTGTTGCCTAAGTGGTTCTAATGTTCCATTGTGTTGTGTTGCCTAAGTTGTTCTAATGTTCCATTGTGTTGTGTTGCCTTAGTTGTTCTAATGTTCCATTGTGTTGTGTTGCCTAAGTTGTTCTAATGCTCCATTGTGTTGTGTTGCCTGAGTTGTTCTAATGTTCCATTGTGTTGAGTTGCCTAAGTTGTTCTAATGTTCCATTGTGTTGTGTTGCCTGAGTTGTTCTAATGTTCCATTGTGTTGTGTTGCCTGAGTTGTTCTAATGTTAAATTGTGTTGTGTTGCTAAGTTGTTCTAATGTTCCATTGTGTTGTGTTGCTTAAGTTGTTCTAATGTTCCATTGTGTTGTGTTTCCTAAGTTGTTCTAATGTTCCATTGTGTTGTATTGCCTGAGTTGTTCTAATGTTCCATTGTGTTGTGTCTTTAGTTCCAAGTGATCTACTTCTGTGTATCCTATTCCACTTTAACCTTATTTCCTATACCAGGTCAACCTTATATCCCATACCAGGTCAACCTTATATCCCATACCAGGTCATCCTTATATCCCAAACCAGGCCAACCTTATATCCCATACCAGGTCAACCTTATATCCCATACCAGGTCATCCTTATATCCTACACCAGGTCAACCTTATATCCCATAACAGGTCAACCTTATATCCCATAACAGGTCATCCTTATATCCCATACCAGGTCAACCTTATATCCCAAACCAGGCCAACCTTATATCCCATACCAGGTCAACCTTATATCCCATACCAGGTCATCCTTATATCCCACACCAGGTCAACCTTATATCCCATTCCAGGTCAACCTTATATCCCATACCAGGCTAACCTTATATCCCATACCAGGTCAACCTTATATCCCATACCAGGTCATCCTTATATCCCATAACAGGTCACCCTTATATCCCATACCAGGTCAACCTTATATCCCAAACCAAGCCAACCTTATATCCCATACCAGGTCATCCTTATATCCCATCACCAGGTCATCCTTATATCCCATACCAGGTCATCCTTATATCCCATACCAGGCCAACCTTATATCCCATACCAGGTCAACCTTATATCCCATACCAGGTCATCCTTATATCCCATAACAGGTCATCCTTATATCCCATACCAGGTCAACCTTATATCCCATACCAGGTCATCCTTATGTCCCATACCAGGTCATCCTTATATCCCATACCAGGTCATCCTTATATCCCATACCAGGTCATCCTTATATCCCATACCAGGTCATCCTTATATCCCATACCAGGTCATCCTTATATCCCATAACAGGTCATCCTTATATCCCATACCAGGTCAACCTTATATCCCATACCAGGTCATCCTTATATCCCATAACAGGTCATCCTTATATCCCATAACAGGTCAACCTTATATCCCATACCAGGTCATCCTTATATCCCATACCAGGTCATCCTTATATCCCATAACAGGTCATCCTTATATCCCATAACAGGTCATCCTTATATCCCATACCCGGTCAACCTTATATCCCATACCAGGTCATCCTTATATCCCATACCAGGTCATCCTTATATCCCATAACAGGTCATCCTTATATCCCATACCAGGTCAACCTTATATCCCATACCAGGTCATCCTTATATCCCATAACAGGTCATCCTTATATCCCATAACAGGTCATCCTTATATCCCATACCAGGTCAACCTTATATCCCATACCAGGTCATCCTTATATCCCATAACAGGTCATCCTTATATCCCATAACAGGTCATCCTTATATCCCGTACCAGGTCATCCTTATATCCCATACCAGGTCATCCTTATATCCCATAACAGGTCATCCTTATATCCCATAACAGGTCAACCTTATATCCCATAACAGGTCATCCTTATATCCCATACCAGGTCATCCTTATATCCCATACCAGGTCATCCTTATTTTGTATACCAGGTTATCTTTTTTTTTTTTTTGTTATTTTTTCCCCGCTTCTTCCCCAACATAAGACTCAAGGGGGAATTACCACTCTCTCAGCGCGAACGAAAATTTTGTCGAAAAAATTCACAAACTGAGTTAATCTTATAGAAAAATAGCTTAACTCTCTGGCAACAGAATGGTACCAGAATCATTGTTCTACGACATTCCTACAAGGAATTATGGTCATTTAAATACACCTAGGGTTACGTCACCACCCGCGGCAGGTGTGCTCACCTGTCGTCAATTTATTTTTTTTTTTCCGTTTTTTTTCGTGTATTTACTGTATTATTCTTTCTAAGATAATAATTAACGATTTTGCATCATAATACATTGGGCGGGACTTATACGTAGAGTTCCAACCAACCAGGAACCTCCCGACACCATTTTGCTGACGTCATGGAAAATTCCAGTCTCGGGGTGGCCGGGGAATATGGCTCAATATAACGCTATTATAGCTTCTACGGCTTATTTATCTATCACAATTGATCTAATATGACATAGTAAACAATATAAATAACAAAGAAATATGGTAAATTCTCCAGAATGAATAATATATGCATATTCCCAGAGCGCTCCATCGGGAATAATAGATTCCCATTCTCAGAGAGGGGCTTCCATTCTCTTTCTCTCACCTCCAGGGTCCTTATATTAAAGAAAACGAACATGGTTAACTATGATATACACTCGTAATGCAGTATGAGACTGAGAAAAATGTTATTTTCTCGAAAAAAAAAAAGGTGGTCCGGCTGTTTCGCGGATTATCTCGGAAGTAAGTTATTCACATATATGAGCAAGTACCTTCGTTAATAAAAGCAGGAATGTAATGAAATTCACAGAGAACATAAAGGAAAGATTGTTTTACAAGCTAATGGTTTGCTTTTTGAAATATCATAATTTGATTTTGATTTATGTGAGGGCAAAAGTCAGATATTTGGCTGAAAGTCAAAAACCATACAAAATTTATTTTTTTTAAGAATGAAGAAAGGATAAATTACAGAACATCTAACCGTTAGAGATACAGTTTAGCATTGTTTTATGCGTAGATAATGCCAAAACAACTTCTCCAAGTCCCAAGTCAAAGTTACTGTTCAATATTTATGATTATTAGTAAATAATTTTTTTCTCAGTTGTTTTTTGAGCTATCTTATTGAAACTTGGTCACATTACTATTAAAAGGTGACCCGGTGGCCTGGTGGCCAAAGCTCCCGCTTCACACACGGAGGGCCCGGGTTCGATTCCCGACGGGTGGAAACATTTCGACACGTTTCCTTACACCTGTTGTCCTGTTCACCTAGCAGCAAATAGGTACCTGGGTGTTAGTCGACTGGTGTGGGTCGCATCCTGGGGGACAAGATTAAGGACCCCAATGGAAATAAGTTAGACAGTCCTCGATGACGCACTGACTTTCTTGGGTTATCCTGGGTGGCTAACCCTCCGGGGTTAAAAATCCGAACGAAATCTTATCTTATCTTTACGTACAAAAAAAAAATTAAAGAAATCGAACGAAAAATAAAAAAGTTCATGTGTGAACATAAGGTTCCCCCTCAAGTCTCTCGACTATTTTAGAGGAATTATAAACCACTAAAAATTTTAAGAATGTTTTACGCACTAAAAAATAATAATGTTAGCAGTTACCTAAATGGAAGTTTACTATTTGTAATTGCTATGAGCAGCACAATGTTCAGGTACGATGTAAACACCGTCTAAACATTAACGTTAAGTATTATTTAAATTATAAACATTAAGAAAAAAGAAATAACATTGAGTTCCACACCGTTCAGGTATAATACATGATAACATTTAAACATCGCAGTAAATTACAACAGAACATTATATTGATAATATTCGCTAACATTGAAACATCACAACAGATGACAGCATAATGTTGAATGTTAGTAAGACAGAGACGTACTGACCAGTCTGCAGCAGCCACCAGCAAAAATATTTTTGTTAATAGATCAAATATCAACGGCTTCTAGTTTTTATTTTTATCCCAAAACATTTATACTTATTATATATATATATATATATATATATATATATATATATATATATATATATATATATATATATATATATATATAT
>NC_069488.1:24725191-24780191 GCF_026875155.1 Cherax quadricarinatus | reverse complement strand
TGTGTGTGGTGTGTGTGTGTGTGGTGTGGTGTGTGGTTGTGTGCGTGTGGTGTGTGTGTGTGTGGTGTGGTGGGTGGGGCGTGTGGGGGTGTGCGTGTGGTGTGTGCGTATGGTGTGTCCCGTGGGGTGTGTGCGTGTGGTGTGTGCGTGTGGTGTGTGCGTGTGGTGTGTGCGTGTGGTGTGTGCGTGTGGTGTGTGCTTGTGGTGTGGGGTTGTGTGGTGTGTGCTTGTGGTTGTGTGTGGTGTGTGTGTGTGTGGTGTGTGTTTGTGGTGTGTGTGTGTGTGTGGTGTGTGAGTGGGTGTGGGGTGTGTGGTGTGTGTGTGGTGTGTGTGGTGTGTGTTGTGGGGTGTGTGTGTGTGGTGTGTGTGGTGTGTGTGTAGTTGTGTGTGTGCGTGGTTTGTGTGTGTGTGGGTTGTGTGTGTTTGTGGTTGTGTGTGTGTGGTTGTGTGTGTGTGGTTGAGAGTGTGGGTTGTGTGTGTGTGGTTGTGTGTGTGTGGTTGTGTGTGTGTGGTTGTGTGTGTGTGTGTGGTTGTATGTGTGTGGTTTTGTGTGTGGTTGTGTGGTGTAGTTGTGTGTGTGTGGTTGAATGTGTGTGGTTGTGTGGTGTGGGTGTGTGTGTGTGGTTGTGTGTGTGGTTGTGTGTGTGTGTGGTTGGGGTTGGTTTGTTGTGTGTGTGTGGTTGTATGTGTGTGGTTGTTGGGGGCGGTGTGTGGTTGTGTGTGTGTAGTTGTATGTGTGTGGTTGTGTGTGCGGTGTGTGGTTGTGTGTGTGTTGTGTGTGTGTGTGGTTGTGTTGTGGTGTTGTTTTGGGGTGTGGTTGTATGTGTGTGGTTGTGTGTGTGTGTGGTTGTGTGTGTGTGTGGTTGTGTGTGTGTGTGTTTGTGTGTGTGGGGTTGTGTGTGTGTGGTTGTGTGTGTGTTTTGTGTTTGTGTGTGTGTGGTTGGTGTGTGTGGTTGTGTGTGTGTGTGTGTTTGTGTGTGTGTGGTTGTGTGTGTGTGTGGTTGTGTGTGTGTGGTTGTGTGTGTGGGGTGTGTTTGTGTGTGTGGTTGTGTGTGTGGTGGTGGTGTGTGTGGTGTGTGTGGTGGTGGTGTGTGGTGTGTGTGGTGGTGTGGTGTGTGGTGTGTGTGTGTGGTGTGTGTGTGTGGTGTGTGTGTGTGTGGTTGTGTGTGTGGTTGTGTGTGTGTGTTTGGTTGTGTGTGTGTGGTTGTGTGTGTGGGGTTTTGTGTGTGTGGGGTTTGTGTTTTGTATGGGTTGTGTTTTGTGTGGTGTTATTTGTGTGTGGGTTTGTGTGTGTGTGTGGTTGTATGTTTGGGGTTTTGTCCCTTCCCCTAGTTGGGGGTTGCGGGGGTCGGGGTCCGAGCTCCTGGCCCCGCCTCTTATGACGCTATAGGTCACTCTCCCTGAGCCGTGAGTTTTATCAACCCTGTTTTAAAAGAATGTAGGACCCCCTGCCTCCACTGCATCATTTCCCCCAAACTATTCCACTGACTGACTATCTGTGGCTGAAGAAATATTTCCCCTAACACCCCCCCCCTTTGGTTTTTGATTAATCTCGTCTTCAGCCCCAAAACTGTGCCCCCTTTTTTTACTGTGTCCAATCTCTGGAACATCCTGTTTTTGGTCCCCCTTTTGGCAATTCCTCTCAGTATTTTGTATGTCTTTTACATGCCCCCCTATCTCCCCTGTCCTCCAGGGGCGGGGTTAATTTCCCTTAACCTTCCTCTTTGGACAAAACCTCTTACTCTGGGACTAGCCCTTTTTGGAAAAACCTTTTTGCATTTTTCTCAGTTTTTTTAAACGTGTTTGGGCTAGGTGGGGGTTCCCAAATTTGGTCCCGGGCATACTCAATAGGGTCAAAACGTAACGGGGTACAGGGTCCTGAATAAATTCCCTTTTTAAAAGATGTCGGAATGGTTCTGGGGGGGGGGCTAGGGCCCAATGCGCACCCAGTTTTTGGGTTTGATGTGCGCTTCAGGGATGTGCCTGGTTTTTACACTCCCCCAAAGATCTTTTTCCTTGGTGGGGGTTTTTTAGCCCTCGGGCCCCCCTAGCCCTGAAACTCCGTCTGCGGTTTTTTTGGGGCCCTTTCCCCCAATCTTCATAATTTTGCAGTTGGTGGGTTTAAAACCCCGGGAGCCAATTGGGGACCAGGTTTTGCAGCCTGTCCAGATCCCTTTTGTAGTTCTGCCGGGTTTTCGATCGAGTAAATTTTTCTCATAAAACTTCAGGGTATCTGCAAACGGGGACCCCTCAGAGTCTTTTCCCTTCCGTAAATGCTTTTCACAAATCCCAGAAACGCACTGGTCCTAGACTGACCCCTGTGGGCCCCCCGCGGCACAGGGGGCCCACTCTGACCCCCTCCCCACGAAACCATGACTCGTTTCTGTTTTCCTTCAAGTATTCCGGATCCATTGTAGTCCCTTCCCTTTTTTCCTTGCCGGTCCTCCACTTTTTTGAAACCAATCTCTTGTGGGGAACTGTGTCAAACCCCTTCTTGCAGCCCAAGAAAAGCAATCCACCCCCCCCCCTTTCTCTTGTCTTACTGCTGTCACCATGTCATAGAACTCCAAAAATTTTGGGGAAAACGGATTTCCCGCCCTTTAAAACCATGTTGGCTCTTTTGGGGGAAATCTTTCCTTTCTAGGGTTCCCCCCACTTTCCCCGGGATAATTTTTCCCATGATTTTGATATATACATCCCCCGGGGGACACTGGCTGTATTTTTAATGATTCATGTCGTCTCCTTTTTTAAAGTTTGGGACTCATTTGCTGTCTTCCTCCCTTTCAGGAAATCTCCCTGTTTCGATAGAGGGTATTGAATATTGTTTTTTGGGGGGTACCCATAGGCCCTTCTCCCCTCTCTCAAAAACCCATGGGGAAAATTGTTATCGGGGCCCCCATTGCCTTTGAGGTATCTAGCTCACTCAAACCCTCTTCACTTCTTCCCGGTTGTGTGCACTGTTTTTCCCAGCCCCGGGTGGTGTGCCCCACCTCCCCTCTTTCTGGAGCCCCTTCTCTCTCCTCTGTAAACCCACTTCTTTGAATCTTTGTTGAGTTCCTCACATATTTTAAAGGGTCATTTTTTTGGGTTTCCCCCTCCATTCCTTTCCTTAGCCGGGATTACCTGGCCCTTGATTTTTTCCCCCTAATGGGGCTGAAAAAACCGTTGGGGGCAAAATTTGGCTTTCGCTGCTAGGGTCATTTTAAATTTTTTTGGGGCCTTCCCTTTTTTATCTGTGCATTTTCGTTTCTGGCTCAAACGACTGCTCTCCTTATTTTTTCCCTGGGGCCCCTTTCCCCTTCCCTATATTTCTTCCTTTTTCCCTACACATTTGGGTTTTTGCCCCCCTGCCCCTTTTGGGGAAAACCGGGGGTCACCCTATTTTTTTCCCATTATTCCGGGTTACCCTTGGGTAAAAACCTCTCCTCAGCCCCTTGCATTTTGTTGCTACTTTATTCCTCATCTTTTAACGGTTTCCCCCCTGCCATTCTCTTTCCCACTAAACCCCGGTTCAGGAATTTCCTCATTTCCTTGTAGTCCCCTTTCTTTTTAGTTTGGTTTCCCATTCTTCGGGCCTTCCTGCCTCTCCCTCCCCTTGTACTCTACTTTTGTTTTCGAAGTTTAAAACCACAGGGTTCACGGGGCCCCCAAGGGGGTTTTTTCATATGGATGTCCTCGATATCTCACTTTTCAAGGTGAATACAAAAGTCCACCCTTGCTGGTTCATCCTCCCCTCTCCTCTTTAGTTCCTTTTTACGTGTTGGTAAAATAAAATTTTTTTCCAAAAAACCCCCATCATTTTTAGCCCTCCATGTATCTTGGCCCCCATTTTGGGTCCTTTTTCCCCCCCAATCGACCCCTTGTGGTTAAAGTCACCCATAATCGGAAACTTTCCCCCGCTTGCATGAGCTTTTTCTAGCCCTCTACCATTTTCCCAATGGGTCCCAAAATTTGCCTCGTCGTACCTTCCCTTTGGGCCTCCTGCTTTTCCCTGCGGTGGGTTATACATCACTGCTATTTACCCCCTTTGGGGACCCCCCAGAGTGAAGCGTTCCCG
The DNA here is from genome assembly GCF_026875155.1 of Cherax quadricarinatus. Classification (NCBI taxonomy): domain Eukaryota; kingdom Metazoa; phylum Arthropoda; class Malacostraca; order Decapoda; family Parastacidae; genus Cherax; species Cherax quadricarinatus. Next base: position 24,776,134 of record NC_069488.1, on the reverse strand, counting down.
CTATGTAATCACTTTTTTTTCCCGCTTTTTTCCTTCCTAACTCATAAAAATTTCCAGCGTTTTTTTGATCACCCAATGCCACCCCTCCCCCCCCCCGACCCCTCTTTTCTTTCCTCAGGTTTTGGGTACCCCTTTGGGAAAAGGATGGCATCTTTATCATACCTGAAAGTTTGGGTTTTCTGGGAGCTATAAAGCCCGGTGATGTTTCTTTAAAATCTTTAATGCCACTTCTCCCACTTATTTTTTTTTCCCATCAGCTTTTTGTTTTTCCCCTTCCCTTCTTTTTCCTTTCCCAAAACACTGGGTTTTGGGGGGCCGGTGGGGGTTGGGGGGACCGGGGTGGCATACTGGGGGATTCTAAGCTCGGTGTTGGGTGGGGGCTTTTAGAAAGGATTGTAGTGTGTGTTGGGATGGTTTTGAAGGTTGGTATGGTTCTGAGAAATATTTGTGTTGTGCTTCCCCTTGCTGTTTCTGTTTCTGCTTGACTGCCCCTCTGCTGGTTCCACCCTTGTTTTTTTCCTAGCCCTTTTCGTTTTTTTGTCCTCTCCCAGCTGCTGTCTTTCTGATTTTTTTTCTGTCCCCCCCGGGGGGGGGGGGGGGGTTTCTACAAAACCCCCTTTTTTGTACTTTCCGGAAATTTTCAACCGTGGTTTCTCTTGGAGGACCGGGTTTCTGCCTTTTTCCCGTCCTGAGAATCAGCTTGTTGGTGGGTTTTCTCCCCTTCGATCCCCCCCAAATTCTCTGAAAATTTAAAAATCTCGCCCAAATCTCTTCCCCTATTTCCGTGATTATTTTTTTTCAACCCTCCTTTCTTTCTACCTGCTGCCTTTCAGTGTGTTTTCCTTTCCTCTCTCCCTTTTAAGCCCATGGATAAAACACGATTTTGCCCTTTCCCTCCTCCCATTGCCCACCCTCTGTACTCGGGACCCCTCCCTTATGGGGGTCATTTTCCCCCCTTTTTTTCCAGGGGGCTCTTGATAGCAGGGTTTGTCCCTCAGCATTCGTCCTATCACCCCCCCCCACCCTGAACCAGCTGTTCCCCTTTTTCACTCCTTGGCCTCCGGGCGGGCCCTGATAGGGCCTTAGCTTTAATTCAAATTCCTTCCTTCCTGTTCGGCCTCGCACTTCACAGCTGTGTCTTTTCTTTGGGCACTGCCCCGGGAAATGTATTAATATTGGGTTTTTAGGGGTACACATGCGCCTCTGCTCCCTCTCTCAAAAACCCATGGGGGAATTTTTTTTGGCCCCATTGCCCTTTTAGGTATCTGCTCACTCAGAAAGCCTCTTTACTTCTTCCTCGGGTTTGTGCACTGTGTCCAGCACATTTGGGGGGGTGCCCCCCTCTCCTCTTTTTTGGATGGTTGTTTTCCTCAGCATTCGTCCCATCACCCCCTCCATCTGCAACCACTGTTCTTTCCCCTTTTACTCCCTTGGGCCTCCTTGGGAGGGTGATATGAACTTAGATAAATTTTATAAATTTCCTTTTCCCCTGGGCGGGGCCCCGAGCTTCAATGCTGGTCTTCTCTGGGCACTGGGCCCCTGTAACCGCTTCCCGTAAATTTTTCTCAACTTCTAGGACCCTTATCTTGGCTACTGCAGTTTCGGGCTTGTGCCTCCCCCAAATTTTTTGTCTCCTTTTCCCAAACCCCTTTTTCCAAATTTTACAGATAGCCCCTTTTTCCATTTTTTTTTGAAAACTCTCCCCAAATTTTTTTTCCCCCCACTCCCTTTTTCCATCCTTTTCCATGCTCCTCCATCCACTCCCTTTCCCCACCAGAACCTTTTTCATCTGGGTCATTGGGTTCCTTTCGATCCCCACCATTGTTTTTTTTTTTTTTTTTTTTTTTTTTTTTTGAGAGAAGAAGAAGGGAAAGGTAGAAAAGAGAGAGAGGGGGGAAATGAGAAAGGGGAAAAGGGGGGGAGAGAGTGTGGGGAGGGGGGGAGAGAGAAAGGGAAGGGAAGAGAGGGGGTTAGTGAGAAGGAAAAAGGGGAAGAGAGAGTAGAGTGAGAGGGGAGAGGGAGAGGGGTGAAGGGAAGGGTAGGGAGGGGGAGAGAAAAAAGGAAAAAGGGGAAGAGAGAGGCAAGAGAGAGGGAGAGGGGAGAAAAAAAGGGGAAAAAAAAAAAAAAAAGGGGAGAGAGGTTTGGGGAGAGAGTGGGGGAAGATGAAGGGAAGGGAAAGGGGAGGGGGAGAGTTAGAAGGGAAAAAGGGGGAAAAGAGAGAGCAAAAAAAGAGGGGGAGAGGGAGGGGGAGAGGGGGAGGGGGAAGGGGAGAAGGGAAAGGGGAGGGGGGGGAGGGGAACGGAGGGGGGGAGAGGGGGGGGAGGAGGGGGGAAGGGGGGAAGGGGGGGATGGAAAAGGGGGGAGGGGGGAGAAAGGGGGAAAGGGGGGGGGGAGATGGGGAAAGGGGGGGGGGGGGAGAGGTAAGGGGGGGGGGAGGGGGGGAGGGGGAGAGGGGGAAAAGGGGAGGGAGAGAAGGGGGGAGGTTTAGAGGGGAAAAGATGTTAGGGGGGGAGGGAGAGGAAATTTTGGGGGGGAGGGGGGAAAAGAGGGACAGAGAAGGAGCGAGGGTTTAATGGGCCCTTTTAACCCGGGCGGTTTTTGAAATCCTGTGTAAAGTGTGTGTTTTGCGTGTTACTACAGCTTTCAAATGCTTTTTTCCTGGTGTGTGGGGGTTTTGTGTGTTGTTGGGGGGTGTAGTGTGTGTGTGTGTTTGTGTTGTGTTAAAAAGTAAAGTTTTTGTGTATGTGTATGTGTGTGTGTGTGTGTTTTGTGGTGTGTGTGTGTGTGTGTACTCACCTGTTGTACTCACCCAGTTTTAGGTTTTCGGGGGTCGAGTCCGAGCTCCTTGGGCCCCCCCTTCCCCACTGTCGCTACTAGGTCACTCTCCCCTTTGGGCCCTGAGCTTTTTATAATACCCCTGCTTAAAGCTAAGTATGGATCCCGCCCCCACTACATCGCTTCCCAAACTATTCCACTTAACCCGGAAATCTTTTGGGGGTGAAAAAAATAAAATTTCCCAAAATTTCCCCGTGATTCATCTGTGTCTTCAGCTTCCAACTGTTTCCCCCCCTTTTTTACTTGTCCAATCTCTGGGAAAATCCTGTCTTTGTCCACCTTGTCAATTCCTCTCAGTATTTTGTATTCGTTAAACATGTCCCCCCCATCTTCCTGCCTCCAGTGTCGTCAGGTTGAAATTTTCCCTTTAACCCTCTCCTCGTTTGGGCTTTCCTCTTAGCTCTGGGGCTAGTCTTGTGCAAACCTTTTCACTTTCTCTAGTTTTTCAAAGTTTCTTTGGGTAGGTGTGGGTTTCCCAAAAAAGGGGCCGCTTTTCTCCAAAAAGGCCCCCAACGTACACGGTGTAAAAGGGGTTTTGAATGATTCCCCTTTTTTAAAAATGTCAGAAAGCGTTTTGGGTTTTCTAGGCGCCCATAAACTGCAGCAGTTTTTTGGTTGAGTGCCTTCAGGAGAAGTTCCTGGTGGGTTTTACTCACCCCAAGATCTTTTTCCTTAGTGAGGTTTGTAGTCTCTGAACCCCCCAGACTTTTACCCGCGGGGGCCCCTTTTTTGCCCTTCCCCCAAACTTTATGACTTTGCACTTGGGGGGGGATTGAACTCCAGGGGCCAATTCTGGAAAGGGCTGCAGCCGTCCCGATCCCTTTGTATTTGCCTGGGCTTCCCATCGAGTGAATTTTCTCATCAACTTTAAAAGTTTATCTGCAAACAGGGGCACCTCAGAGTCTAATTTCCCTTTCCCTCATGCGTTCACAAAAACCAAAACAGCACTGGTCCTAGGACTGACCCCCGCGGGGGCCCCGCTGGTCACACGTGCCCACCTGACACCTCGCCACGTACCATGACTCGCCTGCTGTCTTCCGACAATATTCCCTGATCCATTGGGAGTGCCTTCCCTGTTTTTCCCTGCTTGGTCCTCCAGTTTTTGACCAATCTCTTGTGTGGAACTGTGTCAAACGCCTTCTTGCAGTCCAAAAAAAATGCAATCCCCACCCCCTCTCTTTGTCTTAAATGTTTTCCCCCATTCATAGAACTCCAGTGGTTTTACACAGGGGGTTTCCCCTCCCCCGAAACCCTTTTCTGCTGTTGATGGGGGATCGTTCCTTTCTAGGGGGTTTCCCCCACTCTTCTCCTGATAATCTTCTCCATATTTTTCATACTATACATGTCAGTGGGCCTGGTGTAGTTTTAAAAGCTTCATGGGCTGTCTCCCTTTTTTAAAAGGGTTGGGGGTACATTTGCTGTTTTTCCATGCCTTTAGGCAATCTCCCTGTTTCCCATAGATGTATTGGAAAAATTGTTTTAGGGGTTTCACATTTGCGCCTCTGCCCCTCTCCAAACCCATGGGGGGGGAGTTTTCTGGCCCCCCTTGCCTTTGAGGTATCTAGCTCACTCAGAAGCCCCCTTTTACTTCTTCCCCGTTTTGTGCACTGTGTTTCCCACTTGGGGGGTGTGCCCCCCTCTCCGTCTTTTTTGGGGTCCCTTTGTTCCTCTGTTGTTGTGTGTGTTGTGTGTATTGTGGTGTATGTTGTGTGTGTGTGTGTGTGTTATTTTGTTGTGTATGTTGGGGTGGTGTGTGTGTGTGTGTGTTGGGGTTGTGTTTTGTGTTGTGTTTTGTGTGTTTTTGTGTGTGTCGTGTGTGTGTGTCCCCCACTTTCTAAGATTCATACTGCCCAATAAAAACCGGGAGAAAAACCCTTTAAATTTTAAACTTTTTCCCAAAACTTGTAACACTTATCGATTCTACTTCTAAAAATTTAGAGAGTAGCTAGGTTGTAAAATTTTGCTTGTTTTTGCTTAAGTATCGGGCGTTTTTTCCCTCACTACCGCTTTAAATCCTTGGGATTCTCGTCTATGCTATTTCTTTTTCCCAATTCTGGTAATGGCTTGCAGGGTACCCCGTAAACTAACAGGAAGCAGGGCCAGCTCAAACTTGCAAAAAGCAAAACCCCAGCAGGTGAAAAACTTGCGCTGACAAGGGGTGTGTTTACAAGTTGCCAGAAGTTGATGACTAGCCCTCGTAATAGGGCCCTTTTATCACTATTTTGAAACTCCTTCACCCGTGATGTTTTTTAAACATGTATGCTCAGGGATCCCGCGTTCCTCAAAATGATTTCCCCTTCTCACTTAATTTCAGAAACCCCTTCACATTCGATGTTACACCTTTTAAGTAAATGGGATACAGACCCGTTGTGACGTCCCCTGCTTCAGAAAGGGCCTTCTCCCCCTTCCCTTGTTTATTTTTTTTTTTTTCTTTCTCCTTTTGCTTATTAACTTTTTCACTCTCACATTACGGTTTCCCCACATTTTAAATTGTTAAACCCCAAAAGCTGGTTTAAATTTTTGTCACCCCCTTTTTCCCCATCCCCTTTGATCTTTTTATGTTTGTACTTGTGACAAAAAGTGGCCCAAATAGATCCCCAACGTTTGGCACTTTTTTAAAAGGAAAAAACGAATTTAAAGGTTTTCCCCCCCGAATTTTTTCAACTAATAAATATAGTTAAACCCTCGTAGGTTTTTTTCACTGACTTTTTTCCCCTACCAAATGATTTCTGCTAGGGGTTAAATTTTACGCCTCAAAAACACAAGGTTCTCGGAGCCTTGGTACCCACGTCTGAAACCCCCCTATGTGGGTTTTGGGTGTGGTGGTTTGGGTGTTGGTTTTTGTGTGGTGGGTTTTGTGGGTGTGGTTGTGTGTGTGTGTGTGGTTGTGGTGTGGGTTGTTTTGTGGGTTTGTGTGTTGGTTGTGTGTTTTGGCTTGTGTGTGGTTGGGGTGTGTGTGTGTGGGGGTGGTTGTTTGGGGGTTGTGGTGTGTGTGTTTGGGGTGTGGGGTGGTTTTTGGGGGTGTGGTGTGGTGGGGGTTGTGGTGTATTTGGGGTGTGTGGTGTGTTTTGGTTTTGGTGTGGGGTGTGTGTGTGTGTGTGTGTGTGTGGTGTTGTGGTGTGTGTGTGTGTGTGTGTTGGTGTTTTGTGTGTTTTGTGTGTGGTGTGTGCGGTTTGTGTTGGTGTGTGGTGGGGTGTGGTGGTGTTTTGTGGTGGGTTTTGTGTGGTGGGTTGTGTGGTTGGGGTGTGGTTTGGTTTTGTGTGGGTGTTGGGTGTGTGTGTGTGTGTGGTTGTGTGTGGGGTGTGTGTGGGGGTGGTGTGTGTGTGTGTGGGGGTGTGGGTGGTGGGGTGTGTGGTGTTGGGGTGGTGTATGTGTGGTGTGTGTGTGTGGTGTGTGTGTGTGGTGTGTGTGTGGTGTGTGTTGGGGTGTGTGGGGGTTTTGTGTGTTGGGGTGTGGGTGTGGGGTGGTGTGTGTGTGTGGGGTTGGGGTGGTGTGTGTGTTGTGTGTGTGGGGTGTGTGGTGTGTGGGGGGTGTGTGTGTGTGTGGTGGTGGGGGTGTGTGGGGTGTGGTGTGGGTGTGGGGTGTGGGTTTTTGTTGTGGGGGGGTGTTGGGGTGTGTTTTGGTGGGTGGGGTTTTGGTGTGGTGGGTGTGTGTGTGTGTGTGTGTGGTTGGGGTTGGGGTTTGGGGGGTGTGTGTTTGGGGTGTGTTGTGGGGGTTTTGTGTGTGTGGGGTGTTTTGGGGTGGGTGTGTGTGTGTGGTGTGTGGTGGGGGTGGTTTGTGGTTGTGGGGTGTTTTTTTTTGGTTTTTGTGTGGTGTGTGGTGGTGTGTGTGGTGGGGTTTTGGTGTGTGTGTGGGGGGTTGGGGGGGTGTGTTTTGTGTGGTGTGTGTGTGTGGGTTTTTGTGTGTGTGTGGGGGTTGGTGTGGTGGTGTGGTGTGTGTGGTGTGTGTGTTTTGTGACTCACCTATTTGTGGGTTTCCGGGGTCGGTCTTTTTGCCCCCTGGCCCCGCCCCTTCACCGGGGGGGTATGGGGGCCCTTTTTCTCTCCCCCCTCCATGAGCTTTTATCGAACCTCGTCTTTTAAAATGGGTTTTGGTTTCCCCGGGCCCCACTAAAGCCTTTTTTAGGGTATTCCCCTGCCTTACTACTCTATGACTTTTTGAAAATTTCTTCCTAATATTTTCTGATTTATTTGTGTCTTCAACTTCCCAAAGGGGGCCTCTTTTTTCTGTGTCCCCCCCCCGGAACATCCCGTCTTTGTTTCCCCCTTGTCTTTTTTTCCCGCAAATATTTTATATTTTCGTTATTTATGTCCCCCCCTGACCCCCCCTGTTTCCCCCAGTGTCGTCAGGGCCCCCTTTTTTTCCTTAAACTTTTTTCATAGGACAAACCCCCTTTGCTCTGGGGCTAAACCCTTTTGGCAAAAACCTTTTTACTTTCTCTAGTTTTTTGACGTGCTTTTTTCAAGTGGGGGGTTTTCCCAAAAAGGGCTGCATACTCCAAATATGGGCCTAACGATACCTTTTTTTAAAGGGGTCGGAATGCTGTTTTTTCAGGTTTGCCAGGCGCCCAAAAAGCTGCAGCAAATTATTGAATTTTGGGGGTGGTGCTTCCCGGGGACATGCTCGGGGTTATACTTTACCCCAAGATCTTTCTTCCCCTTTAGTGAGGTTTGCCGTCTTTGGCCCCACCTAGCCCATAAATCTGTTTTGGTCTTTTTGTGGGCCCCTTTCCCCATCTTTATTACTTTGCATTTGGCAGGGTTAAATTCGGGAAAACCCCTTTGGGTGGAAACCCGGGGTCCAGTTTTGTCCAGGTCTCTTTGAATCCTGGGCCCAGTCCCCCTAGATTTTAAATTTTCCTCATTAACTTCCCCATCACGCAACAGGGGGCAAAATTTGAGTTAAAACCCCTTTCCCTCTGTCGTTCACTTTTACCGAAAATAAACACTGGGCCTAAGGACCGACCCCTGTGGGACCCCGCTCGTCACAGGTGCCCACTGTGATACATCATTACGTACCATGACTCGTTATTGCCTCCCTGTCAGGTATTCTCTGATCCATTGCAGTGCCCTTCCTGTTATATGCGCCTGATGCTCTAGCTTCTGCACTAATCTCTTGTGAGAACTGTGTCAAAGGCCTTCTTGCAGTCCAAGAAGATGCAATCAACCCACCCCTCTCTCTCGTGTCTTACTTCTGTTATTTTATCATAAAACTCCAGAAGGTTTGTGACACAGGATTTGCCTTCCGTGAATCCGTGCTCGTTGGCATTTATACTCTTGTTCAGTTCCAGGTGCTCCACCACTCTCCTCCTGATAATCTTCTCCATAATTTTGCATACTATACACGTCAATGACACAGGTCTATAGTTTAGTGCCTCTTTTCTGTCTCCTTTTTTAAAAATGGGAACTACATTGCCGTCTTCCATACCTCAGGTAGTTGCCCAGTTTCCAGGGACGTGTTGAAGATTGTGGTAAGTGGCACGCACAACATATCTGCTCCCTCTCTAAGGACCCACGGGGAGATGTCTGGTCCCATTGCCTTTGAGGTATCGATGTCCCTTAGCAGTTTCTTCACCTCCTCCTCATCTGTATGTATGTCGTCCAACACTTGTTGGTGTATTCCTTGCTGGTGTCCCCATCTGGTCTGTCCCCCCAAAGTCCTTCCTGTCTCTACTGTAAATACTTCCTTAAATCTCGTGTTGAGGTCCTCACATACCTCTTGATCGTTTCTTGTGAGTTCTCCACATTCTTTCCTCAGCCTTATCACCTGGTCCTTGACTGTTGTCTTCCTCCTAATGTGGCTATACAGCAGTTTCGGGTCAGATTTGACTTTCGATGCTATGTCGTTTTCATACTGTCGCTGGGCCTCCCTCCTTATCTGTGCATACTCGTTTCTGGCTCTTCTACTAATCTCCTTGTTTTCCTGGGTCCTATGCCTCCTGTACCTTTTCCATTCTCTGTTGCACTTAGTTTTTGCTTCCCTACACTTTCGGGTAAACCAAGGACTCGTTTTGGTATTCCTATTATTTCTGTTTCCCTTGGGAACAAAACTTTCCTCTGCCTCCTTGCACTTTGTTGCCACATATTCCATCATCTCGTTTACTGATTTTCCTACCATTTCTCTGTCCCACTGAACCTCCTGCAGGAAGTTTCTCATACCTGTGTAGTCCCTCCTTTTATTGTTTGGCCTGTCCCCTTCAGTTCCTGTTACCTTCTCCACTTGTAACTCTACTATATAATCAAAACTCAGAACCACGTGATCGCTAGCTCCAAGGGGCCTCTCGTAAGTGATGTCTTCAATGTCTGAACTGCTCAGGGTGAACACAAGATCCAGTCTTGCTGGCTCATCCTCCCCTCTCTCTCTCTGGTTGTGTCCCTGACATGTTGATGCATGAGGTTTTCAAGTACCACATCCATCATCTTGGCTCTCCATGTTTCGGGACCCCCATGTGGCTCCAGGTTTTCCCAGTCGATCTCCCTGTGGTTGAAATCGCCCATTACCAGTAACTTTGCTCTGCTCGAGTGAGCTCTTCTTGCCACCTCAGCCAGTGTGTCCACCATCACCCTGTTGTTTACTTCGTACTCGTCTCTTGGCCTCCTGCAGTTCTGTGGTGGGTTATACATCACTCCAATGACTACTTTATGTTCTCCAGACTGAATTGTACCTACAATGTAGTCTCTTTCTCCAATCATGTACATGCCTTCCATTTCCTCAAATCCCCCTCGGTGTTTTATGAGCAGTGCAACCCCTCCTCCCCCTCTACTCCTTCTATCTTTCCTCAGGATCTGATATCCCGTTGGGAAGATTGTATCTGTTATTGTCTCAGCGAGTTTTGTTTCTGTGACTGCTATGATGTCTGGGGATTTTTCACTGATTCTTTCATTCCACTCATGTTTATTCATTATTCCATCCGCGTTTGTGTACCAAACTTTCAGAGGGTGAGGGAAAAGGCTATGAGAGAGAGAAATGGAGAGATGGAGAGAGAAGCCTATAGAGAGAGAGGAGGGTGAAATAGGGTTATGGGAGTGAGGGAGAGAGAGAGAGAGAGAGAGAGAGAGAGAGAGAGAGAGAGAGAGAGAGAGAGAGAGAGAGAGAGAGAGAGAGAGAGAGAGAGAGAGAGAGAGAGTAGGGGGAAGGGGAGGGAAAAAGGCTATGAGAGAGAGAAACGCGAGGGAGGGGGAGAGGGAAAGAGGAGGGAGTAGGGAGTGAAGGCAAGAGCGGGGGAGGGGAAAGGTCTGTGGGGGAGGGAAAGGTGTGTGGGGGGGTGAGGGGACGCGGTCAAATTTCAAGGATCAGCTGTGTGTACTCACCTAGTTGTGGTTTCAGGGGTCGAGACTCAGCTCCTGTCCCCGAGTGTATGTGTGTGCGCGCGTGTGTGTGTGAGCACGTCAGTTGTTTATATGTCCCAGAAATACAATTCACCTCTGTGTATCCGTAATACTAATGAGATACCATTAACACTGAGAGTAATTCTAATAATTATAATACTAGCGTGTGTTAACAAGTCATTCTTTCACCCAGTTATGTACTACCTTTTACTACATGTGTACCCAATACTTGCTTCTCAGATTGTACTGTCTTTGTGTCCTAAAACATTATCTCTCGAAACTGTTGTCAGGACTGTAGTCCCATTAGCCACGATTTAATCCTCCTGCCTATTCCTTGCTCCTACAAATTTTATCTTCCTACTACTGCTAGGTGTTGTGTGTATGATAATCGCTCTGGAGCAGGGTTTGTGATGGCTACCAGTGTGTGTGTGTGTGTGTGTGTGTGTGTGTGTGTGTGTGTGTTTGTATGTGTGTGTGTGTGTTTGTGTTTGTGTGTGTGTATAGCTTTGTTAGTGTATGAATGATGGTGAATCTGCAGGCTGCCTATGCGGAAATGCGCAAATAAGAGTAAAAACAAATGTGGGTCAGTAAGTTTACTTAAGTTCAGGTACTCTTAAATAAACTTACATACACACATGTGTACATTACCCAGGATAACACAAAAAGTCATACAATGTAACTGTCATTGTGCACAAGCGCATATAACTCACTGCGCATCTTGTGAATACGTAAGAAAAATAACTAAATAAAAATATGAAATTCAACACTTATTACAGTTTTCGAGAAGGTAGACAAACAGATTAACACACGAACACTCAAAGTCACAACAAAACTTCCAAAAACCCACTTAAATTAATAATTAAGTAAAAAATCTTATATTAATGTAAATAAAGCGTATAACATAAATAGAACTCCCAAAATTTCATTGAGGAGCCATACCTTGGTGGCCGAACTGGACGGTAGCTTGGCTGCGTCTGGCTGACTTACGGCTTAGGCTGTCTTGGTGGTGTAATTACAGGACGCAGATTTCTGTGTGTCCCCTCCTGTAATTCCACCCACCTGGACAGTCTCTACCGTAGACCAGCTAGACAAGGCCTCTTTCTCATCTAGCTAGATCACTGAGGGTGGCTGAGCTGACTTCGGGATACATAACCTAGGGAAGGATGAGACTGGAAAATAACCTAAGGGAAGTGAGGAAGGGGAGACATCCGGGGGCCCACGGATGGATTCCTGGAAACATGGACCTGGGAAAAGCAAGAACACCCTTAGGGAAGTGGTGAAGGGGGAATATCTGAGGCGGACAGACGGACTCCTGGACACATGGACCTGGGAAAGAAGGAGATAATGGTTACAAAGGCAGACCTTGGGTTAGTGGGGAAGGGAGAATATCTGAGGGGGGACAGATGAAGTCCTGGACACATGGACCTGGGAAAGAAGGAGATACTGGTTGTTGAGGCAGACCTTGGGAAAGTGGGGAAGGGAGAATATCTGAGGGGACACAGATGATGTCCTGGACACATGGACCTGGGAAAGAAGGAGATACTGGTTGTTGAGGCAGACCTTGGGAAAGTGGGGAAGGGAGAACATGTGAGGGGACACAGATGGACTCCTGGACACATGGACCTGAAGAAAGCATCAAAAACAGAGTAAGTGGGTGGGCGGACCAATGGCCTCCACGTGACAAGGTCTGGTAACTCAGAGATAAATCTGAGGCTGACAGTGGTCGCATTTCGGGAAATCTTAAATTTTTTATTAGAGATGATGTGTAGGATGATGACGATGAATTGAGACACTTACGCAACATATGGGAATCTTTACTGAAGAAACGTTTCGCCACACAGTGGCTTCATCAGTCCAATACAAAGCCGGAAGGTATAAGGAGAGGATGAGTTTGAGGTAATCAGTCCCTCACAGCATAGGGCCAAAGAGGTGATTTATATACTGCAGTTAAAGCGGGAGGAGGCGGGATCACAGTGGGACCATCCACTAGTGTAAGTAGGTCTTCGTTCGAAGACTGAAGAATAGGTAGTTGGAATGAACTTAAAAGTCTTCATGTATCCTCTGATACAATGATAAAATGATAAGCCTTGATATATAAAAAAAATATCTAAAAAATTTTTAGATGGTAGTATAAGAAAGTCGCATAATTGACGGTGATGATGTGATTGATAGTGCTTATGTAATTGATGGTGATGATGTGATTGATAGTGCTTATGTAATTGATGGTGATGATGTGATTGATAGTGCTTATGTAATTGACGGTGATGATGTGATTGATAGTGCTTATGTAATTGATGGTGATGATGTGATTGATAGTGATTATGTAATTGATGGTGATGATGTGACTGATGGTGATGTGATTGATGGTGATAATGTGATTGATGGCGATGAGGTATTTGATGTGATTGATGGTGATGATATGTGTGAACGACATCATCCAATGAATGGTTTTGAAAACCGACAAGTTGAAGAATTGAGACACTTATGCAACATATGGGAATCTTTATTGAAGAAACGTTTCGCCACACAGTGGCTTCATCAGTCCTATACAAAGTCGGGTTTCGAAACCATTCATCACATCTGTCAGACTTTGCAACATCATGAGATTTTGATACAGAGAATTCTTCAACACTTGTCCAACCTTTGGACGAAGACCTACTTACACTAGTGGAAGGTCCCACTGTGATCCCGCCTCCTCCTGCTTCGTCTCACCTGACTGCTGTACTTCCTACAAGAGTGATGGACTGAACACATCGACTCCAGGCTGAGGGACTGATTACCTCACACTTCTCCTCTCCTTATACCTTCCTGCTTTGTATTGGACTGATGAAGCCACTGTGTGGCGAAACGTTTCTTCACTAAAGATTCCCATATGTATCATGTCTCAATTCAACTTGTCGGTTTTCAAAGTCATTCATTGGATGATGTCGTTCACACATATCATCACCGTCAATCGCATGATATAATGGAAAACAATGTTTTCTTTGGGAGTCGCTGGAGTTGTTTTATAATAGTTTTTTGCTTGACTTATTACAAACCTTCTTGGATGTAGTAGTCAGGATGCTCAGCTTTACTGACCTGTTGATTTATACTGGAAACTTCTTGTTCTAAACGACTTGGGAAGAAAATCCCAGAATTTCATTTTAGCAGTAGACTAGACACAGTTCTTTTCTTAACTTAGAATGATTGCTGAAATAATTGACAAAAGTTGATGTGTTTGAAGGCTTTCTGTAAACAGTGAGGTGGTTCTTATTTTCTTGCTAGAGTTCCTTGTCTTTCCCGCTGATATTTGTTGACTTTCTGGTTAATGTTCTTCCTCAAGAATGTAAGCTCTGTGCTTCTTTGCTTGTTCTTTTTTTTACCATTTTCCGGTGTATGTTCTTTCCATACTTACCTTCTCTTCCACTTTCCTCTTTTTTGTACGTATCCGAGGTGGTTATTTTCTCCTTGTTTGCTGCCTTCTCCAGTGTATGTTTTTTTGTGTTTGCTGCCTCCTTCAGTGTATATTGCCTTGCTTTTCTTTCTTTCCTTGTTGCCTTTTTTCTGTGTATGTTTTATTTCGTTGTGTTACAAAAAACGCGATTCTAAAAGCTTAGAGATCTCCAGTGAATACTAGTAAGGACTGCCCTTCTAGCATCCAGCCTGTTACTGGGTTTTCGTAACAAGTAGTCAGTATCCTTGTCCAATTATCCATTAAAATTCAGTATTATTCAATAGTGCTTCAGGATTACAACTGGTAGGCTACTAACTAGAGAAATTAAAATTTAATAAATTTATTAAGTCTAGAGGTATATTATCAAATTAAATTAAATTAATCACAGCAATCAAAATAAAATCAATCTCTCGAGTTCAATATTATTGTGCTGAAAGCACATATCACATTTATAATTCTTAAGTACCGTCAGGTACATTAACATTTAATAAGATATTACAAATATGTACAAGTAAGTGTGTAAGTGCTCTAAGTAGTTCGCTATGTCTCACGACTCGACTAGACTTAAACAAGTGACCGACAAAGTCCTCAAATAAACTAACTTCGTGACCGACTGGCAACCCGAACAGTCTGCTTGAACAACAAAGAATGCTAAGCCCAATAGCAATGCAATATGCGACTGCGACACAGAATCAGGAACTGGGAGATAATATAACGACACTAAGTAGGGACCATCAACAGATCCTCCACAAAAGTTACAAAACTCCCATACTACTGAATCTAAGTTCAGCATAGGAAAAACCCTGACTGTGACAATACACAGAAACCAGTACAAAATTTGGTCAGAAGCTATAGCTAAGGACCTGAGATGTTCAGAGTGTCTATGTGACACACAACCTCAGTACAACGTCGAAAATCACTAAGTCTATACAATGTTCTGTGAACAGAGTTCTACAGAACTAACAAGAATAATGAGACAATCTGTCCAACCACCAAGCGAGTCTAGTGCAGACTGAATACTTCACGAGAGGTGAGGACACCCCCCCTCGATCACGTGATAGCTACGTGGACAACTGCAGCTCAGAAGCCGGCAGTATAACGAGCGACAAGCGATAATTACAGTAGTTTGAGCACATATTAAGTACATCCTAACAACATAAGTCAAATAACAATATAACAGTCAAATAATAATATAAAGTCATACATTTACGATTTAGCTATTATCGCAAATATAAGCAATATAAAATTAAATGAAAAGGTAATATACATTATATATACATAATAAAAATTGTAACCCATTCAGGGGTTGCAACACGGTGCCTTCGTGTTCCTTCTTTTCGAGTCCAACGTGTATATTCTCTTTAATTTCCTGCCTTCTTCAGTGTATGTTCCTTTCGGTGTCTTTCCTTCTTGTTTCTCCCCATCTTCCCTCTCTTATTATTTCAGCTTTCTTTTCTCTCCCTCTTCACTGGAGCGCCTCTCGTGGTCTCCACCAGAACCAGTTATTTGTTGAGGTGTCCATGTTAGTGTCTGTTTGTTCTTTATCGTTCAGCTGACTCTCTCTTTTTCTGAATTGTTTGCATTTGCTTGGGCTCTGAGCCTCTGCATTTGTTCTCTATCCTATTTTTGTTTATCCTCGGTCCTTGCTACTGTTTTCTATCCCGGTCTCTGGCCGTATGTTCCTGTGTTTCTTTGCGTGGAGACTCTGGCTTCCTCTCTGTGTGGTAATGAAATTTTCTTTAAGTCATCAACGATGGATGTCTTGTTGTTGCACCTTTAGTGATTGATGTCATCAACGATGGATGTCCTGTTGTTGCACCTTTAGTGATTGATGTCATCAACGATCGATGTCCTGTTGCACCTTTAGCGATTGATGTCATCAACGATGGATGTCCTGTTGTTGCACGTTTTGCCTCAGGTGTTGCAACCATAGACACAAAACTTACTGAGCTGCAGGAAGATGTGGGTTTGAAGTTAGTACGTAAAATCTCATCTCTAACTTACTTTTAGGAAAAAAAATCTCAGAAACAAAGTATGACAATCTTCAGAAAATTGGCTTCCCACTACTCTCTGTTTTTGAGACAACTTATTTCTGTGAATCTCTTTTCTCTGTAATGAAATTTATAGCGTCAAAACATAGTACTATCCTCACTCACAGTCACCTCACTGAACTTCTTAAAGCAGCTCTGGCATCCTATCAGCCAGACTTTAAACTTTTTTTTTTTTTTCAACAAGTTGGTCGTCTCCCACCGAGGCAGGGTGACCCAAAAAAAAGAAAGAAAATCCCCAAAAAGAAAATACTTTCATCATCATTCAACACTTTCACCACACTCACGCATTATCACTGCTTTTGCAGAGGTGCTCAGAAATACAACAGTTTAGAAGCATATACGTATAAAGATACACAACATATCCCTCCAAACTGCCAATATCCCAAACCCCTCCTTTAAAGTGCAGGCATTGTACTTCCCATTTCCAGGACTCAAGTCCGACTATAAGAAAATAACCGGTTTCCCTGAATCCCTCACTAAATATTACCCGCTCACACTCCAACAGATCGTCAGGTCCCAAGTATCATTCGTCTCCATTCACTCCTATCTAACACGCTCATGCACGCTTGCTGGAAGTCCAAGCCCCTCGCCCACAAAACCTTCTTCACCCCCTCTTTCCAACCCTTTCGAGGACGACCCCTACCCCTCTTTCCTTCCCCTATAGATTTATATGCTTTCCAAGTCATTCTACTTTGATCCATTCTCTCTAAATGACCAAACCACCTCAACAACCCCTCTTCTGCCCTCTGACTAATGTTTTTATTAACTCCACACCTTCTCCTAATTTCCACACTCCGAATTTTCTGCATAATATTTACACCACACATTGCCCTTAGACAGGACATCTCCACTGCCTCCAACCATCTCCTCGCTGCTGCATTTACCACCCAAGCTTCACATCCATATAAGAGTGTTGGTACTACTTTACTTTCATACATTCCCTTCTTTGCCTCCATAGATAACGTTTTTTGACTCCACATATACCTCAACGCACCACTCACCTTTTTCCCTCATCAATTCTATGATTAACCTCATCCTTCATAAATCCATCCGCCGACACGTCAACTCCCAAGTATCTGAAAACATTCACTTCTTCCATACTCCTCCTCCCCAATTTGATATCCAATTTTTCTTTATCTAAATCATTTGATACCCTTATCACCTTACTCTTTTCTATGTTCACTTTCAACTTTCTACCTTTACACACATTCTCAAACTCATCCACTAACCTTTGCAATTTTTCTTTAGAATCTCCCATAAGCACAGTATCATCAGCAAAAAGTAACTGTGTCAATTCCCATTTTGAATTTGATTCCCCATAATTTAATCCCACCCCTCTCCCGAACACCCTAGCATTTACTTCTTTTACAACCCCATCTATAAATATATTAAATAACCATGGTGACATTACACATCCCTGTCTAAGACCTACTTTTACCGGGAAGTATTCTCCCTCTCTTCTACACACCCTAACCTGAGCCTCACTATCCTCATAAAAGCTCTTTACAGCATTTAGTAACTTACCACCTATTCCATAAACTTGCAAAATCTGCCACATTGCTCCTCTATCCACTCTATCATATGCCTTTTCTAAATCCATAAATGCAATAAAAACTTCCCTACCTTTATCTAAATACTGTTCACATATATGCTTCAATGTAAACACTTGATCTACACATCCCCTACCCAGTCTGAAGCCTCCTTGCTCATCCGCAATTCTACATTCTGTCTTACCTCTAATTCTTTCAATTATAACTCTACCGTATACTTTTCCTGGTATACTCAGTAAACTTATTCCTCTATAATTTTTACAATCTCTTTTGTCCCCTTTCCCTTTATATAAAGTGACTATACATGTTCTCCGCCAATCCCTAGGTACCTTCCCCTCTTTCATACATTTATTAAACAAAAGTACCAACCACTCCAACACTATATCCTCCCCTGCTTTTAACATTTCTGTCATGATCCCATCAGTTCCAGCTGTTTTACCCCCTTTCATTCTACGTAATGCCTCACGTACCTCCACCACACTTACATTCTGCTCTTCTTCACTCCTAAAAGATGGTATACCTCCCTGGCCAGTGCATGAAATTACTGCCTCCCTTTCTTCCTCAACATTTAAACTATTAACTGCAAAAATAAAGATTCAAATTCTTCAGTGAGAAGAGATTAAATATATTCTGCTTTGGTAAGTAGGACTACTATATAGTTGTATTTTCTATTTATAAATACAATTTTAAAATATTTTCTGTGGCTCTTGAACATTCAAAAAGTATGAAAAGTAATATAGGTGGCTCGTCTTATCGACGAACTTGTCCACCACTGATCTAGACTGTGATTTAATAAAGTTACACTAGAGCCGATGAGCTTATAAATCTGCTAACCCCTAAGTTGAGAGTCGCGGCGAGTGTGATGTTTTATTAGCTGTTTACCATAAGACTCATGCAGAGCTTCAGTCACTGTCACTACTTCACTAGAGCCTGTCACCCTCACTTTTGCACTAGAGCCTCAGTCACCTTCACTTCCTCACCAGAGCCTCAGTCACCTTCACTTCCTCACCAGAGTCTCAGTCACCTTCACTTCGTCACTGGAGCCTCAGTCACCTTCACTTCCTCACTAGAACTTCAGTTACCTTCACTTCTTCATTGGAGCCTCAGTCACCTTCACTTCCTCACTAGAACTTCAGTTACCTTCACTTCTTCATTGGAGCCTCAATTACCTACACTTCCTCATTAGAGCCTGTCGCTCCTCACTGTTTCACTAGAGCCTCAGTCACCTTCACTTCCTCACTAGAACCTCAGTTACCTTCACTTCTTCATTGGAGCCTCAGTCACCTTCACTTCCTCACTAAAGCCTCGGTTACCTTCACTTCTTCATTGGAGCCTCAGTCACCTTCACTTCCTCACCAGAGCCTCAGTCATCTCCACCTCCTAGAGACAGCAGAATCTTTTAAATCTTCTCAGTCTTCTAGGTCAGCCCACTCGTCGTCCCTTACACTACATTTCACTAGGTAATTACAACTGAGTTCCTTTAGTTAAATTATCAAAATCATGTTTTTCACTTTCTTATGATTCTGCTGTTTCTGTTGTTGATGTTGCTACTGTTGCTGCTGCTCTTGTTGCTACTATTTCCGCTGCTTCAACAGCATTTAACCTTCAACCTCTTAATTCAGCATCACTCTGCTCCTTCTTGCTGTTTCCTACTAATTTATGAACTATTGATCTTTGAAGTACATCTCTAAAACAACATCTTGAGGACACATAGCTTCTTCATTAACTTTAAGCAATATTACTAAAGTCATAATATATCAAACTAATAACTATATGCTTTAAGGACTGTATTTTAAAACATTTTAGAAAATTTAAAAATACTCCGATTTCAATTAAATTTTTATTCTAAGTTAACACGGTCGTCAAACGTCTGTACTAGAAATTCCATGAAATTTGCCTAAACTAAAGAGAAGAAAATGCCAACCTCTAGTAGCGTTTTTGCAATATTGGTAAAACTTAGAACGTTATAGTTGACATTACATGAGCAATAAAACGCTAAAGAACAATATAACCGCTGAAATGAAGGAGCTATAGGAGACTGTAGCTCTGGAGAGGCGATGATAGAAATAAAGTTATATTGACCAAGAAATATTGATTTTAGATACGTGGTGTTACCATAGTTATATGATGTGCTTATATTTAAAACTGCTCCATTTCACAATTAAATTTCAATATTTGTTAATACATCATTTCTGTTCTCGAGTTATATTGACTTGAGTAATAACCGAAATACTAACTGGTTACGCATCACTAGATGAAAGGTATACAATACCAAGAAGTTGATGAATGAGAAACAGAGACATGAGCTGTTTCGTGTGGACGCTTACATGGTGTTTAGTCTTCATTAAGAGGTGATGTAACTATTACTTCTGCTCCACAACTTTCTTCACCTTTTACCTAAGGATTTAGGCAAAAGATTGCTGCGCGGGTGAAACGTCTAGTCACTAAGGACACACAGGTGTTACACATAAGGACACCCAGGTGTTGCACATATTTCCAATTCATTAACGAGTTATGAGTCACTATTATAGTAGCACCACAGATACAAATAACCACAAGTTATGCAGTTATGTATGGTAGCACTAATTACAAAGAATATAATATAATATATATATATATATATATATATATATATATATATATATATATATATATATATATATATATATATGTCGTGCCGAGTATGTAAAACTGATCAATTAGCAAGAACTCATTTAAAATTAAGTCCTTTCTAAAATTTTCTCTTATACATTTAAAGATATATTTTTTCATTAATGTTAATGTAAAAATTTATAATTTTGCACCAAATGAATATTAGAAAACTTACCTAACCTTATTATATCAAGAACAATTTATTTTAGCCTAACCCAACTAAATATATTTTAGATACGTTTACAATAATTTAATACTAAACAAACACAGTGGAATATATATTTTTCGTTAGGTTCAGAATGAGTTTGGCGAAATTATTGCATACACAAATTTTCACTTGTCCTATATGGCAAGATGAGCGTTGCTATTTAAGCCAAGATCGCAAGTTCTGCCTATTCGGCACGACATATATATATAATATATAATATATATATATATATATAATATATTAATATATATATATATATATATATATAATATATATATATATATATTCACTAATGTTTTTTTAGAATTTACAGCTGAAGCGCCTTGTTTGTTGTGTATCTCATATTCTTACTGTGGAAGTTAAAATAAAAACTTATGGATACAAAAAAGACCTAAGTATGAGGTACCAAATGGTATAAGAATATGCATTTACAATTTATATTTCAGCTCGTGCAAACAAGTTTAGAATATTGCTTAAAATCTTCTGTGTCTCATTTCATTAATAATCTTTGCCATATTATACAATCTCTATATTCCTCGTTAATTAAGACAGTCAAGCACATAGTGGTCAAGAGTGTGACAATAAAGTTGACCACATACTATCCATTTAGTTTAATCATCATCAGTGTACATAATATGTTGTCACAAGTACATTGTTGTCACAAGCACATTGTTGTCACAAGCACATGTTGTCACAAGCACATGTTACCACAAGCACATGTTACCACAAGCACATGTTGTCACAAACACATGTTGTCACAAGCACATGTAAAAAAGCCTAAGTTTGGCTACTACAATATCAGTCAATGTGTTTACATTGTAGGTTGCTCCATAATTATTCTTATTAACAGTCATATCACAGTGATTTAAAGATCTATTCAAACTTCTAACTGAATTCCTGTGACATTCTGATTCATTATTTTCTTCTTTCTTAATGATTTAAATAAAGTAACACACATGTATCATTAGGATTCTTATGCATCGTGAAGTAAATTTATTATTAAAAGATTCCGCCCATCATGATAAAATTGTTCATAATAACAGCCCAGATACAGAGATCACACTTTTATACATAGTAACACCATAAATGTATACATTACACACTTATAAATGTTAACATAGAAGATACAAAGACCACGATGATATACCTGGAGATTACCTGGAGAGAGTTTCGGGGGTCAACGCCCCCGTGGCCCGGTCTGTGACCAGGCCTCCTGGTGGATCAGCCCCTGATCAAACATGAATAAAATTCATATTAACAAATTAAAAACTATGACATATAAACAGAGGAATTAAAAATAACTGACCTTACCATGGTGGTGTAACTGGACGGGAAGTTCTTCTCTTCTGGCTGGACTGCGGTACCAGACTGTCCGGGTGGATGTATTTACAGGGCGCAGATTTTTGTGTGTCCTCCACTCTAATTTCAGGATATTAAATAATATAAGGATATTAAAACAGCGCAGATATGCGCATGAGAAAGTAGCACCAGTGTGGGTGACATAAATCTCAGAATGTTCAACACAGTACGTGTACTTAGGAATTGGTATTTACGTACAGGTTATACTTGGACGAGAGTATTATATGTGTTGTAGTTGACGTGCCAGCTTGTACTCACCTAATTGTGGTTGCAGGGATCGAGCCACAGCTCCTGGCCCCGCCTCTTTACTGGTCGCTAGTAGGTCGCTCTCTTTGCTTCATGAGCTTTATCATACCTCTTCTTCAAGCTATGTAAGGATCCTGCATCCACTATATCACTTTTCAGACTATTCCACTTCATGACAACTCTATGACTGTAGAAATACTTCCTAACAGCCCTGAAACTCATCTGAGTCTTCAGCTTCCAATTGTGTGTGTACACTCGCCTAATTGTGGTTGCAGGGATCGAAACTCAGTTCCTGGCCCCGCCTATTCAATGGTCGCAATTAGGTCCTCTCTCTCCCTGCTCCATGAGCTTTCTCATACTTCGTCTTAAAACTATGTATGGTTCCTGCATGTGTGTGTGTGTGTGTGTGTGTGTGTGTGTGTGTGTGTGCGCGCGCGAGCTCCTGTGTTGTACTCATCTATATTTTCTCGTAGTTTTCAACACTTCATCAGTTTGATTTCAGTGTTTGGAATTTTGCGCTGTAACCAATGACCTTATTGACCTCCATTTGTTTTACATTCAATCGTTCATCACCAACAATTCTTTTTTACAGTGACATGGAAAGGTTCGCCAGTACCAGCTGTACAATTACTGCTTTAACTTGCAACTACACTACACTAAACACTATGTTCTTTTGTTCTTCTCAAAGTGCACTGATGTTTTCTTGAAGTATTTTTATGAATGTAGAAATGTCCTTTAAGGATCACACGCATTTTCTTCAGTATTTTTTTTTCTCTCGAAGGCCAGACAAAAAAATCACTGTCTGGAGCTCATGTGACCTTCTTAGCACAAGAGCCGGGGATGCAATGATCACAAAGAGATGTAGTGATCTTTCTCTTATACCTGGTAACAAAAAATACATGAAGATCATATTCTTATACATAATAACACCAAAGATACAAATGTCACACTGTTATACATAGTAACAGCAGAATTTAGAGGATCCCACTGTTATTCATAGTAACGCCAGAGATACAAATATTACGTTGTTATACATAGTAATACCAGATATACAGTTGTCACATTGTTGTACATTGTAGCACCTGAGATATAGTGATCAAGCTGTTATACATAGTAACACGAGATACAATGATCATATTATTATACACAGTAACACCAGAGATACAATGATCAAGCTGTCATACATAGTAACACCAGAGATACAATGATCACTCTGTTATACATAGTAACACCAAAGATACAATGATCACCGATTTATATATAGCAACACCAAGAAAAGCAAATTGAACAAATATAATGCATAAATAAAAGGATCAGATGAAAAACAGATGGTCTGGCTGGCTGGGAGGTTCCTCTCTTCTGGTTAGACCAGGTTTACAGGAATACAGTGATCACATGAAATAACATGCGAGGACACACAGATTTCTTTGTGACCTCTCCTATATATTGATATTATAACACCTGTGTTATAATATCATATATTGGCAGTGCTACATGGAGTTGCCCTCATAATACACACACTCAGCACACATTAACACTGTTACACACACTCAGTACCTCTATTCACACCATATAATTGTTTCTTATTGAATTCCTGTGGCATTCAGATTCATTATTTATTTATCTTTTAACAATACAAATAAGGTACTAGTATACATTATTTGTATAATTGAGATTCTTATACATCGTGAAGTAATTTTACTATAAAAACATTTCGCCCACTGGAATAAAGTTATGCATCATAACACTAGAGATACAGAGATCACACTGTTATACATAGTAACACCATAAATACATGCACGAAACTGTTATACATGTTAACACAGAAGATACAAAGACAATAATATTATATATAGAAGAATGCATAAAATTAATTTTAACAGATTACAAACTATGACATATAATTAGAAAAATAAAATTTTAAATAATTGGCCTCACCATGGTGGTGTAACCGGACGGGAAGTTCTTCTCTTCTGGCTGGACTACGGTACGAGTCTACCCGGGTGGATGTATTTACTCAGCACAGATTCTGTGTGTCCTCCTCTGTAATTACATCTGCCTGTATATAAGGATATTAAAACATTTGTTCTAATATCATATATGGGTAATGCTTCATGGTGAGGCTACATTTGAAGAGTTAAGTTCCTCTTTGAGGAAATGCTGTGTTTGGGGTTCACAGCTCTCAACGTCCCCCTCAAATGTGCTGTAACAGTTCCGTTTTTCTTCTGATACGAAGCTGTTTTGATAGCCGAGTGAGTGTGTGAGTGTATAGCATATTATTGCACATTGTTAAAAAGTATTGAGTGGGAGTGGGAGTGTTGAGCACATTCTTACACATTGACAAAGAATCTTAAGTGTGTTCGAGAGTGCAGAGAACATTATTACACCTAGTTAAAGGATACTGAGTAGGTGTGGGCGTGTAGAGTGCATTAGCACACATTACCAAAGAGTGCAGTGACTGACCAAGTCGCTGGACAAAGATCAACATAGATCGAAACGTTGTTCCATGAAAATTCTGTCTGGTAAAGAATATCTTTTCTTCACCCTTTTAAATGGTACAAATCATCACCTACTTTTTTTTTTTTTTTTCAAAAATTAAAACTTTGTAATTTAATATAGCAAATGAAGTTATGTGAGTAATTACAGTAACTCATGTTGAGATCAATTATTGTAATTTCAAGTCGCACAATGGAATATAAAATGACATTATTCTTTTTTTTTTCAAATCTTTGACTTGTTAATATTGAAGAAGCTGAATGTTTGCTGACAGATATAAATACACCCGAATAAGTGAAGATAAATAACAATCATTCATGAACTTTAATTGAAACATGTAAATGTTAAGATCAGTTATTTCTAGCTGATCTTGTAGTTTAATGTTCTCAGGTTATAGAGAGAAATGTTTGTTGAACAATTGAACAATGATGTATAATGTTAGTTGCCAACAACACATCAGGTACCAGTAATATTAAATAAAGTAGCAAACATTAATATCTGACGAAATACGCTGTGTGATGTGCAGTTTATAATGACGAAAATAAACTTTATCAAGTTCTAACTTGATCAGTCTCAGCACTGTTATAATGTGTTCTTCACATTGTAACACTGCTGAGAATGATCACACACACTCAGCACTAATTAACACTACACTCACATACACTCTCAGCACTTATTAACACTGTTATAATGTGTTCTTCACTCACACACTCAGCACTAACACTGTTATACCTCTATACACACCATGTAACTGCTGTTTCTTACTGAATTCCTGTGACATTCAGATTCAATATTTACTTATATCTTATTAACAATACAAATAAGGTACAAATATACATTATTTGTTTCGCAAGGTTACTTACAGAGATCTCTGTTATACATAGGAACACCATAAATACATACATCACACATGTTATACATGTTAACACGGAAGATACAAAGACGGCGATGTTATATACAGGAACATGCATGATAAATTAGACACATGTGCAACTCTTGGGTATCTTTATTGAGGAAACGTTTCGCCACACAGTGGTTTCATCAGTCCATACAAAGGAGAATCTTGAAGAAACAGGAGGAGAACGAGGTAATCAGTCCCTCAACCTTGAGTTGATGTGGTCAGTCCATCAATCTTGAATAGAATACGGCATACGTGCTGAGAAGGTGCTTATAAACCGTTGGCAGGAGAGGTGCAGCAGTCATAGGTCGTGTAACATTTGTTCAATGTTGAAGTAGGTCGTGCCCAAGAATTAGGCAAGCGAAGAATTCCCAAGTATTAAGATCCCAAGAAGTTGCAGTGTCTGACAGGTTTGTAGATGAATGGTTCAGAGAACCGACATGTTGATAAATTAGACACATGTGCAACTCTTGGGTATCTTTATTGAGGAAACGTTTCGCCACACAGTGGCTTCATCAGCCCATACAAAGGAGAATCTTGAAGAAACAGGAGGAGAACGAGGTAATCAGTCCCTCAACCTTGAGTCGATGTGGTCAGTCCATCAATCTTGAATAGAATACGGCATACGTGCTGAGAAAGAGCTTATAAACCGTTGGCAGGAGAGGTTATAAACCGTTGGCAGGACTGCTGCACCTCTCCTGCCAACAGTTTATAAGCTGCACATGTGTCTAATTTATCAACATGTCGGTTCTCTGAACTATTCATCGACAGAAACATGCATAAAATTAATTTTAACAAATTACAAACCATGAGTATAAAGAGAAGAATATATTTAAAAAAATTTGGCCTTTCCGGTGGTGGAACCGGACGGGAAGTTCTCTTTTGGCTGGAATACCGTACGAGTCTACCCGGGTGGATGTATTTACAGAGCACAGATTTCTGTCTATTCAGAGAAACCAAGGTACTAATTTTACGGCCAAAGCATTTAAGGAAGCATTAACTAGGCTAGGAACAATTCACAACTTATCCACTGCCAATCATCCGCAGTCCCAAAGATTCCATCAGACGTTAAAAACCCTGATGAGAACTTTTCGCATGCATTTTCCTACAGACTGGGATGAATCACTTCCTCTGCTGCTGTTCGCAATGAGAGAAACTGCAGGAGTTCACAGGGTGCAGTCCGTCTGAGCTAATCTTTGGGCACAATGTACGAGGTTCTCTACGGGTGCTCAAGGAAGGATGGATTTGAGAAGACGCCTCCTTAACACTCTACAACCCTTCTTCAAGGATGCAGGTGGCACTTCAGTTGGCTAAGGTTAACTTAAAAGCAGCTCAAAATACGATGAAACAGACGTATGACAGAAATTCAAAGTTTCGTTCCTTCCATCCAGGAGACAAAGTGTTGGTACAGGAACCTATACCTGATCACACCTTAAAAACTAGATTTACGGGACTTATACAGATTGTAAGTAAATTATCTGATGTAAATTACGTGGTATCTCCCCTTGACAAGACCTCAGAAAGTAAAACAAACCACATTACTCAAATTAAAGCATTTAATGCTTCAGATAAAGTAATGACGATGTCCTCTGCCTCTGTAGACGACCCTGACTTTTTGCACTCCATCCCTGAAATTCAAGTAAAGTTTCCCAATTCTATCCTCCTCAAGGACCTTAGCCCTTTAATAATGGGGCTATTTGAGAATCAAGTAATAAGTTTAACTGCGCTTCTACAATCCTACCCTGATATCTTTTCAGATGTGCCCCCTGAAGGAAGGTTCCTTGATGCTGGTGATGGGCTCTTGATTTAAGGAATTGGATCTGTGCTCCAGTTCCCCGAATTAAGCCAGAATGCCTTCCACATCCCCTCCCTAGGCGCTGTATAATCCTCCGGGTTTAGCGCTTCCCCTTATTTATAATAATAATAATTTTCAAATGTGCCGATAAAATGTACACAAGGATATAATGATGTAGATACTGGTAACTCTAAACCTATTAAACTCTCCCCCTACAGAGCTAACCCTGAAAAAAAACAGAGGCTACTTCAGCAGGAAGTAGAATTCTGTTAGATCATGGGTTAGTGGAGGAATCATCTAGTCCGTGGGCTTCTCCGTGCATCCTTGTTATGAAAGACTATCGTAAGGTGAATGATGTCACTATTTCAGATGCTTACTCTCGGCCACGTCTGGCTGACGTAATCGACTTCGTGGGTAAGACTACTTTTATATCTATACTAGACCTACTTAAAGGTAAATCTCTGTCTTCGTAATTCCGGGAGATCATTATCAATATACAGTAACCCCCTTCGGAATGAAAAACTCGCCGGTATCATTCCAGAAACTGATCCATCAGGCTATTAAAGGACTTGAAGGAATGGCTACTTACCTAGATGATCTTATGGTGGTGTCAGACACTTGGGACCAACACCTGTTTAGGCTTAAGGCTCTCTTTGAGACTTGTCATAGTTTTCACTTAACTGTCAACTTATCTAAGTCATCCTTTGGCCAGTCTACTGTTAACTTTTTGGGCCATGAAGTAGGCAGTGGAAAAGTGGTCTCTAAATTTGCTAAAATTCTTGCCATTAACAATTATCCAGTACCTCATGATAGAAAATCCCACCAACGTTTCCTAGGCAAGGTTGGGTTTTATAAAAGATTCTGTAAGAATTTTGTAGATGTCGTAGCCCTTCTAACTTCCCTTACCAGTCACAAATCCCACTTTCAATGTTCCCCTGAATGTCAAGACGCTTTTACAAATATAAAGCGCATCCTCTGTACTGCACCCGTTCTTCTGTCCCCGGATTTTTCAAGCCTTTGTACATTACAGGTTGATGGTTGTGAGTCAGGAGTCGGGGCAGTACTTCTACAAACTTGGGACGATGGGTTGGAACCTGTGGCTTACTACTCCGCCAAATACCAACCTCACCAGAGGGCCTATTCCACAATTAAAAAAAGAAGCCATCGCTCTGATATTGGCATTAGAACAATTTGAAGTCTACGTGGGCCAGTCATCTCAAGTGGTCACAGTCTACAGTGACCACAACCTCTGCAGTGGAGTCTCACGCTGCAACCCTACAACATTAAAATATTGCATATAACTGGCAAAGATAATAAGCTGGATGATATTCTTTCTAGAATATAAACTGAAATTTTATTAGGTTAGGATTTGTTAGGGACTATGGGTAAATATTAGCTCTTTTTCCCCCTTTAGTATATACTTAATATTTATGTTTTTTTTTTTTGTATGGGGATATTCTGCTACTGACCACAGGTGTCTTGGACCTACGTTAGCCCTACTATCTGCTGTCTCGGTCTAAGATTAGAGTTTGGCTTTATTTTGCGATAAAAGTTGAGCTCTATCTGATGAGTTTGATGGTTGAGAGGAAAGGAGGTCCCATTATTGTACCGTGCCATGGCGGCACTTTACTCAGGAGGTGGGAGCCTAGTCCTGGGGGTGTGGTATGCGAAGAGTACGTTACATTTATTCAGCGTATGTACACACTCTCATACAGGCTGCCTCACAACGAGCAAACCAGGTACTAAGGGTTTAAACCCTTGCCAGATTCATCCAGCTTTTGGTCTTGGTCTCTTGCTGTTGTCCTTGCCTTTGATCACCGTGATACTATTATTTTTCCAAACTTGTACATAGTGTACATAGTTGTACATACCTCTAATCATACTTGGTGAAGGAAAATATAATTTAAAGACTTACTGCTGGGTTTCACTCTCAAGCCCATTACGGCCATTAAAGATTTGCTTTAAACCTGGCAAAATAATAATATTATCTTCTTTCTAAGTATAAACTGCAATTTTATTATGTAATTTGTTTAGGGATTATTAACTTTAGTCTTTTTCCTTTAGTGTATTTACTTAATAGTTGAGTGTTTTTTTTTGTATGGGGATGCTGCTAACGGGGAACACAGTTGTCCTGGACCTACTTTAGCCCTCTCTGCTGTCTCTTAAGATTAAGTTTTGGGCTTTATTTTGCGATAAATTGTGCTCTATCCTGAGGTGAGGTTTGATTGTTAGAGAAAGCAAATTTCCCTTTACTTTTTACCGGCACATGTCGCTTACATCACTCAGAGTGCCAAGCCTTCCTAACATCTTGATCAATTCGTTACCTTATTATTCCACCGTATGTACAAACCTCATCCAGCATGCCATCACAACATCAAACCCAGGTATAAAGGGTTATTAATCCTGCGATTCCAACCAAAGATTTTGTGTCCTGGTCTCTTGCTGTTGTCCATTCCTTGCACCGTGATATTCTATTTTGCAAGCCTTGTACCATTATTCCTAGTGTACAGTCCTCATCTACTTGTGAAGGCAAAATCCTTATTTTAAAGCCTTACTGCTCATTTGTGTATTCCTCTCTTTCTTACCTCTAGCCTCCATTACGGCCAGATTACAGGCTTATTCCTGCAAGCCCATATTCCTATCATTCCTCCTGCTAGTTCTTATATACTGTTCATGGCTGTACTGTATTTCTGTTACTGTCTATTATTCCTTATTTTTCCTGTCTTTTTATGTTCAGGGGTATTCCTGTCTTTCCGTGCAGTGTTCCTTGTTTAATGGTCTGGTGATCTGCATCCTGGTGGAAAGGGTTTCCTTTATCCTGACCTGTCTTTAGTCCTCCTCATCCAATGACTGTTCTATGTTTTGCTATACAATTTTGTGTATGTTCTATTACCGCTGTGTATGTTTATCAGCTGGCTGTATCCTTGAGGTAAGCTAAAGGTTATCTCTCTGCATATCACCAACACTTCAAACTTTTCACTGCGTCTTATCTCTAACGTGTCCTGCACACTGATATTCTCATTCCTTACTGCATCCTCTACATTCTCAACCACATTCACATCTCTTCCAGAATCATTCTTCATTACCTGTAGTTTCCCCCACAAAAAAACTAGTCCACATACACATTAAATCATAATCTCAGGTAATAAAGCGACCTTTTTAATCTCGATCATGCCAGCCAAAAGTTTCTATAGCCATTCCTGCAGCCTGGCTAGTTCCTCTCATTCCTGCAGCCTGGCTAGTTCCTCTCATTCCTTCAGCCTGGCTAGTTCCTCTCATTCCTGCAGCCTGGCTAGTTCCTCTCATTCCTTCAGCCTGGCTAGTTCCTATCATTCCTGCAGCCTGGCTAGTTCCTCTCATTCCTGCAGCCTGGCTAGTTCTTCTCATTCCTCAGCCTGGCTAGTTCCTCCATTCCTGCAGCCTGGCTAGTTCCTCTCATTCCTGCAGCCTGGCTAGTTCCTCTCATTCCTGCAGCCTGGCTAGTTCCTCTCATTCCTACAGCCTGGCTAATTTCTCTCATTCCTGCAGCCTGGCTAGTTCCTCTCATTCCTGCAGCCTGGCTAGTTCCTCTCATTCCTGCAGCCTGGCTAGTTCCTCTCATTCCTGCAGCCTGGCTAGTTCCTCTCATTCATGCAGCCTGGCTAGTTCCTCTCATTCCTGCAGCCTGGCTAATTCCTCTCATTCCTGTAGCCTGGCTAGTTCCTCTCATTCCATGCAGCCTGGCTAGTTCTCTCATTTCTGCAGCCTGGCTAATTCCTCTCATTCCTGTAGCCTGGCTAGTTCCTCTCATTCCTGCAGCCTGGCTAGTTCCTCTCTTTCTTGTAGCCTGGCTAGTTCCTCTCATTCCTGCAGCCTGGCTAGTTCCTCTCATTCCTGCAGCCTGGCTAGTTCCTCTCATTCCATGCAGCCTGGCTAGTTCTCTCATTCCTGCAGCCTGGCTAGTTCCTCTCATTCCTTCAGCCTGGCTAGTTCCTCTCATTCCTTCAGCCTGGCTAGTTCCTCTCATTCCTGTAGCCTGGCTAGTTCCTCTCATTCATGCAGCCTGGGTAGTTCCTCTCATTCCTTCAGCCTGGCTAGTTCCTCTCATTCATGCAGCCTGGCTAGTTCCTCTCATTCCTTCAGCCTGGCTAGTTCCTCTCATTCCTGCAGCCTGGCTAGTTCCTCTCATTACCTGTAACTAGCCTGGCTAGTTCCTCTCATTCCTGCAGCCTGGCTAGTTCCTCTCATTCCTGCAGCCTGGCTAGTTCCTCTCATTCCTGTAGCCTGGCTAGTTCCTCTCATTCCTGCAGCCTGGCTAGTTCCTCTCATTCCTGCAGCTTGGCTAGTTCCTCTCATTCCTGTAGCCTGTCTAGTTCCTCTCATTCCTGCAGCCTGGCTAGTTCCTCTCATTCTTGTAGCCTGGCTAGTTCCTCTCATTCCTGCAGCCTGGCTAGTTCCTCTCATTCCTGCAGCCTGGCTAGTTCCTCTCATTCCTGTAGCCTGGCTAGTTCGTCTCATTCCTGCAGCCTGGCTAGTTCCTCTCATTCCTTCAGCCTGGCTAGTTCCTCTCATTCATGCAGCCTGGCTAGTTCCTCTCATTCCTGCAGCCTGGCTAGTTCCTCTCATTCCTGCAGCCTGGCTAGTTCCTCTCATTCCTGCAGCCTGGCTAGTTCCTCTCATTCCTGCAGCCTGGCTAGTTCCTCTCATTCCTGTAGCCTGGCTAGTTTCTCCTCTCATTCTATGCAGCCTGGCTAGTTCCTCTCATTCCTGCAGCCTGGCTAGTTCCTTTCATTCCTGCAGCCTGGCTAATTCCTCTCATTCCTGTAGCCTGGCTAGTTCCTCTCATTCCTGCAGCCTGGCTAGTTCCTCTCTTTCTTGTAGCCTGGCTAGTTCCTCTCATTCCTGCAGCCTGGCTAGTTCCTCTCATTCCTGCAGCCTGGCTAGTTCCTCTCATTCCTTCAGCCTGGCTAGTTCCTCTCATTCCTGCAGCCTGGCTATTTCCTCTCATTCCTTCAGCCTGGCTAGTTCCTCTCATTCCTTCAGCCTGGCTAGTTCCTCTCATTCCTGCAGCCTGGCTAGTTCCTCTCATTCCTGCAGCCTGGCTAGTTCCTCTCATTCCTGCAGCCTGGCTAGTTCCTCTCATTCCTGCAGCCTGGCTAGTTCTTCTCATTCATGCAGCCTGGCTAGTTCCTCTCATTCCTTCAGCCTGGCTAGTTCCTCTCATTCATGCAGCCTGGCTAGTTCCTCTCATTCCTTCAGCCTGGCTAGTTCCTCTCATTCATGCAGCCTGGCTAGTTCCTCTCATTCCTTCAGCCTGGCTATTTCCTCTCATTCCTGCAGCCTGGCTAGTTCCTCTCATTCCTTCAGCCTGGCTAGTTCCTCTCATTCCTGCAGCCTGGCTAGTTCCTCTCATTCCTGCAGCCTGGCTAGTTCCTCTCATTCCTGCAGCCTGGCTAGTTCTTCTCATTCATGCATGCAAGCTGGCTAGTTCCTCTCATTCCCTGCAGCCTAGTGGCTAGTTCTCTCATTCATGCAGCCTGGCTAGTTCCTCTCATTCCTTCAGCCTGGCTAGTTCCTCTCATTCATGCAGCCTGGCTAGTTCCTCTCATTCATGCAGCCTGGCTAGTTCCTCTCATTCCTGTCAGCCTGGCTAGTTCCTCTCATTCCTCAGCCTGGCTAGTTCCTCTCATTCATAGCACCTGGCTAGTTCCTCTCATTCATGCAGCCTGGCTAGTTCCTCTCATTCCTGTAGCCTGGCTAGTTCCTCTCATTCCTTCAGCCTGGCTAGTTCCTCTCATTCTTGTTGTCTCCAATACTGCTGATTATTTTTTTTTTGTATTGATTTCTTGCTCTAATATACGTTTGAAACCCTAGCATTTCTTTCTGTTTTTTAACTATTATTGAATAATGTTCTTTAAAATTTATTTTACAATTCTAACACTGTGTACGGCTTTGATCTGTTTCACTAGCTCAGGCTGGTACCAAAGTCAAACTTGTATAGAGATATGAGACACTAATTATTTCAGTTATTCTTGTCTGTTTACAAGCGAAAAAATGCAGTGAAATGCTACAACCATTTATATGTACGTAACTCTTGTAAAATACTTCAGTAGCTACAACAGTCTTCATGTTTCCTTTAAACAAGACTCAAGTCACTATGGTTCAGTAGCTATGGTAGTTTTATAAGTTTCCTTCCAGCAGGACTGAAGTCACTATGGTTCAGTAGCTATGGTAGTTTTACAGGTTTCCTTCCAGCAGGACTGAAGTCACTATGGTTCAGTAGCTATGGTAGTTTTATAGGTTTCCTTCCAGCAGGACTGAAGTCACTATGGTTCAGTAGCTATGGTAGTTTATATGTTTCCTTCCAGCAGGACTGAGAGGTCAGTACTAGGTAGTTTTACGGTTTCCTTCACAGGATGAAGTCCTATGTTCATAGCTATTGTAGTTTTATAGGTTTCCTTCCAGCAGGACTGAAGTCACTATGGTTCAGTAGCTATGGTAGTTTTACAGGTTTCCTTCCAGCAGGACTGAAGTCACTATGGTTCAGTAGCTATGGTAGTTTTATAGGTTTCCTTCCAGCAGGACTGAAGTCACTATGGTTCAGTAGCTATGGTAGTTTTATCAGGTTTCCTTCCAGCAGGACTGAAGTCACTATGGTTCAGTAGCTATGGTAGTTTTAAAGGTTTCCTTCCAGCAGGAATGAAGCCACTATGGTTCAGCAGCTATGGTAGTTTTATAGGTTTCCTTCCAGCAGGACTGAAGTCACTGTGGATCAGTAGTTATGGTAGTTGCAGAGGTATTCTTCCAGCAGTGAAAGTCATTATACGTTCGACAAATACTTTAGTATTAAGAACTCCTTCCCTACTGGGTTAGTCACTACGGTTACAATATCTTCAACACACTCAAAAGCATAATTATGTACTCTTTCAATAAATGCATGTTACAGTATTTAAAAGACCGTCATAGTGAGATAAGTCTTTAATCACAGAAAAAACATTGACCATTACAAACATAAAAGAAAAACTCTTCAGAAAAATTTGCCACTTCGGGAGACCTGATTTAGTGTCAAAATTAATTTTAGCAGATGTGGCATGCAAACAGTACATAACCTTTATTCGGCGAATGTACACACCCTCATTTACACGCTATCTCCCCAAACCAACGAACCAGGTGACTAAGAGCTGACGATGGGGCCCCGTCGTTCAACTAGTAACCAGGTTCCAGCCAATAAGAAGATTGTTTTGGCAATCGCAGAGGTTATGTGGGTACCACTCTCCTGTCTGCCTTTGTCATTCCCATTCTAGAGCCGGTTGAAGCACGGTCTGTTCTCTTGTGGCTTCTATTTTTGCCTTGCTTACCGTGGAGTGCACTAATACCTATCACTGTACATAGTGTATATAGTGTACATATTGCTGTTCTAAATTGGTGAAGGATAATATAAGTCAAAACTTTTCTGTTGTGTTTATTTTGCTCCCTTTACACCCAGGATAACAGGCCATTTGGAATCTTGGGTTGTAATGTGTGGCCGAGAGCTGGAGCTGGACTTAGAGAAAGGGTTGAGCCTAGGGTGAAGCTGGTAGCAGGAATATTGTGCAGCTTGCTGTCTGGCATTGCATTAGCTTTGCCAACGCTTTACAAACTTTGCATGTCAGTTACTTTGCTATGGTCAGCCTTGCTATTGTGTGATCGTTCAACAGCTCACTACTAGCTTGTTCGGTGTGCTCGCTTCGCTACGGCCCAATCCTGTAGAACAGTGTGTATCTGTCTGTCTGGCATTGCTTTACAAAGTTTGCGTGTCAGTTGCTACTAGCCTGTTCGGTGTGAAGAATCTTGCAGTCAGCTTTGCTATTGCGTATCCACCATTATGCGTATTCTGCAATCGTACTGTGCATAGCTAAGCGTGTTTTGCAAATAAACGTGTTAGGTTGGGGTATTCTGGCAATCATACTGTGCATAGCGAATAACTTGTACATTGTGGTATGCCACCTAGACGAGTCAGACGTCTGGTGTCGGCATATACTTTGTATAACCTACCTAAATTGTCCTATTGTTGTTTGGCAAATTGCTCGTTCCATTGGCATTAATTACGAACGCACTCTAAACAGCTGCGCAACTGCG
The DNA here is from genome assembly GCF_026875155.1 of Cherax quadricarinatus. Classification (NCBI taxonomy): domain Eukaryota; kingdom Metazoa; phylum Arthropoda; class Malacostraca; order Decapoda; family Parastacidae; genus Cherax; species Cherax quadricarinatus. The sequence continues at coordinate 24,741,186 of NC_069488.1, read as the reverse complement.
TTCACTGATTACTGACAAACTTCGAGAAGGAGAGATGGCACATCAGACTCCTCCCTTTACGGGACTAGGGCAAAAACTATGTTCTCGCATGAGGAAGATGATATATCAACGGAGCAAAATAGTCAGTGTAGTGCAGCAGGGTTGTCTGAAGGTGAATCAGCGGCGTTGGCACTTGAGCTGGCAAAAATCAATCTTGAGCAGACTAGGGAACAGAGAGCATTTGCAAAAGAAGAATTTGATGAGGAAAGAGAAAGGAGGCAGTTTTCGCATTCTGTAAATGATTTTAGTTTACAGAAAGCAGTACAGCTTGTTCCCCGCTTCAATGAGGCCGAACCAGAACAATTTTTCGAAAGCTTCGAAAATCAGGCTCGAGCCTTGAGGTGGCCGGAACACCATTGGCATCGTTGGTTCACACAGCATTGTTTGGTAAGGCACAGGAATTTACGTCAGTGTTAAATGATGCTGAATTTTCTGATTATCAAGTAGTGAAAACCACAGTTTTGGGAGCATATACATGTATCCCGGCTAAGTAACAAGAAATTATTCAAATTAGGCAGGCGACAGCTTGGTCAATCCCTGGTTGATTTTGTGCGACAGCACACCAAAGCTTTACCAGCTGGTATAAAGCAAGTAGTGTCGCTACTTTTGAAGATCTGGTGTAGCTTATTCTGAATGACAACCTGCGGGAGTCCGTGGTACCAGAGGTTCGAGTCTTTCTGCAGGATCGTGACTTAACCACTGCATTGGAGACAGCTAGGTTGGCTGATTCCTTCGAAACTAACCGCTCCTTGTCCGAGCGGTCCCGTCTCTCTTCTCAACAGCCGGGCATGAGCAGAGCTAGCAACCTTGGAGAATGAAGTGCCAGCCGGAAGGAGAGCGTCTTCGTCAGCCAACTAAGTCACCTGGTGAGCCACGCTTCTCAACTTATGGTCCACCTGCTGAGAGACAAACTACTCAACATGGTGCATCTCGACAACAGTATTCAGAGAGACGCCAGCCAGAACGACACCAGTTGCAACGTCCCGCAGAAGTAAAGGGCAAGCCTGTCGTCTGCTTCCTCTGTAACAAAGTAAGTCACATCCGTCCCAACTGCCCCCACAAACCCCAACCCATTGGGAAAATCTCTAATATCCCTAGTAACAAGTCCCCGAGAGAAGTAGAAAAAGGTATGGCCCCTTATTTATTATTGCAAGAGTCTTATTTCCCTTCAGGAAAACTCAGAAACAACTGAAGTCAAAACCTTTAGAGATACTGGAGCATATTGCTCACTTATAAGAGAGGGAATATTACCCCTTTCAAAGAACACTTCCTTGAATACTTCTGTTTTATTGGAAGCATTTGGAGGAGCTATGCATTCTGTCCCTTTGCATAAAATTTATGTACAGTGCAAATATTACAATGGGTACTTGACTGTGGGTGTATCCGAAGGATTCCCCATGAAAGATGCCATGTTATTACTGGGTAATAACATTACTACTGCTAGTGTGTGTCCTGAACCTATAATGATTAATTCTTCTTCGGTGTTGGCCATAACTCGGGCAACATCCCAAGGGCTGTCTAGCGAGAATGTTGACCTATCCTTGGACGACTCCGATCTCGGAATAGCCACGTTGTTTTAAAAGGGGGCACACCGGCCGGAGCCTCGTAAATCAAGTGAACAGGCCCCGATCAAGCCTTCCTATTCCCATGTTGCAGGATTGCCAGATATCTCTGTTTCCATGCCCGAGGGACTGTCTTTCCGGGAGGAACAACGAAAGGACCCTTCTTTAAAATTCGCTTTTCAGGCAGCCATGGGTAAATCCTCTTTGGATCATCCGGTTAAGTATGAACTTAAAAACGATTTGATCTGCACTGAGACTGGTAAGGAGAAGGCCGGCAATTGTCTGACAGGTTAGTGGTTCCAACAAACTTTAGACCTCAAATATTGAATATAGCTCATAATACTTCATTAGGAGGTCACTTAGGAATTACAAAAACCTTGTATAGAATCACAAAAGAATTTTATTGGCCAAAATTAAAGCAGAATGTGAAGAATCATATCAGGTGTTGCCGAGAATGTCAGCAAGTAGGGAAACCTGGACATTCCATTAAACCTGCACCTCTCCAACCTATACCTGCTGATGGAGAACCTTTTGCAGATTTAATTATAGATTGTGTAGGTCCACTACCTAGGTCAAGGTCAGGAAATCAGTATTTATTTACCATTATGGATAGAGTAACCAGATATCCTGAAGAAATTCCCATGCGCAGTATTAATAATAAACTATTCTCAAAGCTTTAACAAAATTTTATTTCTTGTTTTGGCATTCCTAAAACTATTCAAAGTGATCAAGGTACTAACTTCACTGCCAAAGCATTTAGGGAAGCATTTACTAGGTTAGGGATAATCCACAACTTATCCACTGCCTATCATCCTCAGTCCCAAGGCTCCGTGGAAAGATTCCATCAGACGTTAAAAACCATAATGAAAACTGTTGCATGCATTTTCCTACAGACTGGGATGAATCACTACCTTTGTTGCTGTTCTCAGTACGAGAGACGGTGCAAGAGTCTACAGGGTATAGTCCGTTTGAGCTGATCTTTGGGCACAATGTACGAGGTCCTCTTCGGGTGCTCAAAGGAGGATGGATGGGAGAAGACGTTAGCTCAACACTCTACAACCCGTCTTCAAGGTTGCAGGTGGCACGTCAGTTAGCCAAGGCTAACCTAAAGACAGCTCAAAATAAGATGAAACAGAGGTATGACAGAAGTGCACAATTCCGCTCCTTCCATCCAGGAGACAAGGTGTTCGTGCAGGAACCTATACCTGGCCACACCTTGAAAGCTAGATTTACGGGACCTATGCAAATTGTAAGTAAATTATCTGATGTAAATTATGTGGTAGCTCCTCTTGATAAGACCTCAAAAACTAAAACCTACCACATCAATCAATTAAAATCTTTTCATACACCAGATAAAGTCCCAGTAATGACTCTGTCCTCTTCCTCTGAGGACGACTCTGATTCTTTGCACTCTATTTCTGAAATTAATGTTAAACTTTCAAATTCTGTCCTCCTCAAGGACCCTGGCCCTTTAATGGAGGGACTATCTGTAACGCAAGCAACAAGTTTAACTGAGCTTCTACAGTCATACCCTAATATTTTTTCGGATGTGCCGAAAAAATGTACGTTAGGTTATCATGATGTAGATGTGGGAAACTCTAAACCTATTAAACTCTCCCCCTACAGAGCTAATCCTGAAAAGCAGAGGCTACTTCAGCAGGAAGTAGAATTTCTGTTAAATCATGGTTTAGTGGAGGAGCCATCTAGTTCATGGGCTTCACCGTGCACCCTTGTTAAAAAAGCTGAAGGAGGGTTTCGTATGTGTACAGATGTTACGCAGAAATGTGGGATAGCTGGGGGCTTGAGCCTTGTCTAAGGGCAAAGGTAAAAGTTACACAAATCTCAAGCATAAACCATGCCACCCAGGGGCTATCCCAATCAAAACAGAAATCTCTAAACCAGTAAGTGTTACTTCAATGGGTTGGTTAACAGAGGTTTAGGCAAAAATCCCGGTTAGGAAAATATATCTATTTATTCAACATAACACTATATACACACTCTAGAAACACCTTAATCCTAAACGCCCAAATGAGGGTACACAAGAAACAGCTGGTTGGAGGTCCAGCCACCATAACCACTAGGCCTAGTCAGCGCCAGACCGTCACTACTCCACTACAAACCCCATTTCTTATTTCCTCACTCATCCCACAGCAACCTGACCATGTCAGAGCCTAGGTGAACATACAGGTAAGCCATAGGAGAGCCTATGGCTTGAGATGGTTTAACAAAAGGAGTAAACAACTACAAACTTAGCTTAAACACACAGCACCTCCGACGCCAGCCTCCACACCATGCTGACCCCACGTGATTGCCCCCAAGCCACGCTTACTCCGCGTACCCAAACACCCTTGGAAAATAAATCCCTAGCAGAATTTCTTTATAATTACAGTTAGAGTACTTTACAGTGCCCCCAAATGCACATTATGAATTATAAAATTATTCTTAACAATTATAACATTCATACTATTCACACACTTCTCCACTGTATGTACATTACAATGTCATGCAGAACCCTGCATAACACCCCCACCCCCAGACCATAGGTCTCACTCTGCTAGCGGTGTCCCTACGGACACCGCTAGGCAAAAGAAAAAAAAAAGAAAATAAACCCCACATTAAGGTCTGAGGCAACGGGCAAAATGATAACTGGGGAATGACCACCATACAATCATGGTCTTTTGGTACTACAAATATGAAATATTAACAAACTGAGGTACTAGATTGCAGACATGTGAAACTCGCCGAACATAAGTGATCAAGTTCTATGCCAAACGAGCCCACAGTCACACTCTTAGACAACTGTGTTAGGAAAAGGCTCCATTACAACAGCGCTGGCCAGGCACTGGCGTTGATGCATTTTACCTAAATTACATCAAGCAAACTTATAAACGAGCAAGTTAACTTTGTACAAAAGTGCCCCTGAGGAATGCCGTGTTATGAAGTAACACCAGAGTCCAGTATGTTGCAAGGCAGATCAAACTGTATGTGCCACCAAAAAAAATTTTTAAACAGTAAGTACATTTTCCAGTAGTAGTTCAAAGAAAAGAAAAACAGATTTTACATGTTAAATTCTACTTAGAAAGCAACATCACATTATCACTCCCGTCTCACAGCAATCTTTAGTAAACAAAACTGGTTCCCCATGACATCTCTGCGAGAATCATGAGAGCACAGGAGGGGGGAAAAATATCAGGCCCCAAAAACAACGGGCGGATAGTCACATAAATCTTGTTGGTGGGACTGTGGCCGTGAAACCCTGGAGTCATCACTGAAGACCCCCTAAAGGTGGACCTCCCAGGCCAACACCTACATGTCATTCCAAGGACCCTGGAGTCACCCCAGTGGTGATCCAAAAAGGAAAAATTGAAAAGAGTCCTGGAGAACCAAAATACCTCGTATCAAGAGACATGACCCAAACAGTGAAGGGCATCACCGCCAGCCCCACATTCACTAAAACGTTAGGTCCAACAGTCCCTATACCAACATAAAACAGAGGTGAGGCATTCCAGCCAACACCTAAAAAGAAAAGCAGCATACCTTACCTAGGCATGGCACTTGATGTGACTACCCCCGAAAACACACACACACTAGGGAATCCTGATACCTCCAGCTCCAGCTCAACTTGCCCTTCTCCTTTGGGTGGTCCAGGGTTCCATCTACTCGTCTACCGCAAATCACTGCAAAATAAGAATAGATAAGTGATCTATACACTACATCGTACACTTTAAATATGAGACAAGGCATCAGCAACCACATTCTCCGCTTCCTTCACATAATAAATCACAAGATTAAGAGGTTGGAGAAACAAGGCCCACCTTGTAAGTCTCTGATTGTGGTTCCTTATTAAGTGAAGGAAACAAAGGATTATGGTCACTATACACAGTTATAGGGTGAACTGATGAAGATATATGCACCTCAAAATGTTGCACGCCAACACTAAAGCAAGAGCCTCCTTTTCTATGGTGGTATAACTTCTTTGGTGCCTGCTACTTTTTGCTGAGAAGCAGCTGAGTGGCATTACTTGCCCTGCTCTACCCTGCAACAAGACTGCCCCAACCTCTGTATCATTTTGCAAAACCCGGGATGGGTAACTCAGGATTACACATAAAAGATCTTGAGGGTTAATGGCATACAAAAGGTTCATGTACAGAGATATTAAAATTACAAATATGGGTGTGTCCTTGGCACACATGGTCATGGGAATCAGATGACCCCCCCCCCACTGTTCATTCACACAATTTGCTTGTAGTTCATAAAGAGGAGAAAAAAACTTATTTCTTAAATGTACCTGGCGGCAGTCAGTGCACGTTTTCAAGGTATCACCTAGTGTGAGACCAGTAAAAGACAATGTCCACCGACTCTCGCTGGATACAAACACAGTCTCTAGAAATAAACGCTTCACTTCCTTCAAGGAACTTATTTCACCCAAGCTTACATCATCCCAGGCCTGCTGATGTTGCACAAATTCCGAAACCTCTACCTCATGGGGGTTAACATGGCCCTGTTTTTCAGCATCCCAAAACTTCACTAAGGTGCACCATGGCTGAGCCACCACTACAACCCGTCTTTCAGAAGATCCAAATCTTCCACAAACTCTTACAATTTTCCTGCTTGCATTATCTTTCTCAGGGACCTTATCCACCATCATTTTGAAGCCACCACACAGTTCCATCATAGCCTACCCAGGACTCGGCTCCAATGCCAATCCCATCTCTCCAGCTTCCAGAATGGGTAGCACCACCTCATGGTCCCACGTCATCCTGGGCAGACTGGCAGACTGGTGCACTAGTGCCATCGACCTCATCTTAGCCAAGCATTTTCTGAAACTGAGAAAAAACACCGCTGGGGAAACATCACCATCCTCACGTAGCACATGACTTAATTATTCCAGAGTGCTTCCCCACACGGTAATGAAAAGGAGGGGAATTCCCTCCTCCCAGTCCTTCTGGTACTGGGTAAAACAAACATGCATTGCCCTGAGAGACTGGAAAAACCATGGTGCTTTTCTTTGACTCCTACGATGATATACATTTGTAAATTTAACCTCAAGTAGGCCTCTCAAAACTACATGACATTTCATAAAATATGACTTCTGGGTGGTTTGTGCAAAGCCTAACAGACAAAAATGTTTCACCAGAAATCTCAAAACCACACACACACAATTATTTTAGAAAAGGGTATAGACTCTGGTAACCTGTTTGAAAAGAAATTTATTAACAAAAACCCGATTATTTAGCTCTCCCGTCTTAACACTGAAATGCCATTCCTTCAGAATCTGTAAAAAATACTGACAAAGACACTTTAATAGTTCTGCCGCGGCCACGTAAGCACAGGTCCTCTTAAAAAGAGTCTTGCTCATTTGATAACTCTGCAAAATAAACACTTGGTAAATTTATGAACCACATCCTCCGCGAAACTGATAAATGAATAGCGTTCCGGAGGGCACAACCTTCCCGGGCCTCACTCAGCTGCTGCAGAGTCAGGGGGAATTTTTCCCACATAGCACCCAAGACCACTTCTCCAACCGAGTTTCCCGGGTTTAGGCCGGTTCTTTTCTCCTCAGAGTCTCCTGCAGGTCAGACTCAATGAACAGGCTCCCCATGCCCAAACCAACACCAGTGTGCAGAAGGTTTTCGTGAGGCACGCTCCTGCCTTGTTCCCCTGTTTAGTCCTAAAGCACACTGAAAAATTTTCAGGCACCGTGCTTCAATTAGGTCATTACCACCTTGTAAAGCAGGGTCTGCAAAACCAAACATTCCTCACTTTTGAGGAGTCCCAAAAACATTGTTGGCTAGTTTGAAGGTCAACTCCTGCAAAGGTACATCTTCTGCAATACCTACAGGTAGGTACCCAGACTGGGACTCAGACTCTACCATAAACCTGTGCACTGGAGTCCTGACAGGGACTCCAGTTATCCTTTAAGAAAAATGTCCAATCCGGTGTAGGTGTCATCCGACACTGGCAAAACACCCCTTTTGAAGCAAGGTTATGTGCTACAAGTGTCCCTCAAAGAATAATACCGGTGCCCCCAAACCTTATTTTGGTGTTTAGGCCACAGTATGCTTGAATAGACCTTCATCCGAGGGTCTAAGACAGCTGGTCTTCTTTGGATACCTTGGGGCAAGACTGCAATGCAAGGAACTTCATGTGTAACTGGTGTATTTACTGGAGAAGCATCTGCTGCAGCCTGGTCCCTATGCATCTTTCGACAATATGGCTGCAGGTGACCCTGTTTATTGCAGTATGTACAGTGATAAGGTTTAAAAGCCCACTGCACACTTGACATAGGCTGAGGCCCATGATCTTGGGGAACTGGACTCTTTCTACCTGTCCCCGGTAGTCCTGGACCTGTGACAACTGACTTAAAACCTTCTCGGGTAGGTACTGGAAAAACTAGGCATATTAAAACTCTGGTGGTTATTAGGTTGGTAAATGGGTGGCTTAAATTTCTGAAATTTCTTATTCCTATTGGTGGGTGGAGAAAACTTACCATTATTAGTATGTGGAGGGTGGTAACTACCAAATTTTTGGTTAGCTAAAAATCTGTCACCCAGCTCAAAAGCATTATTAAAATCATCAAGATCCTTCTCTTCAAGATATGCCTTAAGGTCAGAAGGAACATTTCTCAAAAGATCTTCTAACAAAATTAAGGTAATTACACCTTCATAATTGCCTACCACCCCCTTTGAGCGACACCACCTTACCATATTCCACAAAAGACTGTCCTGCTTGAAACTTTAGTCCTCTGAACTTCTGCCTGTACCTTTCCGGCAACATTTGATAAGCCAGTAAATCTACCTCTTTTAGTTTATGATAATCAGAAAAGGCCGATCCTTCTAAAGAACTAATGGCCTGTAACCCTTTACCAACTAATTGGGTTCTTGCTAATGTCGCCCATTCCTTTTCCGGCCAACCTTGGGATTTGGCCGTACTTTCAAATAACAGAAAAAATTGGTCTGGGTCTTTCTCTAGGAATTTGGGCACAAATTTTATGGCTTTATCCAAATGAAAAACATCTACCCTCGTGTCTGTGTCTGGGTGAGAAGCAAGCTGCCTCTCTTTAGCTCTTTCTTGAGCCCTAAGCTCCACTAAGGCTCTCTGTTCCTGGGTCTTTGTGCGCTCAATCCTTAACCGTTCCTTTTCTTCCGCAACTTGGGCTAATTTAATTTGTAAAATTACTGCTTCCTTATCCAGGTCCCTAACATGGAAATTTGATTCAATGTCACCTTCCAAATGCATGTCATCCCCAGAATTTTCACCAGTGTCAGCCATTTTGGGAAATGATAGCACCAAATCTTGCTACCAGCAACAGAACTTACTGATATAAAATAATAAAGCACACATATACTGAAGTAGTATATTCACAAGGAGTTGTCATGTGACTCCCTCAAATTAAACAGGATTGCACACAAAGAAAACCCTGGCAGAAAAAATGGAGTTACTGCACCTGCAAAGGAAAATTATTCCCAGAAATTTAGGTAAACATAACCCCCTAAAAATCAGCAAGACTGTACCTGCAAGGGTAAATTATGCACAAAATATCAGGTATTAATAACACCCTACATATGAACAAGATGGCACAGAAAGGTAGATTATTCACAGAGTATTAGTTAATAATAACACCCTAAAAACCAGCAATATTGCACACAAAGGTAAATTATTCACAGGGTATTAGTTAATAACAACACCCTAAAAGCCAGCAATATTGCACACAAAGGTAAATTATTCACAGGGTATTAGTATAAAAATAACACCCTAAAAACCAGCAATATTGCAAACAAAGGTAAATTATTATTTTAGTGTGAGTGTTACAGTGAATGCTTCCTCTCACCAACCCAGTAAAGAATGATTATTGACTTCCCAGGTTGCAAACTTGAATTACCACCTAAAATTTGATAATTCTACCGAACAGGCCCCCATGTTACGCAGAAAGGTGAGATAGCTGAGGGCTTGAGCCTTGTCTGAGGGCAAAGGTAAAAGTTACACACATCTCAAGCATAAACAGGCCACCCAGGGCTATCCCAGTCAAAACAGAAAGCGCTAAACCAATAAGTGTTACTTCAATGGGTTGGTTAACAGAGGGTTAGGCAAAAATCCCAGTTAGGAAAATATATCTATTTATTCAACATAACACTATATACACTCTAGAAACACCTTAATCCTAAACGCCCAAATGAGGGTACACAAGAAACAGCTGGTTGGAGGTCCAGCCACCATAACCACTAGGCCTAGTCAGCGCCAGACCGTCACTACTCCACTACAAACCCCATTTCTTATTTCCTCACTCATCCCACAGCAACCTGACCATGTCAGAGCCTAGGTGAACATACAGGTAAGCCATAGGAGAGCCTATGGCTTGAGTTGGTTAAACAAAAGGAGTACACAACTACAAGCTTAGCTTAAACACACAGCACCTCCGACGCCAGCCTCCACACCATGCTGACCCCACGTGACTGCCCCCAAGCCACGCTTACTCCGCGTACCCAAACACCCTTGGAAAATAAATCCCTAGCAGAATTTCTTTATAATTACAGTTAGAGTACTTTACAGTGCCCCCAAATGCACATTATGAATTATAAAATTATTCTTTACAATTATAACATTCATACTATTATGGCACACTTCTCCACTATATGTACATTACAATGTCATGCAGAACCCTGCATAACAACAGACTACCGTAAAGTGAATGAGGTCACAATCACAGATGCTTACCCTCTTCCTCGTCTGGATGACGTAATTGACTTTGTGGGTAAGGCTACTTTTGTGTCCAAGTTAGACCTTAAAGGTTACTCTCAGGTACCTTTGACGGATAAGGCGAAGGAAATCTCTGCCTTCGTAATTCCAGGAGGTCATTATCAATACACATTTACCCCTTCAGAATGAAAAGCTCCCCCTCATTCCAGAAACTTATCCATCAGGCTATTAAAGGACTTGAAGGCACGGCAGCATACCTGGATGATATTGTTGTGGTGTCTGATCCTTGGGATCAACACCTACTTAGACTTAAGGCTCCTTTTGAGACCTTTCAGAGTTCCCATTTAACTGTTAATTTATCTAAATCTTCCTTTGGCCAGGCCGCTGTCACTTTTCTAGGCCATGAAGTAGGTAGTGGTAAAGTTGCTCCTAAACTTGCTAAAGTTCTTGCTATTAAGATTATCCAGTTCCTCATGATAGGAAATCTCTTCAACGTTTCCTAGGCATGATAGGATTTTACAGTAGATTCTGTAAGAATTTCTCAGATATTGTAGCCCCTCTTTCCTCTCTTACCAGTCACAAAGTTCCCAATAATTGGACCTCAGAATGTCAAAATGCTTTTGACAAAGCAAAAAGATTATTGTGTACTGCACCCATTCGTTTGTCTCCAGACTTCACCAAACCTTTTTCATTACAGGTTGATGCTTGTGAGTCTGGGGTTGGGGCAGTACTATTGCAAAACGGGAACGAGGAGATGCAGCCTGTAGCCTTCTTCTCGGCAAAGTTCCAGCCGCTTACTCTACCATTGAAAAAGAAGCCCTCGTGCTGGTTCTGGCTTTGGAGCATTTCGATGTTTGTGGGCCAGACATCGCAGGTGGTCACCGTCTACAGTGATCACAATCCTCTTGTATATCTCCAAGCCATGAAGAACCACAACACAAGGCTCAAACATTGGGCTTTAAGACTGCAACCATACTCGCCCAGAATTAAATATATTGCCGGCAAAGAAAATATGTTGGCAGACTCTTTATCTAGAGTCTAACTATATTAAATTATATATATTAGGTTAAGATGTTAGGTTCCTTGTGGTAACCACTTTCATGCTCTTTTTTTTATCCCCTGGTGTGGGTTTTTTTTAGTGAGGGGATGCGGACTACCGTCCGCCTGTATCTTGGACCTAAGCTAGCCCGACTGTCTGCTGTTTCACTCTGAGTATAGGATTTGGCTTTTTGTCACGAGAAAAGCTGAGCTCTAAGAGTTGGATGGTTGAGAGGAAAGGTGGTCCCATTATTTTGTGCCATGGCGGCACGGTTACCACTGGGAGGTGGCAGCCTAATCCTGAGCCTTCTCGGGGTGGGGATGTGGCATGCAAAGAGTACGTAACCTTTATTCGGCGCATGTACACACCCTCATTTACAGGCTATCTCCCCCAACCAGCGAACCAGGTGACTAAGAGTTGACGATGGGGCCCCGTCGTTCAACTAGTAACCAGGTTCCAGCCAATAAGAAGATTGTTTCGGCAATCGCAGAGGTTATGTGGGTACCATTCTCCTGTCTGCCAATGTCATTCCCATTCTAGAGCTGGTTGAAGCACGGTCTGCTCTCTTGTGGCTTCTATTTTTGCCTTGCTTACCGTGGAGTGCACTAATACCTATCACTGTACATAGTGTATATAGTGTACATATTGCTGTTCTAAATTGGTGAAGGATAATATAAGTCAAAACTTTTCTGCTGTGTTTATTTTGCTCCCTTTACACCCAGGATGGCAGGCCATTTGGAATCTTGGGTTGTAATAGCAGACCATCTTACAGCCTGACTGACACCTTTTATATTAATTTATAATGCAACTCCGAGAATCGTCCCAACCTTAAGGATTAAGTTCCAAAAGAATCAATTAAAAAATTAATGCAGAAAATATTTCTATGCAAACAGAGTACTTGAGGAGTTGAGTCATCTCCAGGAGGAAGTTGTAAGTGTAATAACTACTGCCAACCTTAATTACGAAGGACAACAAAATATATAGAATATAGATAATTAGGAAGTGTTAATTAACCCTCATAAAACTTATACAAAATATAAATACAATAAGAAAAAGAAATTCAGGGTAATAAAAGTATTATTAAAAGTAATTATGTAATAAAATTAATACAGGTACCAAATATAAAACTTACTGAATATATTTTATTATTAATTATAAATATATTTATGCATTTCAGATTAATATGAAAATATTGATTTTTTTATTATTTTTTATTATCACACTGGCCGACTCCCACCAAGGCAGGGTGGCCCGAAAAAGAAAAACTTTCTTTCCATCATTCTCCACCCCACTGTCTTGCCAGAAGGGTGCTTTACACTACAGTTTTTAAACTGCAACTTAACACCCCCCCTTTCAGAGTGCAGGACTGTACTTCCCATCTCCAGGACTCAAGTCCGGGCCCTTTACCGGTTTCCCTAAACCCCCTTCATAAATTTTACTTTGCTCACACTCCAACAGCACGTCAAGTATTAAAAACCATTTGTCTCCATTCACTCCTATCAAACACGCTCAAGCATGCCTGCTGGACGCCCAAGCCCCTCGCACACAAAACCTCCTTTACCCCTCCCTCCACCCTTTTTCCTAGGCCGACCCCTCCCCCACCTTCCTTCCACTAAAAGACTGATATACTTTGAAGTCATTTGTTTCGCTCCATTCTCTCTACATGTCCGAACCACCTCAACAACCCTTCCTCAGCCCTCTGGACAACAGTTTGGTAATCCGCACCTCCTCCTAACTTCCAAACTACGAATTCTCTGCATAATATTCACAAACCCCACATTGCCCCCAGACATGACATCTCCACTGCCTCCAGCCTTCTCCTCGCTGAACAACATTCAACCACGCTTCCACCCATATAAGGGGCGTTGGTAAAAACTATACTCTCATACATTCCCTCTTTACCTCCAAGGGGCAAAGTTCTTTGTCTCCACAGTCTCCTAAGTGCACCACTCACCCTTTTTCCCCTCATCAATTCTATGATTCGCCCCATCTTTCATAGACCCATCCGCTGACACGTCCACTCCGAAATATCTGGATACATTCACCTCCCCATACTCTCTCCCTCCAATCTGATTCCAATCTTTCATCACTTAAACTTTTTTTCCTCATAACCTTACTCTTTCCTGTATTCACTTTTAATTTTCTTTTGCCCTACCCTACCAAAATTTATCCACCAACTCAGCAAAATTCTCTTCAGAATCTCCCAAGAGCACAGTGTCATCAGTAAAGAGCAACTGTGACAACTCCACTTTATGTGTGATTCTTTATCTTTTAACTCCACGCCTTTTGCCAGACCCTGCATTTACTTCTTTACAACCCCATCTATAAAATTTTTACACAACCACGGTGACATCACACATCCTTGTCTAAGGTCTACTTTTACTGGGAAAAAAATCTCCCCCTTTCCTACATACTCTAACTTGAGCCTCACTATCCTCGTAAAAACTCTTCACTGCTTTCAGTAACCTACCCCCTACCCCATACACCTGCAACATCTCCCACTTTTCCCCCTATCCACCCTGTCATGCGCTTTTCCAAAATCCTAAATCCAAAAAAACCTCTTTACCCCTTTCAAAATACTTTTTCATTATTGTTTCCTGAAACCCCTGGCCACACCCCCCCCTCCCTTTTTCCTAAAGCCTCCTTGTTCATTTGCTATCCTATTCTCGTTTTTCCCTTTAATTCTTTCAATAATAACTCTCCCATACACTTTACCATTCCAAAACGACTTATCCCCCTAAATTTTTTGCACCTCTTTGCCCCCTTTGCCTTTATAAAAAGGGAAAATTGCTGCCCTTGTCAATCCCTAGGGACCTTTCCGCTTCCAAACGTTTATTAAATAAATTTCACCAAACCCCCAAAAAATATCCCCCCCTGCTTTTTAAAATTTTATCTTTTTCCCTCAATCCGGGGTTCCTTACCCCTTTTTATTTTACCTACTGCCCCACAACTCCCCCCACCCCAACTGGCTCTTCTTCACTCCTACGAGATGTTTTTTCCTCCTTGCCCAAAACCGAAATCACGCTTTTCCCTAAACCCTCAACATTTAAAATTCCTCAAAATATCCTTCCCCTTCCCCCAATACCTCTAACTCTCCATTTAATACCTCTCCTCTCTTATTTTTAACTGACAAATCCATTTGTTCTCTAGGCTTCCTTAACTTGTTAATCTCACTCCAAAACTTCTTATTTTCAACAAAATTTGTTGATAACATCTCACCCACTCTCTCATTTGCTCTCTTTTTACATTGCTTCACCACTCTCTTAACTTCTCTCTCTTTTCTCCATATACTCTTCCCTCCTTGCGTCACTTCTACTTTGTAAAAACTTCTCATATGCTAACTTTTTATCCCTTACTACTCTCTTTACATCATCATTCCACCAATCTCTCCTCTTCCCTCCCGCACCCACTTTCCTGTAACCACAAACTTCTGCTGAACACTCTAACACTACATTTTTAAACCTACCCCATACCTCTTCGACCCCACTGCCTATGCTCTCATTAGCCCATCTATCCTCCAATAGCTGTTTATATCTTACCCTAACTGCCTCCTCTTTTAGTTTATAAACCTTCACCTCTCTCTTCCCTGATGCTTCTATTCTCCTTGTATCCCATCTACCTTTTACTCTCAGTGTAGCTACAACTAAGAAGTGATCTGATATATCTGTGGCCCCTCTATAAACATGTACATCCTGAAGTCTACTCGACAGTCTTTTATCTACCAATACATAATCCAACAAACTACTGTCATTCGCCCTACATCATATCTTGTATACTTATTTATCCTCTTTTTCTTAAAATATGTGTTACCTATAACTAAACCCCTTTCTATACAAAGTTCAATCAAAGGGCTCCCATTATCATTTACACCTGGCACCCCAAACTTACCTACCACACCCTCTCTAAAAGTTTCTCCTACTTTAGCATTCAGGTCCCCTACCACAATTACTCTGTCACTTGGTTCTAAGGCTCCTATACATTCACTTAACATCTCCCAAAATCTCTCTCTCTCGTCTACATTCCTCTCTTCTCCAGGTGCATACACGCTTATTATGACCCACTTTTCGCATCCAACCTTTACTTTAATCCACATAATCCTTGAATTTACACATTCATATTCTCTTTTCTTCTTCCAATATTGATATCATCTCTTTTCTCAGTCTGGTATTATTGTTCAAGTTAATTATAAAAAAATTAAATGAAACGCGAAATCAAAATCAAAACACTTACAACATCATATATATGAGACCTGCTTGTCTCTGCTTATAAAGTAATGTTTGTTGTAGACAAACCTGAAAGTTACAGAGAGAAAAATTCACTTCTGATCACTAATTTATGGATTTTTTAAAACAGGAAGAGTAATATGTATCTGAATGATAACGATCTTTTGCACAAATATGTTTACAGTTTACATGGAAATTAATAATCACATAATCGTTTAAAAGTAGCACAAAAGAAAAACTTATAGAGAAACAAATTATTATTATTATAATAAAAAAGAAGCGCTAAGCCACAAGGACTACACAGCGCTGCAGGGCAGGAAGGAAGCGAGGGCATCATAGAGAAACAAAGGCACCGAAAGAGAACATTCACCGGAGAAAAGCAACAAGGAAAGAAAGAATAAGCAAGGCAATATATAAGGAAGAAGGCATCAAATA
>NC_069488.1:24706578-24724691 GCF_026875155.1 Cherax quadricarinatus | reverse complement strand
TTTCCTTCCAGCAGGACTGAATCATTGGTCAGTTTTTTGGGTTTTTTAGGTTTCCTTCCAGCAGGAATTGAAGCCACTATGGTTCAGCAGCTATGGTAGTTTTTAGGTTTCCTTCCAGCAGGACTGAAGTCACTGTGGATCAGTAGTTATGGTAGTTGCAGAGGTATTCTTCCAGCAGTGAAAGTCATTATACGTTCGACAAATACTTTAGTATTAAGAACTCCTTCCCTACTGGGTTAGTCACTATGGTTACAATATCTTCAACACACTCAAAAGCATAATTATGTACTCTTTCAATAAATGCATGTTACAGTATTTAAAAGACCGTCATAGTGAGATAAGTCTTTAATCACAGAAAAAACATTGACCATTACAAACATAAAAGAAAAACTCTTCAGAAAAATTTGCCACTTCGGGAGACCTGATTTAGTGTCAAAATTAATTTTAGCAGATGTGGCATGCAAACAGTACGTAACCTTTATTCGGCGCATGTACACACCCTCATTTACACGCTATCTCCCCAAACCAACGAACCAGGTGACTAAGAGCTGACGATGGGGCCCCGTCGTTCAACTAGTAACCAGGTTCCAGCCAATAAGAAGATTGTTTTGGCAATCGCAGAGGTTATGTGGGTACCACTCTCCTGTCTGCCCTTGTCATTCCCATTCTAGAGCCGGTTGAAGCACGGTCTGTTCTCTTGTGGCTTCTATTTTTGCCTTGCTTACCGTGGAGTGCACTAATACCTATCACTGTACATAGTGTATATAGTGTACATATTGCTGTTCTAAATTGGTGAAGGATAATATAAGTCAAAACTTTTCTGTTGTGTTTATTTTGCTCCCTTTACACCCAGGATAACAGGCCATTTGGAATCTTGGGTTGTAATGTGTGGCCGAGAGCTGGAGCTGGACTTAGAGAAAGGGTTGAGCCTAGGGTGAAGCTGGTAGCAGGAATATTGTGCAGCTTGCTGTCTGGCATTGCATTAGCTTTGCCAACGCTTTACAAACTTTGCATGTCAGTTACTTTGCTATGGTCAGCCTTGCTATTGTGTGATCGTTCAACAGCTCACTACTAGCTTGTTCGGTGTGCTCGCTTCGCTACGGTCAATCCTGTAGAACAGTGTGTATCTGGCTGTCTGGCATTGCTTTACAAAGTTTGCGTGTCAGTTGCTACTAGCCTGTTCGGTGTGAAGAATCTTGCAGTCAGCTTTGCTATTGCGTATCCACCTTGTATGCGTATTCTGCAATCGTACTGTGCATAGCTAAGCGTGTTTTGCAAATAAACGTGTTACGTTGGGGTATTCTGCAATCATACTGTGCATAGCGAATAACTTGTACATTGTGGTATGCCACCTAGACGAGTCAGACGTCTGGTGTCGGCATATACTTTGTATAACCTACCTAAATTGTCCCTATTGTTGTTGGCAAATTGCTCGTTCCATTGGCATTAATTACGAACGCACTCTCACAGCTGCGCAACTGCGTTCACTGATTACTGACAAACTTCGAGAAGGAGAGATGGCACATCAGACTCCTCCCTTTACGGGAGCTAGGGCAAAAACTATGTTCTCGCATGAGGAAGATGATATATCAACGGAGCAAAATAGTCAGTGTAGTGCAGCAGGGTTGTCTGAAGGTGAATCAGCGGCGTTGGCACTTGAGCTGGCAAAAATCAATCTTGAGCAGACTAGGGAACAGAGAGCATTTGCAAAAGAAGAATTTGATGAGGAAAGAGAAAGGAGGCAGTTTTCGCATTCTGTAAATGATTTTAGTTTACAGAAAGCAGTACAGCTTGTTCCCCGCTTCAATGAAGCCGAACCAGAACAATTTTTCGAAAGCTTCGAAAATCAGGCTCGAGCCTTGAGGTGGCCGGAACACCATTGGGCATCGTTGGTTCACACAGCATTGTTTGGTAAGGCACAGGAATTTACGTCAGTGTTAAATGATGCTGAATTTTCTGATTATCAAGTAGTGAAAACCACAGTTTTGGGAGCATATACATGTATCCCGGCTAAGTACAAGAAATTATTCAAATTAGGCAGGCGACAGCTTGGTCAATCCCTGGTTGATTTTGTGCGACAACACACCAAAGCTTTTACCAGCTGGTATAAAGCAAGTAGTGTCGCTACTTTTGAAGATCTGGTGTAGCTTATTCTGAATGACAACCTGCTGGAGTCCGTGGTACCAGAGGTTCGAGTCTTTCTGCAGGATCGTGACTTAACCACTGCATTGGAGACAGCTAGGTTGGCTGATTCCTTCGAAACTAACCGCTCCTTGTCCGAGCGGTCCCGTCTCTCTTCTCAACAGCCTGGCATGAGCAGAGCTAGTCAACCTTGGAGAATGAAGTGCCAGCCGGAAGGAGAGCGTCTTCGTCAGCCAACTAAGTCACCTGGTGAGCCACGCTTCTCAACTTATGGTCCACCTGCTGAGAGACAAACTACTCAACATGGTGCATCTCGACAACAGTATTCAGAGAGACGCCAGCCGGAACGACACCAGTTGCAACGTCAGCAGGAAGTAAAGGGCAAGCCTGTCGTCTGCTTCCTCTGTAACAAAGTAAGTCACATCCGTCCCAACTGCCCCCACAAACCCCAACCCATTGGGGAAAATCTCTAATATCCCTAGTAACAAGTCCCCGAGAGAAGTAGAAAAAGGTATGGCCCCTTATTTATTATTGCAAGAGTCTTATTTCCCTTCAGGAAAACTCAGAAACAACTGAAGTCAAAACCTTTAGAGATATTGGAGCATATTGCTCACTTATAAGAGAGGGAATATTACCCCTTTCAAAGAACACTTCCTTGAATACCTCTGTTTTATTGGAAGCATTTGGAGGAGCTATGCATTCTGTCCCTTTGCATAAAATTTATGTACAGTGCAAATATTACACTGGGTACTTGACTGTGGGTGTATCCGAAGGATTCCCCATGAAAGATGCCATGTTATTACTGGGTAATAACATTACTACTGCTAGTGTGTGTCCTGAACCTATAATGATTAATTCTTCTTCGGTGTTGGCCATAACTCGGGCAACATCCCAAGGGCTTTCTAGCGAGAATGTTGACCTATCCTTGGACGACTCCGATCTCGGAATAGCCACGTTGTTTTACGAGGCACACCGGCCGGAGCCTCGTAAATCAAGTGAACAGGCCCCGATCAAGCCTTCCTATTCCCATGTTGCAGGATTGCCAGATATCTCTGTTTCCATGCCCGAGGGACTGTCTTTCCGGGAGGAACAACGAAAGGACCCTTCTTTAAAATTCGCTTTTCAGGCAGCCATGGGTAAATCCTCTTTGGATCATCCGGTTAAGTATGAACTTAAAAACGATTTGATCTGCACTGAGACTGGTAAGGAGAAGGCCGGCAATTGTCTGACAGGTTAGTGGTTCCAACAAACTTTAGACCTCAAATATTGAATATAGCTCATAATACTTCATTAGGAGGTCACTTAGGAATTACAAAAACCTTGTATAGAATCACAAAAGAATTTTATTGGCCAAAATTAAAGCAGAATGTGAAGAATCATATCAGGTGTTGCCGAGAATGTCAGCAAGTAGGGAAACCTGGACATTCCATTAAACCTGCACCTCTCCAACCTATACCTGCTGATGGAGAACCTTTTGCAGATTTAATTATAGATTGTGTAGGTCCACTACCTAGGTCAAGGTCAGGAAATCAGTATTTATTTACCATTATGGATAGAGTAACCAGATATCCTGAAGAAATTCCCATGCGCAGTATTAATAATAAAACTATTCTCAAAGCTTTAACAAAATTTATTTCTTGTTTTGGCATTCCTAAAACTATTCAAAGTGATCAAGGTACTAACTTCACTGCCAAAGCATTTAGGGAAGCATTTACTAGGTTAGGGATAATCCACAACTTATCCACTGCCTATCATCCTCAGTCCCAAGGCTCCGTGGAAAGATTCCATCAGACGTTAAAAACCATAATGAAAACTGTTTGCATGCATTTTCCTACAGACTGGGATGAATCACTACCTTTGTTGCTGTTCTCAGTACGAGAGACGGTGCAAGAGTCTACAGGGTATAGTCCGTTTGAGCTGATCTTTGGGCACAATGTACGAGGTCCTCTTCGGGTGCTCAAAGGAGGATGGATGGGAGAAGACGTTAGCTCAACACTCTACAACCCGTCTTCAAGGTTGCAGGTGGCACGTCAGTTAGCCAAGGCTAACCTAAAGACAGCTCAAAATAAGATGAAACAGAGGTATGACAGAAGTGCACAATTCCGCTCCTTCCATCCAGGAGACAAGGTGTTGGTGCAGGAACCTATACCTGGCACACACCTTGAAAGCTAGATTTACGGGGACCTATGCAAATTGTAAGTAAATTATCTGATGTAAATTATGTGGTAGCTCCTCTTGATAAGACCTCAAAAACTAAACCTACCACATTAATCAATTAAAATCTTTTCATACACCAGATAAAGTCCCAGTAATGACTCTGTCCTCTTCCTCTGAGGACGACTCTGATTCTTTGCACTCTATTTCTGAAATTAATGTTAAACTTTCAAATTCTGTCCTCCTCAAGGACCCTGGCCCTTTAATGGGGGGGACTATCGGGAACGCAAGAACAAGTTTAACTGAGCTTCTAAAAAGTCTACCCTAATATTTTTTCGATTTTGCCGAAAAATGTACGTTAGGTTATCTGATGTAGATTGGGAAACTCAAAACCTATTAACTCTCCCCCTACAAGCTAATCCTAAAAGCAAGGGCTACTTCAGCAGGAAGTAAAATTTCGTTAAATATGGTTTAGTGGAGGAGCATCTATTTCATGGGCTTCCCCCGTGCCCCCTTGTTAAAAGATGAAGGAGGGTTTCGTATGTGTCAAGTTACGCAGAAATGTGGGATAGCGGGGCTTGACCCTGTCTAAGGCAAAGGTAAAATTTACACAAATCTAAGCATAAACCATGCCCCCCAAAAGGGCAACCCCAAATCAAAACAGAAATCTCAAACAGTAAAGTGTTACTTCAATGGGTTGGTTAAAGGGGTTTTAGGCAAAATCCCGTTAGGAAAATACTTTTATTAAACTAACACTTTATACACATCTGGGAAACACTTAATCCTAAACCCCCAAAATGAGGGTACAAAAGAAACAGTGGTTGGAGGTCCAGCCACCATAACCACTGGGCCCTAGTCAGCGCCAGCCGTCACAACTCCAAACTCAAACCCCATTTCTTATTTCTCACTATCCACAGCAACCTGACATGTCAAAAACCCTATGAACATACAGTAAGCCTAGAGAAGCCTATGGTTTGAGATGTTTAACAAAGGAGTAAACAACTACAAACTTAGCTTAACCACACAGCACTCGACGCCAGCCTCACTCATGCGCCCCCGTGATTGCCCCAAGCCAGCTTACCCCCGCTTACCCAAAAAACCTTGAAAAAAAATCCTAGCAGAATTTCTTATAATTACATTAGAGTACTTTACAGTGCCCCCAAATGCACTATGAATTATAAAATTTTCTTAAAATTATAACATTCATACTATTCACACACTTCTCCACCAGTATTACATTACATTGTCATCAACCCTGAAATTTTCACCCCCACCCCCCCCAGACCATAGGTCTCACTCCTACGGTGTCCCTACGGACCCCGCTAGGCAAAAAAAAAGAAAATAACCCCCACTTAAGGCTGAGGAAACCCGGCAAAATGTAAACGGGGAATGACACATACAATCATGGTCTTTTGGTACTACAAATATGAAATATTAACAAACTGAGGTACTAGATTCAGAATTGAAACTCGCCGAACATAGGGGATAAGTTCTATGCCAAACGAGCCCAGTCACACTCTTAGAAACTGTGTTAGGACGGGCTCCTTTCCCAAAACACCCGCTGGCCAGGCACGGGCGTTGATGCATTTTCCCCTAAATTACATCAAGAAAACTTATAAACGAGCAAGTTAACTTTGACAAAGGCCCTGAGGAATGCCTGTTATGAAGTAACCCCAGAGTCCGAAAATGTTGAAAGGGCAGTTTTCAAACTGTATGTGCCCCCAAAAAAAAATTTTTAAACAGTAAGTACATTTTCCATTAGTAGTTAAAAAGAAAAGAAAACAGATTTTACATGTTAAATTCTACTTAGAAAGCAACATCACATTATCACTCCCGTCTCACAGCAATCTTAGTAAACAAAACTGGTTCCCCATGACATCTCTGCGAGAATCATGAGAGACAGGAGGGGGAAAAAATATCAGGCCCAAAAACAACGGGCGGATAGTCACATAAATCTTGTTGGTGGGACTGTGCCGTGAACCCTGGAGTCATCACTGAAGACCCCTAAAGGTGGACCTCCCAGGCCAACACCTACATGTCATCCAAGGACCCTGGAGTCACCCAGGGTGATTCCAAAAAGGAAAAATTGAAAAAGATCTGGAAAAACCAAAATACTCGTATCAGAGACAGACCAAACAGTGAAGGGGCTCAACGCCAGCCCCAATTCACTAAAACTTTAGGTCCAGCCTTTATCCCAACATAAAACAAGAGGTGAGCATTCCGGGCCAACACCTAAAAAGAAAAGCAGTTTTACCTTACCTAGGCATGGCACTTGATGTGCTACCCGAAACCACACCCTCAGGGAATCCTGAACTCCAGCTCCAGCTAAATTTTTGCCCTTCTCACTTTGGGTGCAGGTTCCATCTACTCGTCTACCGCAATCACTGCAAAATAAAATAGATAAGTGATCTTACATACATGGGTACACTTTAAATATGAGACAAGGCATCAGCAACCACATTCTCGCTTCCTTCACATAATAAACAAAAGATTAGAGGTGGAGAAACAGGCCCCCTGTAAGTCTCTGATTGTGGTTCCTTATTAAGTGAAGGAACAAAGGATTATGGTCACATAACACAGTATAGGGTGAACTGATGAAGATATATGCACCTCAAAATGTTGCACTGGCCACACTAAAGCAAGAGCCCCTTTCTTGGTGGTATAACTCTTTGGTGCTGCTACTTTTTGCTGAGAAGCAGCTGAGTGGCATTCTTGCCTGCTCAAACCCTGCAAAAGACGCCCCAACTCTGTATCATTTCCCAAACCCGGGATGGTAACCAGGATTACACATAAAAGATCTTGGGGTTAATGGCATAAAAATTCATGTCGAGATATTAAATTACAAATATGGGTGTGTCCTTGGCACACAGGGTCATGGGAATCAGATGACCCCCCCCCATGTTCATTCACAAATTTGCTTGTATTCATAAAGAGGAGAAAAAAAATATTCTTAAATTTTACTGGCGGAAAGTCAGTGCACGTTTTCAAGTATCAAAACTAGTGTAGACCAGTAAAAGACAATGTCCACCGACTCTCGTGGATACAAACACAGTCTCTGGGAAATAAAGCTTCATTTCCCTTAAAGGAACTTATTTCACCCAAGCTTAAATCACCAGGCCTCCCTGATGTTGCACAAATTCCGAAACCTTACCTCATGGGGTTAAAAAATGGCCCTGTTTTTCCAGCATCCCAAAACTTCACTAGTCACCATGGTTTAGCCACCCAGCCCCCCTCGTTTCAGAAGATCCAAATTTTCACAAACTCTTACAATTTTCCTGTTTTGCTTTATCTTTCTCAGGGACCTTACCCACATCATTTTGAAGCACCCCCAAAACAGTTCCATCATACCCTACCCGGATTTTCGCTCAAGCCAATCCCATCTTCCAGTCCAGAATGGGTAGCCACTCATGGTCCCAGTCATCCTGGCAATGGCAGACTGGGCACAGTGCATCGCCCTCATCTTAGCCAAGCTTCTGAACTGAGGAAAAACACCGCTGGGAACATCACCATCCTCACGTGCACATGATTAATTATTCAGTGGCTTCCCCAACCGGTAAAAAAGGAGGGAATCCCTTCCCCCACCCTTTCTGGTATGGGTAAAACAACATGCATTGCCCTGAGAGACTGGAAAAACCAGGGTGCTTTCTTTGACTCCTAGGATATTTTACATTTGAAAATTTAACCTAAAAGTAGGCTCTCAAAACTACATGACATTTCATAAAATTGACTTTCTGGGTGGTTTGTGCAAAGCCTTTAACAGACAAAAATGTTATAAACCAGAAATCTCAAAACCACACACAAAACAATTATTAGAAAGGGTATAGACTCTGGTAACCTGTTAGAAAAGAAAATTTATTAACAAACACTGATTATTTAGCTCTCCCCGTTTTTAACACTGAAATGCCATTCCTTCAGAATCTGTAAAAAATACTGACAAGACACTTTAATAGTTCTGCCGCGGCCACGTAAGCACAGGTCCTCTTAAAAAGAGTCTTGCTCATTTGATCAACTCTGCAAAATAAACACTTGGTAAATTTAGGAACCACATCCTCCGCGACAACTGATAAATGAATAGCGTTCCGGAGGTCACAACCTTCCCGGGCCTCACTCAGCTGCTGCAGAGTCAGGGGAATTTTTCCCACTTTAGCACCAAAGACCATTCTCCCAAAGAGTTCCGGTTGAAACCGGTTCATTACTCCTCAGAGTCTCCTGCAGGTCAGACTCAATGAACAGGCTCCCCATGCCTAAACCATCACCAGTGTGCAGAAGGGTTACAGTGAGGCACAGCTCCTGCCTTGTTCCCCTGTTTAGTCCTAAAGCACACTGAAAAATTTTCAGGCACCGTCGCTTCAATTAGGTCATTACCACCTTGTAAAGCAGGGTCCTGCAAAACCAAACATTCCTCACTTTTGAGGAGTCCCACAACATTGTTGGCCTAGTAGAAGGTCAACTCCTGCAAAAGGTACATCTTCTGCAATACCTACAGGTAGGTACCCAGACTGGTACTCAGACTCTACCCATAACCTGTGCACTGGAGTCCTGACAGGGACTCCAGTTATCCCTTTAAGAAAAATGTCCAATCCGGTGTAGGTGTCATCCGACACTGGCAAAACACCCCTGTGAAGCAAGGTTTATGTGCTACAAGTGTCCCTCAAAGACATAATACCGGTGCCCCTACCTTCATTTTGGTGTAAGGCCACAGTATGCTTGAATAGACCTTCATCCGAGGGTCTAAGACAGCTGGTCTTCTTTGGATACCTTGGGGCAAGACTGCAATGCAAGGAACTTCATGTGTAACTGGTGTATTTACTGGAGAAGCATCTGCTGCAGCCTGGTCCCTATGCATCTTTCGACAATATGGCTGCAGGTGACCCTGTTTATTGCAGTATGTACAGTGATAAGGTTTAAAAGCCCACTGCACACTTGACATAGGCTGAGGCCCATGATCTTGGGGAACTGGACTCTTTCTACCTGTCCCCGGGAGTCCCGGACCTGTGACAACCTGACTTAAAACCTTCTCGGGTAGGTACTGGAAAAACTAGGCATATTAAAACTCTGGTGGTTATTAGGTTTGGGAAATGGGTGGCTTAAATTTCTGAAATTTCTTATTCCTATTGGTGGGTGGAGAAAACTTACCATTATTAGTATGTGGAGGGTGGTAACTACCAAAATTTTTGGTTAGCTAAAAAAATGTCACCCAGCTCAAAAGCATTATTAAAATCATCAAGATCCTTCTCTTCAAGATATGCTTAAGGTCAGAAAGGGAACATTTCTCAAAAGATCTTCTAACAAAATTAAGGTAATTACACCTTCATAATTGCCTACCACCCCCCTTTTAGCAACACCACCTTACATTTTTCCACAAGACTGCCCTGCTTGAAACTTTAGTCCTCTGAACTTCTGCCTGTACCTTTCCGGCAACATTTGATAAGCCCGTAAATCTACCTCTTTTAGTTTATGAAAAATCAGAAAAGGCCGATCCTTCTAAAGAACTAATGGCCTGTAAACCCTTTACCAACTAATGGGTTCTTGCTAATGTCGCCCATTTCCTTTCCGGCCAACCTTGGGATTTGGCCGTACTTTCAAAAAAACAGAAAAAATGGTCTGGGTCTTTTTTCTAGGAATTTGGGCACAAATTTTATGGCTTTATCCAAATGAAAAACATCTACCCTCGTGTCTGTGTCTGGGTTTAGAAGCAAGCTGCCTCTCTTTAGCTCTTTCTTGAGCCCTAAGCTCCACTAAGGCTCTCTGTTCCTGGGTTTTTGTGCGCTCAATCCTTAAACCGTTCCTTTTCTTCCGCAACTTGGGCTAATTTAATTTGTAAAATTACTGCTTCCTTATCCAGGTCCCTAACATGGAAATTTGATTTAATGTCACCTTCCAAATGCATGTCCATCCCCAGAATTTTCACCAGTGTCAGCCATTTTGGGAAATGATAGCACCAAATCTTGCTACCAGCAACAGAACTTACTGATATAAAATAATAAAGCACACATATATGAAGTAGTATATTCACAAGGAGTTGTCATGTGACTCCCTCAAATTAAACAGGATTGCACACAAAAAAAACCCTGGCAGAAAAATGAGTTACTGCACCTGCCAAAGGAAAATTATTCCCAGAAAAATTTGGGAAAAATAACCCCCTAAAAATCAGCAAGACTGTACCTGCAAGGGTAAATTATGCACAAAATATCAGGTATTAATAACACCCTACAATTTTAACAAGATGGCACAGAAAGGTAGATTATTCACAGAGTATTAGTTAATAATAACACCTAAAAACCAGCAATATTGCACACAAAGGTAAATTATTCACAGGGTATTAGTTAATAACAACACCCTAAAAGCCAGCAATATTGCAACAAAGGTAAATTATTCACAGGGGATTAGTATAAAAATAACACCCCAAAAACCAGCAATATTGCAAACAAAGGTAAATTATTATTTTAGTGTGAGTGTTACAGTGAATGCTTCCTCTCACCAAACCCCGTAAAGAATGATTATTGACTTCCCAGGTTGCAAACTTGAATTACCACCTAAATTTTATAATTCTACCGAACAGGCCCCCATGTTACGCAGAAAGGTGAGATAGCTGGAGGGCTTGAGCCTTGTCTGAGGGCAAAGGTAAAAGTTACACAAAATCTCAAGCATAAACAGGCCACCAGGGCTATCCCAGTCAAAACAGAAAGCGCTAAACCAATAAGTGTTTTCTTCAATGGGTTGGTTAACAGAGGGTTAGGCAAAAAACCAGTTAGGAAAATATATCTATTTATTCAACATAACACTATATACACTTTGAAACACCCTTAATCCTAAACGCCCAAATGAGGGTACACAAGAAACAGCTGGTTGGAGGTCCAGCCACCATAACCACTAGGCCTAGTCAGCGCCAGGAAACCCTCACTACTCCACTACAAACCCCCTTTTTTATTTCCTCACTCATCCCCCAGCAACCCGACCATGTCAGAGCCTAGGTGAAAAATACAGTAAGCCATAGGAGAGCCTTTTGGCTTGAGTTGGTTAAACAAAAGGAGTAACAACTACAAGCTTAGCTTAAACACACAGCACCTCCCACGCCAGCCTCCACACCATGCTGACCCCCCGTGACTGCCCAAGCCACGCTTACTCCGCGTACCCAAACACCCTTGGAAAATAAATCCCTAGCAGAATTTCTTTATAATTACAGTTAGAGTACTTTACAGTGCCCCAAATTCACATTATGAATTATAAAAATTTTTCTTTACAATTATAACATTCATACTATTATGGCACACTTCTCCACTATATGTACATTACAATGTCATGCAGAACCCTGCATAACAACAGACTCCGTAAAATGAATGAGGTCACAATCACAGATGCTTACCCCCTTCCTCGTCTGGGTGACGTAATTGACTTTGTGGGTAAGGCTACTTTGTGTCCAAGTTAGACCTTTAAAAGGGTTTTCTCAGGTACCTTTTACGGATAAGGCGAAGGAAATCTCTGCCTTCGTAATTCCAGGAGGTCATTATCAATACACATTTACCCCTTCAGAATGAAAAGCTCCCCTCATTCCAGAAACTTATCCATCAGGCTATTAAAGGACTTGAAGGCACGGCAGCATACCTGGATGATATTGTTGTGGTGTCTGATCCTTGGGATCAACACCTACTTAGACTTAAGGCTCCTTTTGAGACCTTTCAGAGTTCCCATTTAACTGTTAATTTATCTAAATCTTCCCTTTGGCCCGGCCGCTGTCACTTTTCTAGGGCCCTGAAGTAGGTAGTGGTAAAGTTGCTCCTAAACTTGCTAAAGTTCTTGCTATTAAGATTATCCAGTTCCTCATGATAGGAAAATCTCTTCAACGTTTCCTAGGCATGATAGGATTTTACAGTAGATTCTGAAAGAATTTCTCAGATATTGTAGCCCCTCTTTCCTCTCTTACCAGTCACAAAGTTCCCAATAATTGGACCTCAGAATGTCAAAATGCTTTTGACAAGCAAAAAGATTATTGTGTACTGCACCCATTCGTTTGTCCCCAGACTTCACCAAACCTTTTTCATTACAGGTTGATGCTTGTGAGTCTGGGGTTGGGGCAGAAACTATTGCAAAACGGGAACGAGGAGATGCAGCCTGTAGCCTTCTTCTCGGCAAAGTTCCAGCCGCTTACTTACCTTTGAAAAGAAGCCCTCGTGCTGGTTCTGGCTTTGGAGCATTTCGATGTTTGTGGGCCAGACATCGCAGGTGGTCACCGTCTACAGTGATCACAATCCTCTTGTATATCCCAAGCCATGAAGAACCAACACAAGGGCTCAAACTTTGGGGTTTTAAAGACTGCAACCATACTCGCCCAGAATTAAATAATTTGCCGGCAAAGAAAATATGTTGGAAAGCTCTTTATCTAGAGTCTAACTATATTAAATTATATATATTAGGTTAAGATGTTAGGTTTCCCTTGTGGTAACCACTTTCATGCTCTTTTTTTTTACCCTGGTGTGGGTTTTTTTTTAGTGAGGGGATGCGGACTCCCGTCCGCCTGTATCTTGGACCTAAGCTAGCCGACTGTCTGCTTGTTTCACTCTGAGTATAGGTTTTGGTTTTTTGGGTCACGAGAAAAGCTGAGCTCTAAGAGTTGGATGGTTGAGAAAGGGAAAAGGTGGTCCCATTATTTTGTGCCATGGCGGCACGGTTACCACTGGGAGGTGGCAGCCTAATCCTGAGCCTTCTCGGGGTGGGGATGTGGCATGCAAAGAGTACGTAAACTTTATTCGGCGCATGTACACACCCTCATTTACAGGCTATCTCCCCCAACCAGCGAACCAGGTGGGCTAAGAGTTGACGATGGGGCCCCGTCGTTCAACTAGTAACCAGGTTCCAGCCAATAAGAAGATTGTTTCGGCAATCGCAGAGGTATGTGGGTACCATTCTCCTGTCTGCCAATGTCATTCCCATTCTAGAGCTGGTTTTAAGCACGGTCTGCTCTCTTGTGGCTTCTATTTTTGCCTTGCTTACCGTGGAGTGCACTAATACTATCACTGTACATAGTGGAATATAGTGTACATATTGCTGTTCTAAATTGGTGAAGGATAATATAAAATCAAAAATTTTTTCTGTGTTTATTTTGCTCCTTTACACCCAGGATGGCAGGCCATTTGGAATCTTGGGTTGTAATAGCAGACCATCTTACAGCCTGACTGACACCTTTTATATTAATTTATAATGCAACTCCGAGAATCGTCCCAACCTTAAGGATTAAGTTCCAAAAGAATCAATTAAAAAATTAATGCAGAAAATATTTCTATGCAAACAGAGTACTTGAGGAGTTGAGTCATCTCCAGGAGGAAGTTGTAAGTGTAATAACTACTGCCAACCTTAATTACGAAGGACAACAAAAATATAATAGAATATAGATAATTAGGAAGTGTTAATTAACCCTCATAAAACTTATACAAAATATAAATACAATAAGAAAAAGAAATTCAGGGTAATAAAAGTATTATTAAAAGTAATTATGTAATAAAATTAATACAGGTACCAAATATAAAACTTACTGAATATATTTTATTATTAATTATAAAATATATTTATGCATTTCAGATTAATATGAAAATATTGATTTTTTTATTATTTTTTATTATCACACTGGCCGACTCCCACCAAGGCAGGGTGGCCCGAAAAAGAAAAACTTTCACCATCATTCACTCCATCACTGTCTTGCCAGAAGGGTGCTTTACACTACAGTTTTTAAACTGCAACATTAACACCCCTCCTTCAGAGTGCAGGCACTGTACTTCCCATCTCCAGGACTCAAGTCCGGCCTACCGGTTTCCCTGAACCCCTTCATAAATGTTACTTTGCTCACACTCCAACAGCACGTCAAGTATTAAAAACCATTTGTCTCCATTCACTCCTATCAAACACGCTCAAGCATGCCTGCGGGACGTCCAAGCCCCTCGCACACAAAACCTCCTTTACCCCTCCCTCCACCCTTTCCAGGCCGACCCCTACCCCACCTTCCTTCCACTACAGACTGATATACTCTTGAAGTCATTCTGTTTCGCTCCATTCTCTCTACAGTCCGAACCACCTCAACAACCCTTCCTCAGCCCTCTGGACAACAGTTTTGGTAATCCCGCACCTCCTCCTAACTTCCAAACTACGAATTCTCTGCATAATATTCACACCACACATTGCCCTCAGACATGACATCTCCACTGCCTCCAGCCTTCTCCTCGCTGCAACATTCATCACCCACGCTTCACACCCATATAAGAGCGTTGGTAAAACTATACTCTCATACATTCCCCTCTTTACCTCCAAGGACAAAGTTCTTTGTCTCCACAGTCTCCTAAGTGCACCACTCACCCTTTTCCCCTCATCAATTCTATGATTCGCCTCATCTTTCATAGACCCATCCGCTGACACGTCCACTCCGAAATATCTGGATACATTCACCTCCTCCATACTCTCTCCCTCCAATCTGATATCCAATCTTTCATCACCTAATCTTTTTATCCTCATAACCTTACTCTTTCCTGTATTCACTTTTAATTTTCTTTTGCATACCCTACCAAATTCATCCACCAACCTCAGCAACTTCTCTTCAGAATCTCCCAAGAGCACAGTGTCATCAGTAAAGAGCAACTGTGACAACTCCACTTTATGTGTGATTCTTTATCTTTTAACTCCACGCCTTTTGCCAAGACCCTCGCATTTACTTCTCTTACAACCCCATCTATAAATATATTACACAACCACGGTGACATCACAATCCTTGTCAAAGGGTCTACTTTTACTGGAAATAATCTCCCTCTTTCCTACATACTCTAACTTGACCTCACTATCCTCGTAAAAACTCTTCACTGCTTTCAGTAACCTACCTCCTACACCATACACCTGCAAATCGCCACATTGCCCTCCTATCCACCCTGTCATGCGACTTTTCCAAATCCATAAAGCCACAAAACCTCTTTAGCCTTATCAAAATTTACTGTTCACTTATATGTTTCACTGTAAACACCTGGTCCACACACCCCCTACCTTTCCTAAAGCCTCCTTGTTCATCTGCTATCCTATTCTCCGTCTTACTCTTAATTCTTTCAATAATAATTTACCATACACTTTACCAGGTATCCTCAACAGACTTATCCCCCTATAATTTTTGCACTCTCTTTTGTCCCCTTGCCTTTAACAAAGGAACTATGCATGCTCTCTGTCAATCCCTAGGTACCTTACCGTCTTCCATACGTTTTTTAAAATAATTGCACCAACCACCCCAAAAACTAAAATCCCCACCTGCTTTTAACATTTTATCTTTATCCCATCAATCCGGGTTTCCTTACCCCATTTCATTTTACCTACTGCCTCACGAACTTCCCCCCACACTCACAACTGGCTCTTCTTCACTCCTACGAGATGTTATCCTCCTTGCCCTATACACGAAATCACAGCTTCCCTATCTTAAATCAACATTTAACAATTCCTCAAAATTTTCCCTTTCCCATCTTCCAATACCCTAACTCTCCCATTTAATACCTCTCCTCTCTTATTTTTAACTGACAAATCCATTTGTTCTCTAGGCTTCCTTAACTTGTTAATCTCACTCCAAAACTTCTTATTTTCAACAAAATTTTTTTGATAACATCTCACCCATCTCTCATTTCTCTCTTTTTACATTGCTTCACCACTCTCTTAACTTCTCTCTCCCTTTTTTCCATATACTCTTCCCTCCTTGCTCACTTCTACTTTTTAAAAAACTTCTCATATGCTAACTTTTTATCCCTTACTACTCTCTTTACATCATCATTCCACCAATCTCTCCTCTTCCCTCCCGCACCCACTTTCCTGTAACCACAAACTTCTGCTGAACACTCTAACACTACATTTTTAAACCTACCCCATACCTCTTCGACCCCACTGCCTATGCTCTCATTAGCCCATCTATCCTCCAATAGCTGTTTATATCTTCCCCTAACTGCCTCCTCTTTTAGTTTATAAACCTTCACCTCTCTCTTCCCTGATGCTTCTATTCTCCTTGTATCCCATCTACCTTTTACTCTCAGTGTAGCTACAACTAAGAAGTGATCTGATATATCTGTGGCCCCTCTATAAACATGTACATCCTGAAGTCTACTCGACAGTCTTTTATCTACCAATACATAATCCAACAAACTACTGTCATTCGCCCTACATCATATCTTGTATACTTATTTATCCTCTTTTTCTTAAAATATGTGTTACCTATAACTAAACCCCTTTCTATACAAAGTTCAATCAAAGGGCTCCCATTATCATTTACACCTGGCACCCCAAACTTACCTACCACACCCTCTCTAAAAGTTTCTCCTACTTTAGCATTCAGTCCCCTACCACAATTACTCTGTCACTTGGTTCTAAGGCTCCTATACATTCACTTAACATCTCCCAAAATCTCTCTCTCTCGTCTACATTCCTCTCTTCTCCAGGTGCATACACGCTTATTATGACCCACTTTTCGCATCCAACCTTTACTTTAATCCACATAATCCTTGAATTTACACATTCATATTCTCTTTTCTTCTTCCAATATTGATATCATCTCTTTTCTCAGTCTGGTATTATTGTTCAAGTTAATTATAAAAAAATTAAATAAAAACGCGAAATCAAAATCAAAACACTTACAACATCATATATATGAGAGTTGCTTGTCTCAGCTTACAAAGTAATGCTTGTTGAAGACAAACACCTGAAAGTTACGAAGAGAAAAATTCACTTCTGATCACTAGTTTATGTATTTGTTAAAACAGGAAGAGTAATATGTATCTGAATGATAACGATCTTTTGCACAAATATGTTTACAGTTTACATGGAAATTAATAATCACATAATCGTTTAAAAGTAGCACAAAAGAAAAACTTATAGAGAAACAAATTATTATTATTATAATAAAAAAGAAGCGCTAAGCCACAAGGACTACACAGCGCTGCAGGGCAGGAAGGAAGCGAGGGCATCATAGAGAAACAAAGGCACCGAAAGAGAACATTCACCGGAGAAAAGCAACAAGGAAAGAAAGAATAAGCAAGGCAATATATAAGGAAGAAGGCATCAAATATAAAAAAAAAAAATAACAGACTGAAGAAGGAAGCAAACAAGGAGAAAATAAGGACCTTGGACACGTAAATAAACTGGAAGAGAAGAAAAGTTAGGGGAAAAAAAACATACAACGGAAAATGGTAAGAAAGAAAGAACAAGCAAAGAAGCACAGGACATACATTCTTGAGGAAGAACATTAACCAGCAGAACAACGAATACCAGTGGGAAAGACAAGGAACTCTAGCAAGAAAATAAGAACCAGCTCACTGTTTACAGAAAAAGCCTTCAAACACATCAACCTGTGTCAATTATTTCAGCAAAAATTCTAAGTTAAGAAAAGAACTGTGTCAAGTCTACTGCTAAGATGTTCAGGGATTTGCTGGTCAAGCCGTTTAGAACAAGAAGTTTCCAGTATAAACCAACAGGTCAGAAAAGCTGAGCTGCGTTACTACTACATCCAAGAAAGTGAACACAAAGCCAAGTAAGAACTGTTATAAAACAACTTTAGCGATTATTGGAAAAACCATCGTTTCCCATAATTTCATTAAGGAGAAAAGCAAAAATTTAGCTAACATAATATCCTGTCCCAATAAATTAGATAACTGTTTCTTATAAACAAGATATACAGGCATGAAAAGGGAACATCTGACGTCAATTTCCACGTTGAATATTGGAACACAAGACGCCTATGAAATAGGAACAGGTGAGCTCTGGCTTCTTTCACTATCTCAAAAATCAACAAAATAAGTAACCCTCTTATTCCTTAG
>NC_069488.1:24683421-24706078 GCF_026875155.1 Cherax quadricarinatus | reverse complement strand
TTTTTATGTTCTGCTGTTTTGTTTTGATGTTGCACTGTTGCTGTGCTTTGTTGCTACTGCTGCTGCTGCTCTTGTTGCTATGCTGCTGCTGCTCTTGTTGCTACTGCTGCTGCTGCTCTTGTTGCTACTGCTGCTGCTGCTCTTGTTGCTACTGCTGCTGCTGCTCTTGTTGCTACTGACTGCTGCTGCTCTTGTTTGCTACTGCTGCTGCTGCTCTTGTTGCTACTGCTGCTGCTGCTCTTGTTGCTACTGCTGATGCTGCTCTTGTTGCTACTGCTGCTGCTGCTCTTGTTGCTACTGCTGCTGCTGCTCTTGTTGCTACTGCTATTTCCACTGCTTCAACAGCATTTAACCTTCAACCTCTTAATTCAGCATCACTCTGCTTCTTCTTGCTGTTTCCTACTAATTTATGAACTATTGATCTTGGAAGTACATCTCTAAAACAACATCTTGAGGACACATAGCTTCTTCATTAACTTTAAGCAATATTACTAAAGTTATAATATATCAACAAACTAATAACTATACGCTTTAAGGACTATAGTTCAAAACATTTTAGAAAATTTAAAAATACTCCGATTTCAATGAAATTTTTATTGTAAGTTAACAGGGTCGTCAAACGTCTGTACTAGAAGTTCCATGAAATTTGCCTAAAATAAAGAGAAGAAAATGCCAACCTCTAGTACCGTTTTCGCAATATTCGTAAAACTTAAAATGTTATAGTTGACTTTACATGAACAATAAAACGCTAAAGAACAATATAACCGCTGAAATGAAGGAGTTATAGGGGACTGTAGCTCTGGAGAGGCGATGATAGAAATAAAGTTATATTGACCAAGAAATATTGATTTTAGATACGTTGTGTTACCATAGTTATAAGTTGTGTTTATGTTTAAAACTGCTCCATTTCACAATTAAATTTCAGTATTTGTTAATACATCATTTTTGTTCTCGAGTTATACTGACTTGAGTAATAACCGAAATACTCACTGGTTACGCATCACTAGATGAAAGGTATACAATACCAAGAAGCTGATGAGTGAGAAACAGAGACATGAGGTGGTACGTGTGGGCGAGGCTTACATGGTGTTCAGTCTTCATTAAGAGGTGATCTAACTGTTGCTTCAGCTCCACAACTTTCTTCACCTTTTACCTAAGGATTTAGGCAAAAGGTTGCTGCGCGGGTGAAACGTCTAGTCACTAAGGACACACAGGTGTTCCACATAAGGACACACAGGTGTTCCACATAAGGACACACAGGTGTTCCACATAAGGACACACAGGTGTTCCACATAAGGACACACAGGTGTTCCACATAAGGACACACAGGTGTTCCACATAAGGACACCCAGGCGTTGCACATATTTCCAATTCATTAACGAGTTATGAGTCACTATTATAGTAGCACCACAGATACAAATTACCACAAGTTATGCATTTATGCATAGTAGCACTAAATACAAAGAATATATATATATATATATATATATTATATATTAATTATATACATATATATATATATATATATATATATATATATTGATATATATATATATTAATATATATATCTGTGTGATAATATGTAATATCGATATATTTATATATATACACTAATGTTTTTTAGAATTTGCAGGCGCAAGGCCTTGTTTGTTGTGTATCTCTTATTCTTACTGTGGAACATTAAAATAAAATTCTTATGGATACAAACAAGGCCTAAGTATGAGGCACAAATGTATAATGAAGTATGCATTTACAATTATATTTTGCTTGTGCAAACAAGTTTATGCTCGATATTGTTAAAATGTTCTGTGTTTCATTTCATAATAATTTTGCCGAATATTATACGATCCCTATATATTCCTCTTTAATTCAGACAGTCAAGCACATAGTGGTCAAGAATGTGACAGTAAAGTTGATCACATACTATCATCAATGTACATTATATGTTGTCACAAGCAAATGTTGTCACAAGCACATGTTGTCACAAGCACATGTTGTCACAAGCTCATGTTGTCACAAGAATGTTGTCACAAGCCACATGTTACCACAAGCACATGTTGTCACACAGACATGCTACGTCAAGACATGTTGTCACAAGCACATGTTCCACAAGGCAAATGTTATCACAAGCACATTGTTGTCACAAGCACACTGTCTACCACAAGCACATGTTCCCAAGCACATGTATGTCAAAGCACATGTTACCCACAATGCACATTGTTGTTCACTAGCACATGTTACCACACAGCACATGTTGTCACAAACATGTGTCAAAGCACAGTTCCCACAAGCCACATGTTACCACAAGCACATGTTACCCAACGACCTGTCGTCAAAGACATGTTGCTCACAAGCACATTGTTACCACAAGCACATGTTGTCACAAGACTATGTTACCACAAGCAATGTTGTCACAAGCCACATGTTGTCACAGCAACATGTTGTCACAAGCCACTGTTGTCACAAGGCAACATGTTGTCCCACAAAAAAAGCAAATGTTACACAAGCACATGTTGTCTCAAGCACATGTGACCACAAGCACATTGTTGTCACCAGGCACATGTTACACAAAGCAC
This sequence comes from Cherax quadricarinatus, assembly GCF_026875155.1. Classification (NCBI taxonomy): domain Eukaryota; kingdom Metazoa; phylum Arthropoda; class Malacostraca; order Decapoda; family Parastacidae; genus Cherax; species Cherax quadricarinatus. The sequence continues at coordinate 24,703,502 of NC_069488.1, read as the reverse complement.
ATGTTGTCACTAGCACATGTTGTCACAAGCAATGTTAACCGCACAAGCACATGTTTACCACACCACAGACATGTTGTCCACAAGCACAATGTTACCACAAGCACATGTTGTAACAAGCACATGTCTACCACAAGCCCATGTTGTCACAAGCACATGTTGTCACAAGCACATGTTACCACAAGCACATGTTACAACAAGGCACAATGTTACCCACAAGCACATGTTACACCACAAGCAATGTTGTCACAAGCACAATGTGTGTCACAAGCACATGTTGTCCCAAGCACATGTTTACCACATGCCACATGTTATCACAAGCACATGTTGTCACAAGCACATGTTACCACAAGCACATTTTACACAAAGCACATGTTGTACAAGCACATGTTGTCACAAGCTCATTGTTACCACAAGCACATGTGGTCCACAAGCACATGTTACCACAAGCCACATGTTGTCACAAGCACCATGTTGTCACAATAGCCTGTGTGTAACATGCACATAGTTACCACAAGCACATGTTGTACAAGCACATGTAGTCACACGCACATGTTACCACAAAAAAACACATGTTACCAGAAGCACATGTTGTCACTCAAGCACATGTTGTCACAAGCACATGTTACCACCAAGCACATGTTGTCACACGCACATGTTACACAAGCACGTGTTGTCAGCAGCCACATGTTGTCACAAGCACATGTTAAACTGCACATGGTTGTCACAAGCACATGTTTTACAAGCCATGTTACCACAGCACATGTTACCACAAGACATGTTACAACAAGCACATGTCTGTCACAGCACATGGTGTCACAAGCACTGTTCGTCACAAGCAATGTTACCAAATAGCACATGTTGTCACAGCATCATGTTGTCACAAGCACTGTTGTCACAAGCAAATTGTTGTCACAGGCAATGTTGTCACAAGCACATGCTACCACAAGCAACAAATGTTTTCCACAAGCACAGTTGTACAAGCCATGTTGTCACAAAGCACATGTTGTCACAAGCACATGTTACCAAGCATATGTTACCACACGCAACATGTTTGTCACAAGCACTGGTCACAAGACATGTTGTCACAAGCAAATGTATACCCCAAGCACATGTTGTCAAAGCACATTTTACCGACAAGCACATGCTTACACACAAGTCACATTGTTGTTCACATGCACATGTTGTTCACTCGCACATGTTACCACAAGCACACTGTTGTCACACTGACCTGTTACCACAAGCACATGTTACCTCAAGCACATGTTGTCACAAGCACTGTCTGTCACAAGCACATGTTACCACAAGCACATGTTGTCACAAGCAATGTTACCACAAGACATGTTGTTACCACAAGCCACATTCGTTCCAGACAAGCACATGTTGTACAAGCACATGGTTACCAACGCACAATTTGTACAGCACATGTTACCACAAGCACTGTTGTCACAAGCACATGTTACCACAAGCACATGATACACAAGCACATGTTTCCACAAGCACATGTTGTCACAGCATGTTGTCCAAGCACATTTGTCAAAGAATGTTACAACCAAGCACATGTTGTCACAAGTCACGGTTTGTCAGCGACAGCACATGTTACCACAAGCACATGTACCGCAAGCACATGTTGTCACAGACCTGTTGTCACACGCACCATGTTGCAAGAAGCACATGTTGTCACTAGCACATGTTACACAATACATGTTGTCACAAGCACTGTTGTCACAAGCACATGTTGTCACAAGACCATGTCTGTCACAAGCATATGTTACCACACTGCACATGTTTGTCACACGCACATGTTACCACAAGCGCACATGTGTCACAAGACACATGTTACCACAGACACATGTTGTCACATAGGCAATGTTAGACCCCATGCACATGGTTACACAAGCACATGTTGTCACAAGCACTTGATTGTCACAAGCACATGTTACCACTAGCACATGTTGTCACAAGCACATGTTATTACCACAAGCAATGTTGTACAAGCACATGTTACACAAGAACATGTTACCACAAGCCACATGTCACATGCACATGTTGTCACAAGCACGCATGTTGTCACAAGCCATGTTGTCCACACGCACTGTTACCACAAGACATGTTGTCACAAGCCAAATGTTACCACAAGTCACATGTTGTCAAAAGCAATGTTGTCACAAGCACATAGTTGTCACAAGCACATGTTGTCACAGTACATGTTACCACAAGCATCTGTTGTAACAAGCACATGTTGGTCCACTTGCACATGTTTCCACAAGCACATGTATTACAAACACATGTTCCACAAGCACTCATGTTGTCACAAGCAAATGTTGTCACAAGAATGTTACACCAAGCTACTTGGTTACTACATGCACATGGTACCCACAAGCACATGTTAACCACATAGCACATGTTACAAAGCACATGTGTCACAACAGCACATGTTACCACAAGAACAATGCTTGTACAAGCACATGGAGTTCACATGCACTGTTACCACAAGAGCTTGTTACCACAAGCACATGTTGCCTTGCACATGGTGTCACAAGTGCACTTGTCACATGCACATGTTAACCACAAGCACTTGTTGTCACAAGCACATGTTACCACAAGCACATCGTTGTCACAAGAACATGTTACTACAAGCACATGTTGTCACAAGCACATGTTGTCACATGCACATTACGTTACCACAAGCAATGTTACCATCAAGCACATGATGCACAAGCAAATGTTGTCACAAGCACATGTTTGTCACAAGCATACATGTTGCTACAAGCACATGTTGTCACAAGCACATAGTTACCACAAGCACATGTTGTCACAAGCACATGTTCACCAAAAGCCACATGCTTGTCAAAAGCACTTGTTGACACCCACAAGCAATGTTGTCACAAGCACATGATACACAAGACATGTTGTCACAAGCACATGTTACCACAAGCACATGTCACAAGCACATGATACACAAGACATGTTGTCACAAGCTCATGTTACCAACAAGCACATTGTTACACAACGCCATTTGTCACAAGCACATGTTCGTCACAAGCACAATGTTTACCACAAGCACGTGTTGTCACGAAGCACATGGTACCTCAAGCCACAATATGTCCACAAGCACATGTTACCACATGCACATGTTACCACAAGCACATGTTGTACATGCACATGTTGTCACATAGCACATGTAACAAGCACATGTTACAAAGCACCATGTTGTACAAGCACATGTTACCACCGCACATGTTGTCACAAGCATGTTGTCCCACAAGCCATGTGGTCACAAGGCACATGTTGTCACAAGCACATGTTACCTCTCAAGCACATTGTTACCACAGGCAATGTTGTCACAATGACATGTTACCACAAGCCCATGTTGTCACAAGCACATTGTTACCACAAGCACATGTTGTCACAAGCACATGTTGTCATAAGACATGTTTTGCAGCCACATGTTGTCACACGCAACATGTTACCAACAAGCATGTTGTCACAAGCACTTGTTACCACAAGCACATGTTAACGCACAAGCGCATGTTACCACAAGCACATGTTGTCACAAAGCACAGTTACCACAAGCACATGTTGTCACAAGCACATGCTTACCACAAGACATGTTGTCACAAGCATGTTACACAAGCACATGTTACCACAAAGCGCATGTTACCTCAAGCATCATGTTGTACTAGCACATGTTGTCACAAGACAATCTTGTGACAAGCAAATGTTTCCGACAAGCACATGTTGTACACAAGCACATGATTGTCACAAGACTGTTCCACAAGCACATGTTACCAACAAGCACATGTTGTCACAAGCACATGTTGTACAAGGTACATGTTACCAGACAGCACATGTTTTCCCAAGCAACATGTTACACAAATCACATGTTGTCACCAAGCAAATGTTTGTACAGAAATGTTGTCACAAGCAATGTTGTCACAAGCATATGTTACCACAAGCAATGTTGGTCACAAGCTCATGTTTACACAAGCACATGTTTGTCACAGCACTATGTTACCACAAGCACATGTTGTCACTAGCAGCATGTTCACAAGCAATGTTACCACAAGCAAGGTTGTCACAAGACATGTTGTCACAAGAACATGTTATCACAAGCACATGTTGTCAAAGCATGTTACCAAGCACATGTTGTCACAAGCACATGTTTCCCACAACGCACATGTACCACAAGCACATGTCACATGACATGTTGTCACAAGCACTAATGTTGTCCACAAGCACATGTTGTTCAAAGAGCCAAGTACCCCAAGACCTGTTCGTCACAATGCACATGGCACCACAAGCACATGTTTGGTCACAAGCACTCATGTTGTCACAAGCCAATGTTGTCCAAGCACATGTTGTTCACAAGCAAATGGGTGGGTGGTGTTTATACCTACAAGCATATGTTGTACAAGCACATGTTGTCCATGCACATGTTACCACAAGCACATGTTATTACAAACACATGTTACCACAAGCGCACATGTTGTCACAAGACATGTTGTCCCAAGCACATGTTACCACAAGCACATGTTTGCCACTCCCTTTTACTACAAGCACATGTTACCACATGCACATTGTTACACAAGCACATGTTACCACAAGACATGTTGTCACAAGCACCTGTTACAACAAAGCACATGTTGTCAAACAATGTTGCTCACAAGCATATGTTACCACAAGACGATGTTACCACAAGCACAGGTTGAACACATGGCACATGAATGTCACAAGCACATTGTCACAAGCACATGTTACCACAAGCACTGTTGATCACAAGAGATGTAACACTAAAGCACATGTTGTCACATGCCACATGTTACTACAACACACATGTTGTCACACAGCACATTGTTGTCGCATCGAACCCAAGCAATGTTACCAACAGCACATGTTACCACACGACATGTTGTAACAAGCACCATTTGTCACGAAGCCATGTTGTCACTAGCACTGTAGTCACAAGCACTGTTTGTTCGACAAGCACACTGTTACACAAGCACATGTTGTCACAAGCACATGTGACAAATAGACATGTTGGTCACAAGCAGTCTTTGTTACCACAAAGCCATGTTGTCACAAGCACATCGTTCTCCACAAGCACGTTGTCACAAGCACATGTTACCACAAGCAATGTCACAAGGCACATGTTACCACAAGCACATGTTGTACAAGCTCATTTTCCACAAGCACATGTAACCACAAGTCAATGTTGTCACAAGCACATGTTGTCACAAGCCATGTTTACCACAAGCAATGTTGTCACAAGCACATGTTACCCACAAGCAATATTGTCACTCAAGAAAAACAAAACACATGTTACCACAAGCCATTGTTTACCACATGCACATGTTGTCACATGCACTTGTTGTCACAAGCACAGTCACAGCAACATGTTACACAAGCAAGCATGTTGTCACAAGCACATGTTACCAAAAGCACCATGTTGTCACAAGCACATGTTACCACAATCACATGTTGGTCACAAGCACATGTTGTCACAAGCACATGTTACCTCAAGCACATGTTACACAAGCACATGTTGTCACAAGCACATGTTACACAAGCCCATTGTTGTCACAAGCACATGTTACAGCCATGCACATTTGTCCAAGCACATGTTGTCACAAGCACATGTAGTCACAAGACCTGTTGTCACAAAGCACATGTTACCACAAGCACATGTGGTAACAAGCATAGTTACCACAAGCACCTGTTGTCCAAGCACATGTTGTCACAAGCACTGTTGTCACAAGCACTGTTGTCACTCGCAGATGTTACCACAGCACAGGTTGTTCAAGTCATGTTCTGTCACAAGCACATGTTGTACAAGCCTGTTGTCACAAGCACATGTTACCACAGCACCTGTTACTACATGCACTTGTTACCATCCAAGCACATTTGACAGCACATGTTACCACACGCACCGTGTGTTCACAAGTACATGGTTGTCACAAGCACATGGTGTCCAAGCACATGTAGTTCACAGCACATGATACCACAAAGACCAGTTGTCACAGCAATGGTTACCACAAACAATGTCAAAAGCACAAGTTACACAGCACATGTCTAAGCACATGTTACCACAATACACATGTAAACACGCTAAGTCTGGACTACTACAATATCAGTCCAATTTGTTTACATTGTAGGTTGCTCCATAATTCTTCCTTATTAGAGTCATGTTGATAAATTAGACTCACGGTTGCAACTCTTGGGTTTCTTTAATTGAGGTAAACGTTTCGCAACACCGTGGTTCATCAGTCCATACATAAGGAGAATCTGAAGAACTGGGAGGAGAATGAGGTAATCAGTCCTCAACCTTGAGTCGATGTGGTCTGTCCATCAATCTTGAATAGAATACGGCTTACGTTGTTTTTGTTTTACGTTAAAGATCTGCCGGTTTTTCCCGGCCCGGGCCCCTTCCAAGTGGTGGCCCGGCACTGGCTCCCTGTTCTAGGGTGTGTCTGAGACCCTAAGTCTCCCAGTGGGAGGAGGCACAAGTATCCACTCTCATCTTGTAAGGTTACAAATCAGGCTGGGCACGAATTGCCCTAAGAAGGGCAATGCATGGTGTCGTCGGTGCTAGCGCTGTGCTCTTCCGTGTGTGGAGTTGTCGTGTGTTGGTGTTCATTTTCATTCATGTTGATTCGCGGTCCTTCTGGCCAGGTCTTCTACAGATGGTTTGACCCGGCAGTGGCCCCGGGTGGGGGGTGAACGGAATCATCTTTCTTCTTTCTTGGCCCTCGGTTGGAGGATGTCGTTTCTTCATCTTGCGTGACTTTCCCCCAAGAGAAGCGCAGTCGCGGCAGAGCAGCAGTTACAGGGTTGATTGGCGCCACACCCCAGTTTAGCGGACAGCAAAGTGCTGAGGTGAATGGTCATGGATAGTCGTGCTAGCGAGGGATCCGTCTTCAAGGTCCCTATTTCTGAAGCATCCTGGAATTTCTCTTTGAGCTGTACTTCGTTCACAAGGCTGTTGGGTGGTGGAAGTGAGTAGTTGGTCATGCTGCAGTGTTATGTAGCAGAGTTTGGTCGTAGGTATATTGCTGTTCCGTCTGTGAGGTGATGATGGATTTCTGAAGACCTAGCATTGTGTTCTATATACTCCTTGGTTGATGTAGAAAGGTATACACTTTCAGATATCGGACTGTTGTGGTGCAGGCGTGTCAGTGACAGTGGCACCGTGAGGTTGCATCCGCAAGCTGTCTTGTGTTTTTGCTTTCTTGGCTGGTGGTGAATGGTGAGGCAGAGATTTCGACTTTGGTCAGTTGCATATAGCAGTGGATGAAACGGCGGTAGTGACTTTCATTGGTGGTTTTGCCGACGTCTCAGAGGTGTCTCTGATTGGATCCCATCTCTCGTGTCTAGTGGAGGTTGTGAAGCGGTGGAGCAGCGGGTGATACTGGTAATATTTGCAGTAGATGTTAGGATCTAGTGGAAGGTGTGATTGCAGCGGAATGTGAGGCCAGGCATATTATTTGTTTGAAAAGTTCATTGATGTGTGGTGTTTGTTGTAAGGAACCAGGCTCCGCGCATTCTGTTAAATGAGCATACATAATGCAACAATGATCATGGTTGGGAGTCGGCAGTAGGTGCTGCAGGGAATTGGTGGGAGCAGCTTGCGTGGGCATGTTGTATCTTGTAGTGTTGCTGAAGTCTTGGGCGATAGAGAATATGTGGTATTGCGTGTCGGGTTGGGTTTCTTTGTTGTTGTTGTTTCTTGGTATGTTCTTCTGGTAGGGCACCTGGCAGCAGAGTTTGGTGGTCATTCTTGCAGTTTCAAGCATTTAGGTGGTGAAGCCAGCTAGTGCTGTTCTTGAAGTCATGACCCTCACGGACCACAGTGGAGCTGTACTTTTGTCCTTGTAGGACAATCATTTTTGGTGTGTAAGTAGGAGTAACCACTTATAGCACTGTGAGATATGTTGGAATTTTCTCTGCTTCTCGATGGTGAAGGCTGGGTTGATGTGGAAGTTGTGAATAGGTCCACTCAGCGAGAGTCTGGCTGTCCATGTTGACGTCACGCTGAAGGTGACCTTCAGATGGATGAAGCATTGGGTATTTTAGTAATGAAGTCCACCATTGGCCCAAGGTTTCTTTGTTCTGATAGATGGACTTGTTAATCAGTGGCCCTGTACAGTTGATATGGTGTGTCGAGTCTCTTGAGGAACACAGTTCTCGGGCCCTCAGAGCTGGCGGAAAGTCTCAGAAGACAAGAAATCCCTGGTCTCGTAGTGTGGTAAGTAGCGAGGGTGGTAAGTAGTTTTCAGGCCTCTGTGTCGATGTACAGACGAAACAAAGGCCTCTTTGAGCGTTAAAATGCATTACTATTTGGACTTTGCAGCCTGCACTAACGCAGGCTAAAGTGCTTATTGGACGTTCATTGGTAATTGTGCACTCGTGGTTTTGATCTTTACTCTGTTAGATGTTAATGCTCTGTGGAGTAAGCAGTGTGTGATCTCTGTTAGAACACTGCATAGTGCTGAGAAGGAGCTTATATACGTTGGCAGAGAGAGGTGCAGCAGTCAGAGGCAGTGATGCTGCCCTCCTCTCCTGCCAACGGTATATAAGCTCCTTCTCAGCACGTATGCCGTTATTTATTCAAGATTGATGGCTGCAACCACATCGACTCAAGGTTGAGGGAACTGATTACTCATTCTCCTCCTGTTCTTCAGATTCTCCTTTGTATGGACTGATGAAGCCACTGCGTGGTGAAACGTTTCTCAATAAAGATACCCAAGAGTTGCACGCATGTGTCTAATGTATCAACATGTCGGTTCTCTGAAACCATTCATCTACATTATAGTAGTCATATCTATCACAGTGAATTTATAGATCTAATTCAAATGCTAATGATTACTATGAAAATTTGATGCATTATTTTCTTCTTTCATAATGATATAAATATAAGTAACATATATGTATCATTGGGGATTCTTATGCATCGTGATAAGTAAATTATTGTTAAAAGATTTCCGCGCATTCATTAATAAATTATTCATAATAACAGCCCTGTACAGAGACTCACACTTTTATACTATGCGACAATGCTTTCTCAAGATGAGGGACTGACACTCAAAACTTTAAGTGTGTGGACTGATTACATCGTCTCAAGTGTTAGTAAGACTCATATGCAACAGTGTTCTTTATTATGAGAACGTTCGCCTCCAAGTAGGCTTCTTCAGTCAATTATGTGTTTTCACACTCTGGAACAATGCTCTTCTCCAGACTTAGGACTGACCACCTCAAAACTTTTAAGGGTGATGGACTGATTACATCGTCTTAAAGTATCTTCTGCTTTCTATCATAGTTTTCTGTACTGTGACTGACGACAGCTCGCTCTGTGTAGGCGAAGTTTCATACATAAAGATACCTACTGTTGCTATGTGTCTTACCTAACAACCTGTCGGTATTTTATACCCATTTTTGATGTTGCAATCGTCTTCAAGTATCTTCTGCTTCTATCAACTTTTCTGTACTTGACTGAAGAAGCTACTGTGTAGGCGAAAGTTTCATAATAAAGATACCTAACTGTTGCATATTTTGTCTTACCTAAAAATAATGGATTTATGTTGGATAAATTTAGATTTAGAAAGGACATAGGTAAGTACTGGTTTTCTAACAGAGTTGTAGATGCGTGGAACAGTCTCCCAGTGGGGTGATAGAGGTTGGGCCCTTTGGGGGTGGGCTTTAAGAAGAGACTTAAACAAATATTGAGTGGGGGGCTGGGTTTGATTGGTTTTGGGGGTGCGGGGAGTTATTTTTTGAGTAGCTTTACAAAAGAAATTTAAGAATGTAGGAACACTGCAGAAGGCCAAATGGCCCATACGAGGCAGGTCCTTATCAAAACGACATCTACCTAAAGCTACTCAAGAAACAACTCCCGCACCCCCAACACCAATCAAACCCAGCCCCTCCCACTCATATATTTGTCCAGTCTCTTCTTTAAAGCTACCCAAGGGGTCCTAGCCTCTATCACCCCACGGGGAAAGGGACTGTTCCATGCATCTACAACTCTGTTAGAAACCAGTACTTACCTATGTCCTTTCTAAATCTAAATTTATCCAACTTAAACCCATTATTCCTGGTTCTTACCTGGTTCGACACCCTCAGTACTTTATTAATGTCTCCCTTGTTTATGCCCGTCATCCACTTATACACTTCAATGATATCTCCCTCATTCTACGCCTCTCCAGAGAGTGGGATTTAAGGCTTTAAGTCTAGGTAGATGTCGTTTTGTAAGGACCTGCCTCGTATGGGCCAGTGGCCTTCTGCAGTGTTCCTACATTCTTATGTTCTTATGTTCTTATACATTTGTAATACCATAAGTGTATACATTATACACTTATAAATGTTTTAAACATAGAAGTACAAAGACCACGATGATATATAAAAAAAAACTGAATAAAACTCATATTAACAAAATTTAAAAACTATGACATATAAACAGAGGAATTAAAAATAACTGGACCCTTTCCATGGTGGTGTAATGGATGGGAAGTTCTTTCTTCTGGCTGGACTGCGGTACCAGACTGTCGGGTGGATGTGTTTAACGGCGCAGACTTTTGTGTGTCCTCCACTTACGAATTGTTATTTACGTACATGTTATACTTGGACGAGGGGTTTTTATATGTGTTGTAGTTGACGTGCCGCTTGTACTACCTAATTGTGGTTGCAGGGATCGAGCCACAGCTCCCGGCTCCGCCTCTTTACTGGTCGCTAGTAGGTCGCTCTCTTTTCTTCATGAGCTTTATCATACTCTTCTTCAAGCTATGTAAGGATCCTGCTTCCACTATATCACTTTTCAGACCATTCCACTTTCTGACAACTCTATGACTGAAGAAATACTTCCTAACATCCCTTAAAAAATCATCTGAGTCTTCAGCTTCCAATTGTGTGTGTGTGTGTTACTCACCTAATTGTGGTTGCCCAAAGGGGCGAAACTCAGTTCCCGGCCCGCCTATTCACTGGTCGCTATTAGGTCCTCTCTCCCTGCTCCTGAGCTTTGTCATACCTCGTCTTAAAACTATGTATGGTTCCTGCCTGTATGTTTTGTACTCACCTATTTGTACTCACCTATTTGTGGTTGCAGGGGTTCGAGTCACAGCTCCTGGCCCGCCTCTTCAAAGATTGCTACTAGGTCCTCTCTCTCTCTGCCCCATGAGCTCTATCATACCTCGCCTTAAAACTATGTATGGTTCCTCCCTCCAATACATCACTTTCTAGGTATTCCATGGCCTGACTACTTTATGGCTGAAGAAATACTTCCTAACACCCCTTGATTCATCTGAGTCTTCAACTTCCAATTGTGACCTTTTGGGTGTCTGTGTCCCATCTCTGGAACATCCGTCTTTGTCCACCTCGTCTATTCCGCGCAGTATTTTATATGTCTTTTCATGTCTCCCCTGACCCTCCTGTGTGTGTGTGTGTGTGTGTGTGTGTGTGTGTGTGTGTGTTGTGTGGTGTGTGTGTGTGTGTGTGTGTGTGTGTGGTGTGTGTGTTGGTGTGTGTGTTTGTGTGGTATGTGTGTGTGGGGTTGCTTGGTGTGTGTGTGTGTGTGTGTGTGTACTCACCTAGTTGTACTCCCCTAGTTGAGGTTGCGGGGGTCGGTCCGAGCTCCTGGCCCCGCCTCTTCACTGATCGCTACTAGGTCACTCCCCCTGAGCCGTGAGCTTTATCATACCTCTGCTTAAAGCCATGTATGGATCCTGCCTCCACTACATCGCTTCCCAAACTATTCCACTTACGGGATACTCTGTGGCTGAAGAAATATTTTCCTAACATCCCTGTGTTTCATCTGTGTCTTCAGTTCCAACTGTGTCCTTGTTACTGTGCCAATCTCTGGAACATCCTGTCTTCATCCACCTTGTCATTCCTCTCAGTACTTTGTATATCTTTATCATGTCCCCCCTATCTCTCCTGTCCTCCAGTGTCGTCAGGTTGTTTTCCCCTTTAAACCTCCCCTCGTAGGACATACCTCTTAGCTCTGGGATAGTCTTGTTGCAAACCTTTGCACTTTCTCTAGTTTCTTCACGTGTGTGGTGTGTGGGGTGTGTGTGGTGTTGTGTGTGTGTGTTTTGTGTGTGTGTGGGTGTTGTGTGTGTGTGTGTGTGTTTGTGTGTGTATGTGTGTGTGTGTGTGCTGTGTGTGTGTGTGTGTGTGTTTTGTGTGTGTGTGTGTGTGTGTGTGTGTGTGTACTCACCTAATTGTACTCACTAATTGTGGTTGCAGGGGTCGAGACTCAGCTCCTGGCCCCGCCTCTTCACTGATCGCTACTGGATCCTCTCTCTCTCTGCTTCCTGAGCTTTGTCATACCTCTTCTTAAAACTATGTATGGTTCCTGCCTCCACTACTTCACTTGCTAGGCTATTCCACTTGCTGCCCAACTCTATGACTGAAGAAATACTTCCTAAACGTCCCTCTGACTCGTCTGAGTCTTCAGTTTCCCAGTTGTGACCCCTTGTCCTTGTCCCCTCTCTGGAACATCTTCTCTGTCCACCTTGTCATTCCCCGCAGTATCTTGTATGTCGTTATCATGTCTCCCTAAACCCTTCGTCCTCCAGTGTCGTCAGTCCCATTTCCCTTAACCTTTCCTCGTACGACATTCCCTTGAGCTCTGGGACTAGCCCTTTTTGCAAACCTTTGTACTTTCTCTAACTTCTTGACGTGCTTGACCAGGTTGTGGGTTCCAGACTGGTGCAGCATACTCCAGTATGGGCCTAACATACACAGTGTACAGTGTCTTGAACGATTCCTTATTAAGGTATCGGAACGCTATTCTCAGGTTTGCCAGGCGCCCGTATGCTGCAGCGGTTATTTGGTTGATGTGTGCCTCCGGTGATGTGCTCGGTGTTATGGTCACCCCCAAAATCTTTTCCTGAGTGAGGTTTGCAGTCTTTGGCCCCCTAGCCTATACTCTGTCTGTGGTCTTCTGTCCCCTTTCCCCCTATTTTCTGATTTTGGGGGGGGGGGGGGGGGGGGGCGGGATTAAATTGGGGAAAAACCCCATTTGGGGACCGGGTGCCCATCTGTCCAGGCCCTTTTGAAGCCTCCCTGGCCCTTCAGATTTAATTTCCTCATTAACTTCACCCCATCTGAAAAAGGGACATTTTTGATTTCAAACCCTTTCCCGTCATGTCGTTCACAAAACCCAAAAATAAAACTGGTCCTGGGAAACCGCCCCCTGTGGGCCCCCGCTCGTCACAGGTCCCCCCATTTTGGATACATCTTTCGTACCATAAACTCTTTGTTGCCCCCCCTGTCAGGTATTCTCTGTTTCCTTGCAGTGCCCTTCCTGTTTTATGCGCCTAAATGCTCTAGTTTCTGCCCCTAATATTTGTGGGGAAAACTGTGTCAAAGGCCTTTTGCAGTCCCAAGGGGATTTCAATCAACCCACCCCCTCGGGTCTTGTCTTACTTTTGTTTTTTTATCATAAAAAATCCAGAAGGTTTGTGGGCACAGGGTTTGCCTTTGGAATCCCTGCTGGTTTGGGATTTAACCCTGTTCCGTTCAAAGGGGCTTCCCCCACTCTTTCCCCCGATAATTTTTTCTCCATAATTTTTCATTTCTTTAACCCCAAAGACAAAGGTCTATGTTTAGTGGCCCTCTTTCCCTACCTCAGGTTTGTTGCCCAGTTTCCAGGGGTGTGTTGAAGAATTTTGGTAAGTGGGAGCACAACAATCTGCTCCCTCTCTAAAAAGGGCCCATGGAGAGATGTTGGGCCCGGGCCCTTGCCCTTTGGGGGTATCGATGGGCCCTTTGAGTTTTTCACCTCCTCCTCATTGTATGTATGCGTCCAAAAACTTGTTTGGGGTATTCCTTGTTTGTGTCCCCATCTGGTTGTCCCCCCCGATCCTTTTCCCGTCTCTACGTAAAACTTCCCTTAAAACTCGTGTTGAAATCCTCACATACCTCTTGATCGTTTCTTGTTAGTTCTCCACCTTCTTTCCTTTTAGCCTTATAAACCCGGTCCTTTGGGCTGTTGTCTTCTCCTAAAGTGGCTATACAGCCGTTTCGGGTCGATTTTACTTTTGAAAGCTATGTGTTTTTTATAATGTCGCTGGGCCCCCTCCTTTTCGCGCATACTCGTTTCTGGCTCTTTCTACTAATCCCTTGTTTTTCCTGGGTCCTATGCCCCCGTCCTTTTCCATTTTCTGTTGCACTTTGTTTTTTTCCTCCCCACACCCCTTTGGGGTTAAAAAAAGGACTTTTGTTTTTGGGCTTCCTATTTTTCTTTTTTCCCCTTTGGGAAAAAAAAAACCTTTCCCTCCTGCCTCCTTGCATTTTTGTTGCCACATTTTCCCAAATCATCTCTTTTCCCTGTTTTTCCCCTACCTTTTTCTCGCCCCCCACAAACCTCCTGCGGGAAATTTTTTCCTCATATTTTGTTTTAGCCCCCCTTTTTATAGTTTGGCCTGCCCCCTTCATTTCCCTTTTAAACCCTTCTCCACTTGTAACTCTACTATATAGCAAAACTCAAACCACAATCGCTAGCCCCAAAGGGGGGCCCTCTCGAAATTTGATGCCCTCAAATGTCTGAACTGCTCAGGGTGAACAAAAGATCCCATCTTCGGGCTCTTTCCCCCCTCTCCCTCGGGTTTGTGTCCCTGACATGTTGATGCATGGGGTTTTTCAAGTCCACACCCCAACACCTTGGCTCTCCATGTTTGGGGAAAAAACCCCCTTTGTGGCTCCCAGGTTTTCCCAGTCGATCCCCCTTTGGGGGTTGAAATCGCCCTTAAACCAGTAACTTGCTCTGCTCGAGTGGGGCCTTCTTGCCACCTCAGCCAGGGGTGTCCACCATCACCCTGTTGTTTTCTTCGAAAACTCCCTTTTTTGGCCTCCGCTTTTTCCTGTGGTGGGTATCCATCACTTCCAATACTATTTTTATGTTCCCCCGGGACGAATTTTCCCTAAAATTTTAAAGTCTCTTTCCCCAAATTTCATGTCCATCCCTTTTCCTTTTCCCTCAAACCCCCCTTGGTGTTTTATGACCCTTGCAACCCCTCCTCCCCCTCACTCCCTTCTATCTTCCTCGGGATCTGAAACCCTGTTGGAAATTGTGTTTTGTTATTGCCCTAAAGCGAGTTTTTTTTCTGTGACTGCTATGATGTCGGGGGTTTTTTTCACTGATTCTTTCATTCCACCCCCAAATGTTTATTCTTTTATTCCATCCCTTTTTTGTGTCCCAAAACCTTTTAAGTTTTTTTTTCCCTATCTTGTGGCCCTCAAGTAATTTGGGGGTTTGGGGGGGGGGGCGAGGGGCCTTGGGGGGGGCCTATATGGGGGTGGTGTAGGTGGGGAAAGTTTTAAAGGGGGGGGGTTTCAAAATTTCCCAAAAAGGGACAGCTTTTGGGGGGTAAATTTTTGTATAGGGGGGGTTTTTGGGGCAGGGGGCCCAGTGAGTGGGTGATATGGGTTTTGCTCGGGTTGCTTTGGGGAATGTTGGGGGTGGGGTCTTTTGGTGGGAGATTCTGGGGGGTGTTTTTGCCCTTCCCCTGTTCGGGCCCCTGCTCATTTTAAATTGCTTCCTTTCCCCTCCTTGGTCTCTGAACCCTCTCTTTCAGTGTAGCCCTTTTTTCTTGTTCTGTCGCGGTCAGGTATACTCCCTGGAACCCCTTTTTGTCCCTCAGCTTGCTTTCCTCTTGCAGAACCGGGTTCAACTGATTCTTCCTTGAAAGTTACTTTTAAAACCGTATCCTTCCACCGCAAACCCCCCAAAATTCTCTAAAAATTTTGTCACCTGGGTCATATTGCCCCCCACCCTATTTTTTCATGATCCCCTTCAATCATTTTTTCCTCCTCCTTTTTTTTTTCTTCAAATTTGGGCCCCCCTTTGGCTTTTTTGGACCCCGAACACAAAAACGGACCACCCCCTTTCCTCCTCCCACTGATCTCCATCTGTTTTTCCCCCCTGGGGCATTTTTTTTCCCTTTCCATTGACTGTTCCGCCTTCAGTCCCCTGTCAATCTAAAATTTCTATTCTATTCTCAGGGGTTGTGTGTGTGTGTGTTTTTGGTTTTTTGTGTGTGGTGTGGTGTGGTGTTTGTGGGGTGGGTGTGTGTGTGTGTGTGGTGTGTGTGGTGTGTGTGTGTGGTGTGTGGTGTTGTGTGGGTGCGCGCGACTCCTGGTTTGTACTCACCTATATTTTCTCGTATTTTTTCAACACTTCATCATTTGATTTAAGTTTTGGAATTTTGAAACTGTAACAATGCCCTTTAAATTGACCCCCAAATTTTTTTTAACATTCAATGTTCTTTCCCCCAACAATTCATTTTTACATTTGACAGGAAAGGTTGGGCCAAATTACCATTTGTACAATTGCTAAATTTAACTTGAAATTTAAACACTAAAACTAAACCTATTTTTTTTCTTCTTTTTCCAAAGGGGCACTGTTTGTTTTTTAAATTATTTTTATGAATGTAAAAATGCCTTTAAAAGGATCAAAACATTTTTTTTCCCATTTTTTTTTTTTTTCTCGAAGGCCAGAAAAAAAATCACTAACAGCCCTGGGGGTCTTTGAACCCTTCTTAGCAAAGAACCGGGGATGCAATGACCACAAAGAGTTGTAGTGTTTCTCTCTCTTATACTTAGTAAAAAAAAATACATGAAAACATATTCTTATCCCAAAATAACCCCAAAAGATCCCAAATGTAAAAACCTTTTAATCATATAACAGTAAATTTAGGGGAACCCACTTTTATTCATAGAACGCAGGGAACTAAAATTTCTTTTGTTATCCCATAGTAAAACCAATATACAGTTGTCAAAAAGCGTACATTGTAGCACCTAAAGATATAGTGATAAAAGTTTGTTATACATAAAACGAGATACAATGATCATATTATTATACATATAACCCCAGAATAAAAATGATCGAGCTGCCCATACATAGTAACCCCAAGAGAAAAAATGATACCCTTTTTAATTTTAAGTAAAAACCAGAGAAAAATTTGATCCCCCTTTTAAATTTTAAAAGAAACCACCAGAGATAAAAAGATAAACCCTGTTATATATATTCCCACCAAGATCCCAATGTTTCACCCTTTTTATATATAGAAACCCCCAAAGGGGATCCAATGATCACCCGTTATAAAATAGCAACCCCCAAGAAAAGCAAACTAAACAAATAAAAATGCATAAATAAAAGCATAAAGAGAAACAGATGATCTGGCTGGCTGGGAGGTTTTCCCGTCTTTCCCGGTTGGACCGGTTTTCAGGGTACATTTAACACATGTAATAAAAAAGGGAGGACAAAAAAATTTTTTTGTGACCTCTCCTGTTTTTTATATCTACTTCATATATTTGTATTTCTACATGGAGTTTCCCCCCAAAAAAACACACTCAGCACCATAAACACCCTTTCACACACCAAATACCTCAATTTACACAATATAATTGGTTTTTTTCTTAAATTTAATTTCCCCGTTTTTATTTCCCGATTCATTATTTATTTAATTTTTAAAAATAGGGAAAAGGGGACTAATATACCCTTATTTGTATCACTTTAGATTCTTATAAAAATCGTTTAAGTAATTTTATAAAAAAAACATTTTTTGCCCACTGTAAAAAAAAGTTATTCATCATAACACAAGAGTTTCAAAGATCACACAGTTATACATAGTAAAAACCCTAAAACATCACCCAAAAAGTTATAAAATGGGTTTAAAACAGAAGATAAAAAAGACCAAAAATATTATATGAAAAAGAATGCACAAAATTAATTTTAACAAATTACAAAATATGAAAATATAAAAGAAAAATTTAAAAATTTTAAAATAACCCGGGCCCCACCATGGTGGTGTAACCGGATGGGAAGTTTTTTCTCCTCTGGCGGCACGGAAGAGTCCCAAACCCCGGGGGATTTTATTTTTTCACAGCACAATTCGTTTCTCCTCCTTTTTTTAAATTTCCCTCTGCCCGTATATAATGAATTAAAACATTTGTTTTAATATCAAAAATTTGGGTAAGGCTTTATGGTGAGCACATTTTAAGAGGGTTTAAATTCCTCTTTTTAAGGGAAATGCTGTTTTTTGGGGTTCACACTCCAAACGTCCCCCTCAAAATGCTGTGTTTTGGTTTTTCCCACTCTTTTAACGTTTCCCCCCTTTAAAAGCTGTTTTTGGGGGTTTACAGCTCTCAACCCCTCCCCCTCAAATTCTGTGTTTGGGGGTTTACAGCTCTCCCAAAGTCCCCCCTTTAAAAGCCGTGTTTGGTGTTCACAGCTCTCAACGCCCCCCTTAAATGCGGTTTGGGGTTTACAGCTCTCAACGTCCCCCCCCAAAAAGCTGTTTTTGGGGGTTTACAGCTCCCCAAAGTCCCCCTCAAATGCTGTGTTTGGGGTTTTACAGCTCTCAACGCCCCCCCAAATGCTGTGTTTGGGGGACACAGCTCTCAACGTCCCCCTCAAATGCTGTGTTTTGGGGGTTTACAGCTCTCAACGTCCCCCCCCAAATGCGTGTTTGGGGGTTTACAGCTCTCAACGTCCCCCCCCAAAAGCTTTTGGGGGTTTACCGCTCCAAAAGTCCCCCCAAAAGCTGGGTTTTTTTTTTCCACTCTCAACGTCCCCCTCAAATCGTGTTTGGGGGTTTAAAAAGCTCTCAACGTTTTCCCCCGGCCCAAAACCCGTGTTGGGGTTCACAGCTCTCAACGTCCCCCCCAAAAGCTGGTTTTTGGGGTTTTACACTCTCAAAGTCCCCCCCCAAATGCTGTGTTTGTGTTCACAGCTCTCAACGTCCCCCTCAAATGCTGTGTTTGGGGTTCACAGCTCTCAACTCCCCCTCAAAAGCTGTTTTTTTGGGGGGTTTACAGCCCTCAACGTCCCCCCCAAAAGCTGGGTTTGGGGTTCCAGCTTCCAACGTCCCCCTCAAATGCTGTGTTTGGGGTTCAAAAGCTCTCACGTCCCCCTCAAATGCTGTGTTTGGGGTTCACAGCTCTCAACGTCCCCCCCCTAAAAATTTGTAACAGTTCCATTTTCTTCTGATACGAAGCTGTTTTGTTGTTTTGGGGTGTGTTTTTAGTGTAAAAACCATAAATTTTTACACCCTTGGGTTTAAAAAATATTGATGGGAGTGTTTTGCACATTCTTACACATTGAAAAAGAAATTTTTAAGTTTTGTTCGAGAGTGCGAGAACATTAAAAAAAACCTAGTTAAAAAATACTGAGAAAGGGGTTTGGGGTGTAAAGAAATTAGCACACTTAACCCGAAGGGGCAGTGATTTACCAATTTCCCCTTTGGGCAAAGATCAACAAAGAAAACGAAACGTTTTTTCCCTGAAAAATCGTCTGGTAAAGAAATCTTTCTTCACCCCTTTTAAAGGCACAAATCATCACCTATTTTTTTTTTTAAATTAAAAATTTTAATTTAATATAGCAAAAAGAAGTTATGTGAGTAATTACAGTAACTCATTTGAATTTAATTATTGTAAATTAAAATATCGCAAAAATGGGAAATTTAAAGACATTTTTCTTTTTTTTTAAATCTTTGACTTGTTTAAAAATTGAAGAAGCAAATTTTTGCTGGGCAGATAAAAATACAAACACCCGAATAAGTAAAGGGTAAAAAACAACCATTCTTTAACTTTAGTTGAAACATGTAAAAAGTTATGAAGGGTCAGTTTTTCTAGCGATGTTTAGTTTAATGTTGTCAGGTTAAAGAGAAATGTTTGTTGAACAACTGAAAATGATGTTTGAATGTTAGTTTGGGAACAAAAACATTTAGGTACCAGTAAAAATTAAATAAAGGGACCAAACAATTTAAAAACTAAAGAAATACCTGTTTATTGATACAGTTTTTTAATGATGAAAATAAACTTTTTCAAGTTCTAAAAATTATCAGTCTCGCACTTTTTTATAATGGGGTTTTTTTTTCACTTGTAACCCGTACTGAGAATTATCCCCACCAAAACCAGCAAATAATTAAAAACACACTCACATACACTCTCCCAAAACTTTTTAAAACTGTTAAAATGTTTCTTTAAATCACATACACTCTCGCACTTATTAACACTTTTATAATGGTTTCTTCCCCTCACAACACACTCAGCACTAACACTGTTATAATGTGTTTTCACTCACA
>NC_069488.1:24670997-24682921 GCF_026875155.1 Cherax quadricarinatus | reverse complement strand
TTAGGGGATAACATTACTCCCCTGCTGGATAACTTAACTGCCTGCGGGATAACATTACTACCTGCTGAATAACATTACACTCGGGTTAACATTACTCCCTCTGGAAAACATTACACCTGCGGATAACTTACTAACCCGCTGGATAACTTTACTGCCCTGGATAACATTACTACCTGCGGGATAACATTACTGCCTGCGGATAACATAATACCTCGGTTAACTTTACTACCTGCGGTTAACATTCTACCTGCGGGAAAAATTTATACCCCGCTAGTAACATTTCTCCTGCTGGATAACTTAACTACCTGCGGTAAATTACCCCTGCGGGATAACTTTACTGCCTCGGGGTTAACATACTCCCTGCGGATAACTTTAACTCCCCTCAATAACATAATCACCCTGCTGGATAACATTACTCCCCCTGTGGTTAACATACTCCCGCGGGATAACAACACCTCTGTTAAACATTACTACCTGCGGATAACATTACTACCGCTAGAAAACATTACTCCCGCGGGATAACATTACTACCTGCGGGTTTAACATTACTCCCTCTGGATAACATTACTACCTCGGGATAACTTTACTGCCTGCTGGAAACATTACACCTGCTGGAAACTTTACTGCCTCTGGAAACACAAGTGGACTTACTGTAAAAAAAAAAAAAAAAATTAACACTTTTTAAGCAAAATTATCCCAAACAATTCTAAACCTCATCATGTTAACTCGTTACTGTAACATATACATCATCTTAAAGATAACGATTTATTGTAACATAAAAAACAACATCATTAGTAACTAGTTATTGTAACATGATACAACACATTATGATAACAATTTATTGTAACATTATACAACATCATTAAAAACTAAATTTAAATTGTAACATTATACAACACTTTAGAAACTGAGTTATTGAACTTTATCAACACATTATGATAACGAGTTTTTTGTAACATTATACAACATCATTAGATAACTGAGTTTTTGTAACATGATACAACATCATTATGAAAACTGAATTATTGTAACATTATACAACACTTAAAGATAACTGATTATTGTAACATTATACAACTCATTATATAACTGAGTTATTGTAACATGATACAACTTCATTATGAAACAAAGTTATTGTAACGATACAACATCATTATGATAACTGAGTATTGAACATAAACAACATATTGGATAACTATTACATACAAAAACCACTGAAAACAGAAGTAATCGCAAAATTCCCTTAGGGGAAAAAAATTTTTTTCAAACTTTAAAATATAAAAAAAATTAAACAAAAACATTGGGGAATACACATTATGAAAATCCCAGGAGAAACTGTTCTCCTTAAACATAATTCAAAATACATTTAATGTGCAAAAGCCGCCTCCAGGGTTTCCCCCTAGTTGTTTGAACGTTATTTGATGTCTTGGAAAACTGCCACGTCAACGCGGGGCAACATTATCGCCCATTTTAATAGAGCTGAAACTTGTACAACTGCATTGTCCTTCGAAAGTTAATTAATTTGAGAGTGTTAGAAACCAACACACCTCAGCTAAGGAGACTAACCCCGTTACTGTTTGACTGAACTGACATTAATAACATAATTGGGGCTAGAACTTCTCCATTCTAATTACCATTAACTTTTTTAGAGAGCATCTAATGTGTGTGAAACATATTTATGAGCTTGTATTGCTTCAGCTTTTGAGGACTAAGAGAAGAATTTAAAAGGTTTGTCATGATTGCATCTAAACAATAAATATTTTTAGAAAGTTTTATTAGAACAAATTGAGCTGTTTTAAATTTTCGAAAATCCTCGTGTACGTGGCTGGTTGCTTACAATATTTTGGGTGTTGACACACTCTCACTGCTTCTTCCCTCTGAAAACCAGCCACACACAGTTGGGTCAAGACTACAAATGGGATTGGGCTACCCGATTTAATGCAGGTCTATACTCAAACGTTTGGTTACGTTTACTTAATTTTTTTTTGCTTCCAACCGGGCTAGGGCAGCCTTAGTGAGGCGCTGGGGGATGAAGTGAAAAGCCAATCGCAAATGAACTATTTTTTGCTCTCTCGCTCATCAACATCTTTGCTATTACATTTTGTGCATATTTGGAGAAAATTTTGACTACTCAAACCAAATTTTTTTCGTTTGTTTGGGGATTTTATTTCCTTGGGGATTTTCCCTTTTGTCAGGAGACTTGTTTTTAGGTCCAATACGCCGGCATTTCCCTTCTATAACTATGTTTGAAATATGGGTAACTCTCTATTTTTCATTAAGTTTTGTGATACATTTACATCGTTAAACTGTGTTTCTGATGTATTGGCGAACATATTTTAGCAGGTGTAGCTTTTACTCTTATGACAGCGGGGTGATCCCAAACCTACCTATTTTAGGCATAGGTACGGCAAAACATATCAGCCCTTTGTCCGCCAATCTTACAGCGCGGCTGGTATATTCTTCCGCTCTACGGGCTTGAATATTGCATACTGAAACACTCACACGCCGAGGTAATCTTATTCTTCAACAGGGCTTCTCAATATGGTGTCTCTGCTGGTGGGGGATCTTTTTTTAGCCCTTCACTCCCCACACCGTTGTCTTGCTCTAACTGCTGATATTACTCTTGGGGATATTTATCCCAGCGGAGGATAAATGTCGGTTTACCGTTTACTCATATTCCACTGTTTTTTGACCCTTTGGATTTGAGACATCTATGTTTTTAACGACAAGGGAAAAAAAGTGAATTTGTTAACGATGAATATACAGAGAAAAAAAGGGGAACAAATACATTGTACCTGTGATGAAATTTTTTTATTGCAAGAGAGTGCCCCGGGAGAATTTTTTTTGAACAGAAAACCCGAGTAATTTTTTGAAGCATCTATAATTATGGTGGAACTCTGCAGTGGCGGGCCAGCACTGTCAAATCGCAGTGGCCGGGCCCGCACTGTGCAATCTGCAGTGGCCGGGCCAGCACTGTGCAACCTGCAGTGGGCCCTCCCGCACTGTGCTAACTCTGCAGTGGCCGGGCCAGCACTGTGCTACTCTACAGTGGCCGGCCAGCACTGTCTAACTCTGCAGTGGGCCGGCCAGCACTGTGCTAACTCGCATGGCCGGTCAACTGTGCTAACTCTGCAGGGGGGCCGGTCCCCGCACGTGCTAAATCTGCAGGCCGGTCAGCACTGTGCTAACCCCCTCAGTGGCCGGTCAGCACTGTGTAACTCTGCTGGGGGCCAGCACGTGCTAACTCTGCAGTGGGCCGGTTCAGCACTGTGCTAACTCTGCAGGGCCGGGCCCCGCACTGTGCAATTTTGCAGTGGCCGGGCCCAGCCTGTCTAACTCTCAGTGGCCGGGCACACTGTCTAACTCTGCAGTGGTGGGCCCCACTGTCTAACTTGCAGTGGCCCGGTAGCACTGTCTAACTCTGCGTGGCCCGGTCCCCAAGTGCTAATCGCAGTGGCCGGTCCCACTGTGCTAATCTGCAGTGCCGGTCCAACTGTGCTTAACTCTCAGTGGGCCTCCAGCACTGGGGCTAACCACGTGGCCGGCCACACTGTCAACCCCTTGCAGTGGCCGGTCCCGCACTGGCTAACTCTGCAGGGCCGGCCACACTGTGCAATTCTGCATGGCCGGTTTCCAGCACTGTGCTAACTCGCAGTGGCCGTCCACACTTGCAACCCAGTGGCCGGGCCAGCACTGTCTAAAATCGCAGTGGCCGGCCCCACTGTGCTAACTCTGCAGTGGGCCGGGCCACACTGTGCTAATTTTCAGTTTGGGGGGCCGGGCCAGCACTGTGCTAACTCTGCATGGCCGTCCAGCACTGTGCAACTCTGCATGGCCGGGCCGCACTGTCTAATTTTGCAGTGGGCCCGGGCCAGCACTGTGCAACCTGCAGTGGCCGGTCCAGCACTGTGCTAAATCTCAGTGGGGGTCCAGCACGTGCTAACTCTGCAGTGGCCCCTCCCAGCACTGTCTAACTCTCAGTGGCCGGTCCAGCACTGTGCAATCTGCATGGCCGGGCCAGCACTGTCTAACTCTTTAGTGGCCGGTCCAGCACTGTGCAACTCTGCAGTGCCGGGCCAGCACTGGCAAAATCGGATGGCCGTCCAGCACTGTGCTAACTCTGCAGTGGCCGGGCCAGCACTGTTTTAACCTGGCAGTGGCCGGTCCGCACGTGCAACTCTGCATGGCCGGTCCAGCACTGGGTTTAACTCTGCGGGCCCTCCGGGACTTGCAACTCTGAGTGGGCCCGGGCCAGCACTGTGCAAAACCGCAGTGGCCGGTCCGGGACTGTGTAACTCTGCAGTGGCCCCTCCGACTGTGCAAAAACTGCAGTGGCCGGCCCAAATGTGCTAACTCGCAGTGGCCTCCGCACTGTCTAACTCTGCAGGGCCGGTCCGGGACTGGGTAACTCTGCAGGGCCGTCCGCACTGTGCTAACCTCAGTGGCCGGTCCAGCCTGTGCAACTCGCATGGGCCCGGGCCGCACTGTGCTAACTCTGCAGGCCGGTCCAGAAATGGCTAACTCTGCAGTGCCGGTCCGCACGTGCTAAAATCGCAGTGGCCGTCCAGCACTGTGCAAACCCTGCAGGGCCGGTCCGCACTGGGCTAACTCGCATGGCCGGCCGGGACTGTCTAACTTGCGTGGCCGGTCCACACTGTGCTAACTCTGGGAGTGGCCGGGCCGGGACTGGTGCTAACTCTGCAGTGGCCGTCCCGCACTGTGCTAACTCGGGGGGGGGCCGGTCCCAAAAAGTGCAAACCCGCAGTGGCCCGGGCCGCACTGTGCAATTCCCCCCGCAGTGGCCGGCCACCTGCTAACTCTGCAGTGGGCCGTCCGCACTGGCTAATCCAGTGGCCGGTCCAGCACGTCAACTCTGAGTGGCCGTCCACACTGGGCTAACTCTGGGTGGCGGTCCGCACTGTGCTAACTCTGCAGTGGCCGGCCAGCACTTTTCTAAATCTGCGGGGGGTCCAGCCGCTAACCTGCATGGGGGGTCCAGCACTGTGCAAAATCTGCAGTGGGCCCGGTCCAGGGGCCCGTGCTAACTCTGATGGCCCGGCCCGCACTGTGCAAACCCCCTGCCCCAAAAAGGTTTGGGCCGTCCACACTGCTAACTCTGCATGGCCGGTCCACCTGTGCTAACTCTGCAGTGGCCGGTCCACACTGTGCTAACCTGCAGTGGGCCGGGCCACACTGTGTAACTCTGCAGTGGCCGGTCCAGCACTGTGCTAACTCTGCATGGGCCGGGCCAGCACTGTGCAACTGCGTGGCCGGGCCAGCACTGTGCTAACTCGCAGTGGCCGGTCCAGCACTTGCTAACTCTGCAGTGGGCCGGTCCCACGTCAACTCTGCAGTGGCCGTCCACCTGTGCTAACTCTGCAGTGGCCGGTCCCACTGTGCTAACCGCATGGCCGGGCCCCCAATGTGCAACTCTGCAGTGGCCGGTCCAGCACTGTCTAACTCTCAGTGGCCGGGCCACACGTGCTAACTTGCATGGCCGTCCACACTGTGCTAACTCCCGGGGGGGGGTATGGCCGGTCCCCCACGGGCTAAAATCTGGCAGTGGCCGGTCCAGCACTGTGCTAACTCTGCAGTGGCCGGTCCAGCACTGTCTAACTCTGCAGTGGCCGCCAGCACTGTGCTAACTCTGATGGGGCCCTCCAGCACTGTGCTAACTCTGCAGTGGGCCCGGGCCAGCACTGTGCTAACCTCCGCATTGTGGGGCCGTCCCCCCACGTGGGGTTTAACCCCTGCAGTGGCCGGGCCAGCCATTCAACTCTGCGTTTCCGGTCCAGCACTGTCTAACTCGCATGGGCCCTCCAGCACTGTGCTAATTCGCAGTGGCCCCTCCACACTGTGCTAACCCCTGCAGGGCCGGGGCCCGCAACGTTTTTTTTTCTGGGCAGTGGCCGTCCAGCACTGTCTAACTCTATGGGCCGGGCCACACTGGGCTAACTCGCAGTGGCCGGGCCAGCACTGTCTAACCTTTCAGTGGCCGGGCCACACGTGCAACTCTGCAGGGCCCGGCCAGCACTGTGCAACTCTGCAGTGGCCGGTCCACACGGCTACTTTGTTTTTTCACGTTTTAAAAAGAAAATCTAATTCACTTATACCGATAAAAGTCTCAAATTCACTTTGAAGGCCCTTTCTTTTTTGGGGGTTAAAATTGTATCCCCCAAATCAAAAAAAATAAAACTGAACACTCGTCAAACTTTTTAATCGGTTTAATTGTTTAGGAACAAGTCAAAAACCTTAACCAGTGGGGAATATTAGTTACTTAGTGATTTTTTTTCTTAAAAAACTTTCTTTTATCCAGTGGGAAAAAACCACGAACATTCAAGTGACCATGGGAAATTTTTCTGCCCTTTTTCAAGAGACTTTAAGTCACTTAACATTAAGCAATCCCTTTTTACAGCATTCCAATCAAAAAATGGGGACCGGAGACTTCCATTAAACTATTAAAATAATTATGCAAACTTAAGCTGGATTTTTTCTCATTTGACCGAGAAGAGTTTTTAGCCTTTGTTCTTTCACTATAAGAGAGAACGTACAGGGTCTTTTGGGTAACTCGTTTAGCTGAGTTTGGCCCTTTTGAAGAGGGTTTTCCCGAAAGTGCTCAAAAAAACTGGCTGGGGGATGAATAATTCCCATAAAAACCAAGGGCCCAACGCATCTATACATCATTTAGCTAAGGGTAAGCTTAAAGGGAACTCAAGACAACATAAAACAGAGGAAAAACAAGGCATTTAAACTTTTTCTGGCACATTTTTAGAGTAAGGTTTACTGCACTATCGGGTAGAGAAAAAATAGATCTTTTTTAAACAAATAACCCCCAATAGAGAAAAAATACTTACATGACATTTGGTACAACTTTGACCATTTAAATCTTGCAAGCTTTAATTTTTTTTAAAAACCTTACGCCCCAGGTGACAGTCCTCTGTTCCTACACCTGACGATGAGCCTGACCCTTGCAAGAAGTCATGGGGAAAAAATAAGAGCATAGCTCGGGGCAACTTAAAAAAACCCACGTCCCCTATCCGGCTCAGGGGAAACCCAAATGGCGATGTCACTAACTTCTGCCCTTTTGCCCAAAATATTTCGGAGTACCAAAGTATTCAATCTTGTATTTCAAACATAGATGGCGTACATCTGAACCCCATTAAATTTCTCCCTAGAAGTTAATTTCCCAAAAGGAGAGATTATTACCAAAGATTAATTTTTTACTGGAGCAAAGATTAGTAGAACTTGAAGTCCTTGGGACTTTCCCACATCCATACAAAGAAAAACCCGATACGGATTTTAGATGTATACTGACTACACGAAGTGAATCAAATAACATTGCCAGATGCTACCCGTGACCATAGGACGATGGTTACACCTCTCTTTAAGGCCCAATTAGACTTCATCAAGAGCCAAAAAAACTCTGCCTTAATAAATTTCCCGTAGGTATTACCAAAATACCCTAACCCCCCTTGGGATCCCAAAATATCCAAAAAATTATCCGTCTGGGGCCCTAAAAGGACACAGGCACTCGGGCATACCTGAATAATATAGTCGAGTTTTTAAACCATGGGCAACATATTTTTCCCAACAAAACTATGGAATCTTTATGCAGGGGAAAAGTTTCGCACACAGTGCTTCATCTCCATTACAAACAAAGGTGCAAAGGGGAAAGGGGGAGCTTGGGTAATCATCCCCCACCGGAGTGATGTGTTCATCCATCAATCTTGTAAAAGTCCTTTTTCTTTTATTGGAAAAGATGAAGCCACTTGTGGGAAACGTTTTTTGAATGAAGATTCCCCAAAGTTTCATAAGTGCCTCAATCTTTAAAATTGTCGGGTTTTTTCAAAATATTTATCACACATACTTTTTTCACCAAACCGGGGTTTAAAACCAAACCTGGGTTCACCAGAAAACCCGGGTTCCCCCAAACCTGGGGTTCCACCAGAACCTGGGTTCACCAGAACCTGGTTCCACCCGGAACCACACTCACTTTGCAACAAGACCCAGTGTAATAACTTACTCCAGTTTATATCTAAAATGTTTTTAATAACAGAATAAAAAAAAAATACAGTTAACCTTGCCAGGAGTCAACCTTTTATCTTCTGACCGTACTCAGATGTGTTATCCGTTACACCACAAGGTCCTAAGTATTTAATTTGCTGCAATTTATATATAAGCACACACACACCACACACACACACACACACACACACACACACACACACACACACACACACACAAACACACACACACTCACCACACACACACACATATATATATATACATATATATATATATATAATATATATATATATATATATAAATATAATATATATATATAATATATATATATATATATATATATATATATAATATATATATATAATATAATATATATACATATTATATATATATATAAAAATTTATGTATATATATATATAAAGCTGCATACAGAACTCACGAAATCGAAATGAAAAAGATTGCAAACAAACCATACCACGGGCAGGAAAGAACCCGCGGGTTCTATCCCCGCCCGTGTATGGCCCTGCATACAGAAGACAAAATTCAAATTTTCATTTTCACTCGGACAATTAACTAGTGACACACAAGTGAGAAAGGAAGGGAGCCAGACTAGTATATACTAGAAGATGGTGAGAACGAAGTGATAGAACGAGAGGAAGGAATGTTATTGTAGTAATAAAAGTGGTGATGGTAGTGGTGGTGGTATTACCAACAGTGCTAGTGGTAGTAGTAGTTGTAGTAGTAGTAGTAGTAGTAGCAGTAGCAGTAGTAGTAGTAGTAGTAGTAGTAGTAGTAGTAGTAGTAGTAGTAGTAGTAGTAGTAGTAGTAGTGTTACAGTAGTAGAGGGAACAATATGAAAATTGTAGTGGTAGTGATAAAAGGATCAGAATGTTAACAAAGAAACAGTAGTAGATGTAATAATAGAAATATTAGTGTAAAGTAAAAGGACACAAGTGCAACTAATGTGACAGGAACGAAACGGCTTGACAAAGCTCCTGGAGAGCGAAACGTTGCCACAATAAAATGTCACATTAGTTGCACTTGTGTCCTTTTACTTTACATATTGTCGGTAATTCTACCAACATTTATACAGAAGTATTAATGGTAGAATTCGAAGTAGTAGTAGTAGTAGTAGTAGTAGTAGTAGTAGTAGTATAGTAATAGTAGTAGTAGTAGTAGTAATAGTAGTAGTAGATAGTAGTAGTAGTAGTATTAAAATAATAGTAGTAGTAGTAGTAGTAAGTAGTAGTAATAATAGTAGTAGTAATAGTATAGTATAGTAGTAGTAGTAGTAGTATAGTAGTAGTAGTATTAGTAATTGAGAGTAGTAGTAGTATAGTAGTAGTAGTAGTAGTAGTAGTATGTAGTAGTATATAGTGGGTAGTAAAAGATAGTATAGAGTAGTTTAGTAATATTTAGAAGTAAGTAGTAGTATATGTAGAAAGAAATTAGTAGAAAGTAGTAGTAGTAGTAGGTAAAAATGAGTAGTAGTAGTAGTAGAGTTAGTAGTATAGTAGTAGTAAAGTAGTAGTATATAAGTAGTAAGTATAGTAGTAAGTAGTAGTAGTAGAAAAAAGTAAAAAGTAGTAATAGGTAGTAGTAAGTAGTAGTAGTAGTAGTATAGTATAGGTAGTAGTAATAGTATAAGTAGTAGTAGTAGTAAAATAGTAGTAGTAGTAGAAATAGTAGTAGTAGTAGTAGTAGTAGTAGAAAGTAGTATATTAGTAGTAGATAGTAGTAAGTAATGTAGTAGTAGTAGTATAGTAGTAGAGTAGAAGTAGTAGTAGTAGTAGTATAATAAAGTAGTAGTAAAAGTAGTAGTAGTATAGTAGTATAAGTAGTAGTAGTAGTAATAGTAGTAGTAGTAGTATAGTAGTAGTAGTAGTAGTAGTAGTAGTAATAGTATAGTAAGTAGTAGTAGTAGTAGTAAAATAGTATTAAAGTAGTATTAGTAGTAGTAGTAGTATAATAGAAAGTAATAGTAGTAGTAGTGGGTAGTAATAGTAGTAGTAGTAGTAATAGTAGTAGTAGTAGAAATAGTATAGTAGAAGTAGAAATAGTAGTATATAGTAGTTAGAAAGTAGTAGTAGTAGTATAGTAGTAAAGTAGTAGAAATAGTAGTAGAAAGTAGTAGATAGTAGTAGAAATAGTAGAAAGTAGTAACGTAGTGCAACAGAGAGGCAGAGTTCATAAGAAGATAGTAGTGGTATTGAAAAAAGGTGAAAAGGTCAGTGAGGTAGAGTCAGCGAAGAAATAGTCTGGCTTCTTTTCCAGTGATGTTTGCTGCCGGATCTAAACCCCTATGGTTCCTTGCCCAGGTAAAGCCGGCGGTCTTGGGCCCTCTGTTGTCTAATATATTCTGGCGCTGCAGTTGGAGTGACCATCGTATTAGGTCACCCAGCTGAGTCAATCGGCCCAGCCAGCTGTGTCGCAGCTGGCACTTCCCCTACAACCATCATTTTTTAATTCCTTAATTATTGGCAGGAAAGTTTTGGGTGTCGGGGTAAATGATAATGGGGGCCTTTTAGCAAACTTTAAATAGAAAGGACTTGGTAATAATAATACATATTTTAAGAAAAAAAAAGGATGTATGTGATATAGGGCATAATGACTATGTTTCAAATTATGAATTGGTAGATAAAAGACTGACTGGTAGGCTTATGAATGTGCACGTTTAAGAGGGGCCACAGATATATCATTCAATTTTTAGTTAAAGCTACAGTGAGAGTAAAAAAATGCTGGGATACAAGGAGAAAGGCATCAGCAAGTAAGAAAGAGGTGAAGCTTTATAAACTAAATGAAGAGGCAGTTAGAGTAAGATATAAACAACTATTAGAAGATACATAGGCAAGTTAGAGAATAGGCAATGAGATTGAAGAGGTGTGGGAAACGATCTAAGAATGTGATGTTACACTGTTAAGCATAATTGTGGGCTACAGGGAAAATGGATGAGGAAGGGAAGATGAAGAGCGATTCGTTGAATGATGCGGTAAAGAGAGGAAAAGTTAGCATATGAAAAGGGTTTTTAAAAAGTAGAAGTGATATGAGGAATGATAAGTATAATGGAGAGAAAAAGAGAGGTTAAGACAGTGGGGAAGGAATGTAAGAGAGAAAAAAATGAGAGTGTGTGAGGTGTTTATCAACAAATTTTTTCTGAGAATAAGGAAAATTTTGGAGTGAGATTAAAAATTTTGTAAAAGCCTAAAGGGAAAGAATAGATTCTAAAAGTTAAAAATAGGGGAGGGAAGTTTATTAGATGGAGAGTTGTAGGTGTGGGGAAGATGGAGGGAATATTTTGGGGGAACTACTAGATGTTGATGAAGATAGGGAAGCGTGACTTCGTGCATAGGGCATAGAGGTATAACATCTTGTAGGAGTGAGGAAGAGCCATTGTGAGTGTGAGGGAAGTGCGTGAGGCAGTGAATAGAATGAAAGGGGGGAAAGCGGCCCAGAATTTGATGAGATAAAGACAGAAATGTTAAAAGCAGATGGGAAATAGTTTTGGAAAGGCTGGGTTTTTTTTTTTATTTTAACAAATGTATGGAAGACAGGAAGGTACCTTGGGGGTTAGCAGAGAGAAAGCATAGTTGCTTTGTATAAAGGAAAAAGAGACAAAAAAGAGTGTAAAAAAATTATAAGGGGATAGGGCTATTGAAAAATACCTGGTAAAGTGTATGGTAGAGTTAATATTGAAAGAATTAAGAGTAAGGGAAGCAGATCGCAGATGAAAAAAGGCTTCAGGAAGGTAGCGGGGGTATAGACCAAGTGTTTATAGTGAAACAATAGGTGACAGCATTTCGAGAAGGTTAAAAAGGGTTTTTGTAGCATTTATGGTTAGGGTGGATTTTGATGCATTTATGGATAGGGTGGATAGTGAAGCAATGTGGTAGAAAGTTAG
>NC_069488.1:24638497-24665997 GCF_026875155.1 Cherax quadricarinatus | reverse complement strand
ACTACATCTACCACTATTACTGCTCCACATTTACTACTACTACTATTTCTGTTTGTGCTGCTATTACTTCTAGTATTAGTTCTTTGCTAACACTCTACTCTCTGATCATTTTTCACTACCTATATTTCTATCTTCTTACGGGATTTTTGTTCCATGTGATGGTGTATTGGCTATATGAGGCAGTGTACTGGTTATAGGATTTAGTGTTTTGGTTGTACTAGGTGTTGTATAGGAAGGGTGGTGGAGTGGCGATGTATGTCAGAGAAAATTTAAACTATTGTCTTAGACATGATATAAGATTAGAAACAACGAACACAGAATCTGTTTGGCTACAGTTTATCGAGGGACATGACAAATTAATTTTGGGTGTGATTTATAGGCTCCCAAACCTTGATAGGGAGTGCAGTAAGCTGTTATGGGACGAAATTCATAAGGCATCTAGATAAGAAAATGTTGTGATAACGGGAGATTTTAACTTATGACAGGAAATCTTGAGTCTAGTGACTTTCTTGATACGGTTCAGGATTGCTTTTTAGAACAGGTTGTGACAGAACCAACTAGAGGAAACAATCTACTTGACCTGGTTCTTGCCAACAAAGATTCACTAATTAATAATCTTGAGGTTAATGATGAGCTTGGGGAAAGTGATCACAAATCACTTGGTTTTAACATATCATGGAATTTTTTTTTATATTTTATTTAAAAAACTTAAAGAATACAAGAATGTACACAAACATAAAAATGTTGTGCAACATATGGACTAAATTCAAAACTTTCACAAATTGCAACCTCAACACAATCTATATCAATCCAGTGAACACTAAACCCTTACACACTGATAACACTCCCTCAAAACCTGCAAAGTGCAGGATGAGGCACCATTGGTGCCACACAGTAGTGGCACAACCCCCTTCCCCTTAACTTAGTTTGCAACTAAAAAACACTTTTCCCCAATATATATATACATGATATGAAAACTATATAAACTAAATCATTAAGTAACATGTTTTTTTAAGACAGTTTTGCCCAACCATTTGAGTATTTGCATACCAACTAACAAATGTCTTAACACTGTCTATATGCACTATTCCAACTACATTTATTTTCATATTTTATTTAAAAACTTACAGAACACACAAATGTACACAACCATCAAAATGTTGTCCAACATATGGACCAACATCAAAATTTCCACAAAATACAACCTCAACATAATCTGTC
Source organism: Cherax quadricarinatus (assembly GCF_026875155.1). Taxonomy (NCBI): domain Eukaryota; kingdom Metazoa; phylum Arthropoda; class Malacostraca; order Decapoda; family Parastacidae; genus Cherax; species Cherax quadricarinatus. Next base: position 24,664,776 of record NC_069488.1, on the reverse strand, counting down.
CCAATCTAGAGAACACTAAACTATACACTCTGCTTACACGCACTCAAAACCTGCAATATGCAGGATGAGGAAACCCTTGCTGCAGCCACACAATATTCGCACAACTCCTTGCTCCCTAACATAGTTTGCAACTAAAAACACTTTTCCCCAATATACATATACATGATATGAAAACTCTACCAATTAACAAAATCGTGAAGTATAATGCTATTTTAAGACAGATTTTTTTCAAACCATGTTAGGTTCTGCATACCAACTTACAAATGCCTTAACATTGTCTATATACACTATCACAATTACATTACCTCACCCTAGTCATAACTACCAACAAAGGCGTTGTTCTGTTAGTATCCAATAAGTTTACACTTCCCTATCCCACCCCACCCCAAATTATAACAGCACACTCGTCAACAATATTTGCCTATGCTTCCGTCAGTAACATTTCGTCAATTATCACATATTTCTTAACAGTTGGTTCCACATCACCATACTGCCATCTCCTTTCCTCATTCTGCTCCATTAACAAAAAGTCCATTATATATGGAAGTTTTCTGATGATCCCTAACAACTACATATGATATGTGCTAACTAAACTACAGAATAAACTCTGACACAATTAACTTTCATCTTAACTGTAGTTCCACCTGATCATACCAGATACAGTGAACTTTCCTTTCCTTGAGCACATTACGTACGCCTCATACCTTACCATTCATTCCCACTCACACCCCTACACTTCATTCATCCATCCCCTCACACAATACGCGACTCAAAACCAACCTATGCATGTTACTTAGCATACAAGCCCTTTACATATCCAACCACAGATTTCATTATGCAAGGACTGTATCAACCTCGAAACATTGTCATATTATTCAAAAATTCAATATGCAAGATATTCAAACATGTTTTAAAACAACATCAGCCTACCTCGTTCACAAGATAATAACACAAGTCTTGTATATTCTGAATTACACAAAAATTTATTAGTGGCCATCTACAACCTACAATAACGTAATGTTGCTGGTATGACCATACGTACAATACCATTTTTCTAAGTCAATCTCTAAACCTGATTGCTTCACATAACCATTTCTTCTATAACTCCCTTTTAATCACAAGGCCCCAAATGAAGGAGTCCATTGACCGTAATTTCTCGGTAGGGCTCTGGAAAACATGCCCTCCATTGTCCCCCGTAAATAAGTTTGTTCCTGCAAACCGTTCTGTATATGCCTGCCGCAATTGCCCTAATTCTAATTATTCCCCCCCGTGTCCCTCATTCCCCAGGAAATATACAGAAAATCCGTTACATAATCGCCCTTTTCACTTCTCTTGAGACCCCGCGAACCTCTAATGTTAAGGCTTGCATGGTCTCTACATTACCCCCACCCATCAACCTAAAGACTCTCGCCAACCACAACCTTACCTCCCTCAACTCCTCACAGAAATAAACCGCATGAAAAGCTGTTTCCGGTTCGCCACAGTGGTCACAGGTCAGTTCCCTCACCAATCCCATTACACACAAAACAGTTTTCGATGCTAATATCCCCATCATAAATCTATATACTAACTCTCTTACTCTCGGCATTAACCTAAGTTTTCGAAAGTCATTCCATATCATCCCCCAATCATACAAGGGGTAGACAGATACCCCCTGTATGGTTTCCGGTTCCCTACTCATCGCCACCAACCTCCCCACCCTAAGTTTTGCTGCCTCTCCAATTAATAGCAATAACCTTAGCATATCCTCACATTCGAGTAATTCTTTTCCGCACCACCATCTCTGCGCATCCTCCATCACTTTCCCCATTCTTACCCCTCTCCCCCCCCCGCCCTAACAAACCTCTGTTTTACATATAGGGCCTTCACCCTCGGCCCCAATGCTAAGAGGCCCACTCCTTCTCTGCGTGTATTCTACATTACCACCTCTTAGCTTAGCCATGCCCTCCCAAAACCCCAAACATAACGTAATGCCCGCCTCTGTATCTCTTGGACCTCCTGAGCCCTTAATGGATAGACCACAGCTACACTCCACACTTCACTACAAACCAATGAATTTACTATTATCGCCCTCTTGTATGGTGACATACCCTGCCCGTAAACTCCTTATCCTTTTCACCGTCTTCTCCCCCACCACCTCCGAGTTCACCCTTCGAGCCTCCTGTGCATCAGTCATGTATGTAACTCCACAAATTTTTAGCCGAACCACCACTTCCCACCCAAACTCCAGCCCCATGCCCCCCCCCACCCAAGAACCCACCTCCAGTAAACTTGAGTTAGCTCTGTTCACCCGCATTCCAGACGCCCTCCCAAAAAGCTCCAACACCCTTCCCACCGTATGCAATTCCTCCACCCCAGCTATCAGAACAGTGGTATCATCCACATACCCCACCACCTCTGTAAACCCATCCTTCTCCCCATTTAACGTTCCCATCCCCCTCAACGAGCCCATAAAACGGATGCTGCGTGCACACAAACAATATTTGAGACAGGGGACACCCCTGTCTCAAACCCTTTTCCATTTTGACAGGCCTACCCAACCTGCAATTAATTTGCACCTGCACCATTGCCGATGAATACATGATATCGACCCACCGCATTACTCCCTCGCCAAAACACAGACGCATCAAACTAGCCCTCGGAAAATTTCTATCCACACAGTCGTATGCATTTTCCCAATCAATACCCAAAAGTACTCCCCCGTTGCAACCCTCCAAAAAATCCCTAATGCGACCATGCCCATCTCTCATGCTTCTTCCCGGAATACCCAGTTGTCCCCTATGTATAACCACCCTATCACCTTCTTCATCCTATTGCCCAGTAACTTAGCGAAAATCTTATAGTACTTACACATTAGCGAGATAGCTCTGTACGCACTCAGTGTTCGTTCCTCTTGCTTTTTGCATACTAACACGACCACTCCCGTCCGCTGTGTCAGTCCTAACTTTCCCTCCCTCAGCATACAATTGATGACCCTCACCAGACAGTACTTAATATGGTCACATTGGACTCTATAAAAATCATTTGAAATCCCATCTATACCCAGCGCCTTGCCAGTACTCAATCTGAACACTGCCTCCTCAACTTCCCCCATAATGATCTCACCTCCCATCCCCATTATCTCCTCTCCCCGCGACCCTAGCTCACTCACCCACCCCACACCTCCTCAACAGCGTTGCCTTCGTTCCCCTTCCTTCATTTCCTTTGGAGCCAGAAGTCAGCATGCCCTCTGTAGTATTTAGCACTTGCCCCTTATAATATCCACCCAAATCCTCACTTACCTCCAAGTTTAAAATAGTTGAATCCTTCTGCCTAATCCTAAAACTTCGCAAAACACTTCCCAAAGGCTTATCCCCCCACAGTACAGCCTCCATTCCCGCCCTTACACGTACCTCATCGAATCTATCATTATGTAACTCCGCCAACCTGTCCCTGAGTTGCACCGTGTTTCCATACTGCCGCCCCCACTTTCCCTCATAACACTCATTTAGCTGATATTCCAAATGATTTTGTAACCCATACCTCCACCTAGCCTCTTCCCTTCCCTTCCATTTATGAGATGATGGAATATGTAGCAACAATGTGCAAGGAGGCTGAGGAGAGGTAACAGGAATAATGAAAAAGCTAGGATGAGCCCATGGTTCACCCAAAGGCGCAGGGAGGCAAAAACCAAGTGTGCTAGGGAATGGAAGAAATATAGAAGGCAAAGGACCCAGGAGAATAAGGAGAGCAGTCGTAGAGCCAGAAATGAATATGCAAAGATAAGAAGGGAGACCCAACGACAATATGAAAACGACATACCAGCGTAAGCCAAATCTGACCCGAAGCTGTTGTACAGCCACATAAGGAGGAAAACAACAGTCAAGGACCAGGTAATCAGGCAAAGGAAGGAAGGAGGAGAGACAACAAGAAATGACCGTGAAGTATGTGAGGATCTCAACAAGAGATTCAAAGAAGTGTTCACAAAGGAGACAGAAGGGGCTCCAGAAAGAAGTGAAGAGGCTTCTGAGTGAGCTAGATACCTCAAAGGCACTGGGACCGGATAACATCTCTCCATGGGTCCTGAGAGAGGGAGCAGAGGCACTATGTGTACCCCAAACAACAATATTTAATACATCTATCGAAACAGGGAGATTGCCTGAGGGATGGAAGACAGCAAATGTAGTCCCAATCTTTAAAAAAGGAGACAGACATGAAGCACTAAACTAAAGACCAGTGTCGCTGATATGTATAGTATGCAAAGTCATGGAGAAGATTATCAGGAGAAGAGTGGTGGAACACCTAGAAAGGAATGATCTCATTAACAGCAGCCAACATGGTTTCAGGGATGGGAAATCCTGTGTCACAAACCTACTGGAGTTCTATGACATGGTGACAGCAGTAAGACAAGAGAGAGAGGGGTGGGTGCATTGCATTTTCTTGGACTGCAAGAAGGCGTTTGACACAGTTCCACACAAGAGATTAGTTCAAAAACTGGAGGACCAAGCAGGGATAACAGGGAAGGCACTACAATGGATCAGGGAATACCTGTCAGGAAGAAAGACGCGACTCATTGTACATGGCGAGGTGTCAGAGTGGGCACCTGTGACCAGCGGGGTCCCACAGGGGTCAGTCCTAGGACCAGTGCTGTTTCTGGTATTTGTGAACGACATGAGGGAGAGAATAGAGTCTGAAGTGTCCCTGTTTGCAGATGACGTGAAGTTGATGAGAAGAATTCACTCAATCGAAGACCAGGTAGAACTACAAAGGGATCTGGACAGGCTGCAGACCTGGTCCAGCAATTGGCTCCTGGAGTTCAACCCCACCAAGTGCAAAGCCATGAAGATTGGGGAAGGGCAAAGAAGACCTCAGACGGAGTACAGTCTAGGGGGGCCAGAGACTACAAACCTTGCTCAAGGAAAAAGATCTTCGGGTGAGTATAACACCAGGCACATCTCCTGAAGCACACATCAACCAAATAACTGCTGCCGCATATGGGCGCCTAGCAAACCTCAAAACAGTATTCCGACATCTTAATAAGGAATCGTCCTGGACCCTGTACACCGTATACGTTAGGCCCATATTGGAGTATGCGGCACCAGTTTGGAACCCACACCTAGCCAAGCACGTAAAGAAACTAGAGAAAGTGCAAAGGTTTGCAACAAGACTAGTCCCAGAACTAAGAGGTATGTCCTACGAGGAGAGGTTAAGGGAAATCAACCTGACGACACTGGATGACAGAAGAGATAGGGGGGACATGATAACGACATACAAAATACTGAGAGGAATTGACAAGGTGGACAAAGACAGGATGTTCCAGAGATGGGACACAGCAACAAGGAGACACAGTTGGAAGTTGAAGACACAGATGAATCACAGGGATGTTAGGAAGTATTTCTTCAGCCACAGAGTAGTCAGGAAGTGGAATAGTTTGGGAAGCGATGGAGTGGAGGCAGGATCCATACATAGCTTTAAGCAGAGGTATGATAAAGCTCACGGTTCAGGGAGAGTGACCTAGTAGCGACCAGTGAAGAGGCAGGGCAAGGAGCTTGGACTCGACCCCTGCAACCTCAACTAAGTGAGTACAACTAGGTGAGTATACACACACACACACACACACACACACACACACACACACACACACACACACACACACACACACACACACACACACACACACAAGCACGTACATACACACAAGAGCTGAGACTCGACCCCTGCAACCACAATTAGGTGAGTACACACGAACACATACACAGAGGCCAGGAGCTTGGACTCTACCCCTGCAACCTCAACTAGGTGAGTACACACACACACACACACACACCTGACTGTGATCTCACCTATGACAACACCTCACTATGACCTCATCTATGACCATACCTCACAATGATCACACCTGACTATGACCGCACATCACTATGATAACACCTGACTATGACCACTCCTTCGAAAGGGAGAAAGGGAGTTCATCGGATTGAAGAAGATTGACTCCTGGAGACACGGTGTGGGCGAGATGGGAGAAAGGGACTATAAAGTAGCTACAATTCAGTCTGAGGAACATAAGGTAGTCATTGCAGTGATGTATAACCCACCACAGAACTGCAGGAGGTCAAGAGAGGAATATGAAGAGAACAACAGAGGGATGGTGGACACACTGGCTGAAGTGGCACGAAGAGCTCAATCGTGCAAAGTTACTGGCTATGGGTGATTTCAACCATAGGGAGATTGACTGGGAAAACCTGGAGCCTCACGGGGATCCTGACACATGGAGATCCAAGATGATGGATGTGATACTGGAAAACCTCATGCATCAGCACGTCAGGGACACTACCAGAGAGAGAGAGAGAGAGAGAGAGAGAGAGAGAGAGAGAGAGAGAGAGAGAGAGAGAGAGAGAGAGAGAGGAGGATGAACCAGCAAGACTGGACCTTGTGTTCACCCTGAGCAGTTCAGACATTGAGGACATCACATATGAGAGGCCCCTTGGAGCTAGCGATCACGTGGTTCTGAGTTTTGATTACATAGTAGAGCTGCAAGTGGAGAGGGTAACAGGAGTAGATTGGGAAAAGCCAAACTATAAAAGGGGGTTCTACACAGGTATTAGGAACTTCCTGCGGGAGGTTCAGTGGGACGGACAACTGGTAGGAAAGTCAGTAAACGAAATGATGGAATATGTAACAACAAAATGCAAGGAGGCAGAGAAAAGGTTTGTTCCCAAGAGCAGCAGAATTAATGGGAAGACCAAAGTGATTTCTTTTTTTACCCGAAGGTGTAGAGCGGCAAAAACTAAGTGCACTAGAGAATGGAAGGGGGTTCTACACAGGTATTAGAGAATGGAAGGGGGTTCTACACAGGTATTAGAGAATGGAAGGGGGTTGTACACAGGTATTAGAGAATGGAAGGGGGTTCTACACAGGTATTAGAGAATGGAAGGGGGTTCTACACAGGTATTAGAGAATGGAAGGGGGTTATACACAGGTATTAGAGAATGGAAGGGGGTTATACACAGGTATTAGAGAATGGAAGGGGGTTCTACACAGGTATTAGAGAATGGAAGGGGGTTCTACACAGGTATTAGAGAATGGAAGGGGGTTCTACACAGGTATTAGAGAATGGAAGGGGGTTATACACAGGTATTAGAGAATGGAAGGGGGTTATACACAGGTATTAGAGAATGGAAGGGGGTTCTACACAGGTATTAGAGAATGGAAGGGGGTTCTACACAGGTATTAGAGAATGGAAGGGGGTTATACACAGGTATTAGAGAATGGAAGGGGGTTCTACACAGGTATTAGAGAATGGAAGGGGGTTATACACAGGTATTAGAGAATGGAAGGGGTTCTACACAGGTATTAGAGAATGGAAGGGGGTTCTACACAGGTATTAGAGAATGGAAGGGGGTTCTACACAGGTATTAGAGAATGGAAGGGGGTTTCTACACAGGTATTAGAGAATGGAAGGGGGTTATACATCAGGTATTAGAGAATGGAAGGGGGTTCTACACAGGTATTAGAGAATGGAAGGGGGTTCTACACAGGTATTAGAGAATGGAAGGGGTTCTACACAGGTATTAGAGAATGGAAGGGGGTTCTACACAGGTATTAGAGAATGGAAGGGGGTTATACACAGGTATTAGAGAATGGAAGGGGTTCTACACAGGTATTAGAGAATGGAAGGGGGTTATACACAGGTATTAGAGAATGGAAGGGGGTTCTACACAGGTATTAGAGAATGGAAGGGGGTTCTACACAGGTATTAGAGAATGGAAGGGGGTTCTACACAGGTATTAGAGAATGGAAGGGGGTTATACACAGGTATTAAGGAATGGAAGGGGTTATACACAGGTATTAGAGAATGGAAGGGGGTTCTACACAGGTATTAGAGAAGGGAAGGGGGTTCTACACAGGTATTAGAGAATGGAAGGGGGTTAATACACAGGTATTAGAGAATGGAAGGGGGTTCTACACAGGTATTAGAGAATGGAAGGGGGTTATACACAGGTATTAGAGAATGGAAGGGGGTTCTACACAGGTATTAGAGAATGGAAGGGGGTTCTACACAGGTATTAGAGAATGGAAGGGGTTCTACACAGGTATTAGAGAATGGAAGGGGGTTCTACACAGGTATTAGAGAATGGAAGGGGGTTATACACAGGTATTAGAGAATGGAAAGGGGTTCTACACAGGTATTAGAGAATGGAAGGGGGTTCTACACAGGTATTAGAGAATGGAAGGGGGTTCTACACAGGTATTAGAGAATGGAAGGGGGTTCTACACAGGTATTAGAGAATGGAAGGGGGTTATACACAGGTATTAGAGAATGGAAGGGGGTTTCTACACAGGTATTAGAGAATGGAAGGGGGTTCTACACAGGTATTAGAGAATGGAAGGGGGTATACACAGTATTAGAGAATGGAAGGGGGTTATACACAGGTATTAGAGAATGGAAGGGGGTTATACACAGGTATTAGAGAATGGAAGGGGTTCTACACAGGTATTAGAGAATGGAAGGGGGTTCTACACAGGTATTAGAGAATGGAAGGGGGTTATACACAGGTATTAGAGAATGGAAGGGGTTCTACACAGGTATTAGAGAATGGAAGGGGGTTCTACACAGGTATTAGAGAATGGAAGGGGTTCTACACAGGTATTAGAGAATGGAAGGGGGTTCTACACAGGTATTAGAGAATGGAAGGGGGGTTCTACACAGGTATTAGAGAATGGAAGGGGGTTATACACAGGTATTAGGAACTTCCTGCGGAAGGTGTATACTTGTTTACTTTGACATTTACTTTGATACTTCTGGATTTCAAGTAAGAGGATTTACAGTCTACAATCAGTTCACCTTCATCATCACGACGAAAATAAGAAAATACCAGTATAATGAGACGGGTTCTCAGTATCAAGTGTTTTTCATTTAATATTCACCAAAAAAGTGGTCCATGTAACGTTATTTGAGAATATTGCCGTAAAATGTTGTTGATAAAAATTTATATTGTTGCATATATTAGAGAAGAATAACTCACAATGAGCCCACCGGTCACCCAGTGACCTCATGTACCTATTTAGTTCGTCTATAGTCATCATTTACTTATCAACAGCAGTGGCGACATGTTTGCTTGCAACTGAGGGAGACATGTTGTGCTGGTGCGTCACACAGTCTCTGGTGCGTCACACAGTCTCTGGTGCGTCACACAATGGTGTTTCCTGGGTCCCACTCTGATATTTATTACTGATATAAAAGATAAGAAGTTAACTTCTTGATTGAAGCAACATGTGCAACAGTTGCTTGTAGCAACATGTGCGACAGTTGTTTGTAGCAACATGTGCGACAGTTGTTTGTAGCAACATGTGCGACAGTTGTTTGTGTTGATTGTAGCAACATGTGCGACAGTTGTTTGTGTTGATTGTAGCAACATGTGCGACAGTTGCTTGTGTTGATTGTAGCAACATGTGCGACAGTTGCTTGTGTTGATTGTAGCAACATGTGCGACAGTTGTTTGTGTTGATTGTAGCAACATGTGCGACAGTTGTTTGTGTTGATTGTAGCAACATGTGCGACAGTTGCTTGTGTTGATTGTAGCAACATGTGCGACAGTTACTTGTGATGATTGTAGCAACATGTGCGACAGTTACTTGTGTTGATTATAGCAACGTGTGCGACAGTGGCTTGCGTTAATTGTAGCAACATGTGCGACAGTTGCTTGTGTTGATTGTAGCAACATGTGCAACAGTGGCTTGCGTTAATTGTAGCAACATGTGCGACAGTTGCTTGTGTTAACTGTAGCAACATGTGCGACAGTTGCTTGTGTTGATTGTAGCAACATGTGCGACAGTTGCTTGTGTTGATTGCAGCAACATGTGCGACAGTTGTTTGTGTTGACTGTAGCAACATGTGCGACAGTTGCTTGTGTTGACTGTAGCAACATGTGCGACAGTTGCTTGTGTTGACTGTAGCAACATGTGTGACAGTTGCTTGTGTTGACTCTAGCAACATGTGCGACAGTTGCTTGTGTTGATTGTAGCAACATGTGCGACAGTTGCTTGTGGTGACTGTAGCAACATGTGCGACAGTTGCTTGTGTTGATTGTAGCAACATGTGCGACAGTTGCTTGTGTTGATTGTAGCAACATGTGCGACAGTTGGTTGTGTTGAGTGTAGCAACATGTGCGCCAGTTGGTTGTGTTGATTGTAGCAACATGTGCGACAGTTGGTTGTGTTGACTGAAGCAACAAGTGCGACAGTTGGCTATGTTGGGTGTAGCAACAAGTGCGACAGTTGGTTGTGTTGAGTGTAGCAACATGTGCGACAGTTGGTTGTGTTGAGTGTAGCAACATGTGCGACAGTTGGTTGTGCTGAATGTAGCAACATGTGCGACAGTTGGTTGTGTTGAGTGTAGCAACAAGTGCGACAGTTGTTGTGTTGAGTGTAGCAACATGTGCGACAGTTGGTTGTGTTGAGTGTAGCAACATGTGCGACAGTTGGTAGTGTTGAGTGTAGCAACATGTGCGACAGTTGGTAGTGTTGAGTGTAGCAACATGTGCGACAGTTGGTTGTGCTGAGTGTAGCAACATGTGCGACAGTTGCTTGTGTTGATTGTAGCAACATGTGCGACAGTTGCTTGTGTTGACTGTAGCAACATGTGCGACAGTTGCTTGTGTTGACTGTAGCAACATGTGTGACAGTTGGTTGTGTTGATTGCATCAACATGTGCGACAGTTGCTTGTGTTGATTGTAGCAACATGTGCGACAGTTGCTTGTGTTGACTGTAGCAACATGTGCGACAGTTGCTTGTGTTGATTATAGCAACATGTGCGACAGTTGCTTGTGTTGATTGTAGCAACATGTGCGACAGTTGGTTGTGTTGAGTGTAGCAACATGTGCGACAGTTGGTTGTGTTGAGTGTAGCAACATGTGCGACAGTTGGTTGTGTTGATTGTAGCAACATGTGCGACAGTTGCTTGTGTTGATTGTAGCAACATGTGCGACAGTTGCTTGTGTTGATTGTAGCAACATGTGCGACAGTTGGTTGTGTTGAGTGTAGCAACATGTGCGACAGTTGGTTGTGTTGAGTGTAGCAACATGTGCGACAGTTGGTTGTGTTGAGTGTAGCAACATGTGCGACAGTTGGTTGTGTTGAGTGTAGCAACAAGTGCGACAGTTGGTTGTGTTGAGTGTAGCAACATGTGCGACAGTTGGTTGTGTTGAGTGTAGCAACAAGTGCGACAGTTGGTTATGTTGAGTGTAGCAACATGTGCGACAGTTGGTTGTGCTGAGTGTAGCAACATGTGCGACAGTTGGTTGTGCTGAGTGTAGCAACATGTGCGACAGTTGGTAGTGTTGAGTGTAGCAACATGTGCGACAGTTGGTTGTGCTGAGTGTAACAACATGTGCGACAGTTAGTTGTGCTGAGTGTAGCAACATGTGCGACAGTTGGTTGTGTTGAGTGTAGCAACATGTGCGACAGTTGGTTGTGTTGAGTGTAGCAACATGTGCGACAGTTGGTTGTGTTGATTGTAGCAACATTTGCGACAGTTACGTGTGTTGACTGTAGCAACATGTGCGACAGTTGCTTGTGTTGATTGTAGCAACATGTGCGACAGTTGCTTGTGTTGATTGTAGCAACATGTGCGACAGTTGCTTGTGTTGACTGTAGCAACATGTGTGACAGTTGGTTGTGTTGATTGTATCAACATGTGCGACAGTTGCTTGTGTTGATTGTAGCAACATGTGCGACAGTTGGTTGCGTTGGGACGATTCTCGGTGTTGCATTATAAGTTAATATAAAAGGTGTCAATCAGGCTTTAAGATGGTCTGCTAAAATTAATTTTGTCACTAAATCAAGTCTCCCGAATTGGCAAATTTTTCTGAAGAGTTTTTCTTTTATGTTTGCAGTGGTCAATGATTTTTCTGTGATTAAAGACTTATCTCACTATGACGGTCTTTTAAATACTGTAACATGCATTTATTGAAAGAGAGCACAATTATGCTTTTGAGTCTGTTGAAGATATTGTAACCATAGTGACTAACCCAATAGGGAAGGAGTTCTTAATACTGAAGTATTTGTTGAACGTATAACGTATAATGACTTTCACTGTTGGAAAAATACCTCTGAAACTACCGTAGCTACTGATCCACAGTGACTTCAGTCCTGCTGGAAGGAAACCTATAAAACTACCACAGCTACTGAACCATAGTGACTTCAGTCCTGCTGGAAGGAAACCTATAAAACTACCACAGCTACTGAACCATAGTGACTTCAGTCCTGCTGGAAGGAAACCTATAAAACTACCATAACTACTGAATCCAGGTGACTTCATCCTGCTGGAAGGAAACCTATAAAACTACCATAACTACTGAACCAGAGTGACTTCAGTCCTGCTGGAAGGAAACCTATAAAAAATACCATAACTACTGAACCAGAGTGACTTCAGTCCTGCTGGAAGGAAACCTATAAAACTACCATAACTACTGAACCAGAGTGACTTCAGTCCTGCTGGAAGGAAACCTATAAAACTACCATAACTACTGAACCAGAGTGACTCAGTCCTGCTGGAAGGAAACCTATAAAACTACCATAGCTACTGAACCAGAGTGACTTCAGTCCTGCTGGAAGGAAACCTATAAAACTACCATAACTACTGAACCAGAGTGACTTCAGTCCTGCTGGAAGGAAACCTATAAAACTACCATAACTACTGAACCAGAGTGACTTCAGTCCTGCTGGAAGGAAACCTATAAAACTACCATAACTACTGAACCAGAGTGACTTCAGTCCTGCTGGAAGGAAACCTATAAAACTACCATAACTACTGAACCAGAGTGACTTCAGTCCTGCTGGAAGGAAACCTATAAAACTACCATAACTACTGAACCAGAGTGACTTCAGTCCTGCTGGAAGGAAACCTATAAAACTACCATAACTACTGAACCAGAGTGACTTCAGTCCTGCTGGAAGGAAACCTATAAAACTACCATAACTACTGAACCAGAGTGACTTCAGTCCTGCTGGAAGGAAACCTATAAAACTACCATAACTACTGAACCAGAGTGACTTCAGTCCTGCTGGAAGGAAACCTATAAAACTACCATAACTACTGAACCAGAGTGACTTCAGTCCTGCTGGAAGGAAACCTATAAAACTACCATAACTACTGAACCAGAGTGACTTCAGTCCTGCTGGAAGGAAACCTATAAAACTACCATAGCTACTGAACCAGAAATGACTTCAGTCCTGCTGGAAGGAAACCTATAAAACTACCATAACTACTGAACCAGAGTGACTTCAGTCCTGCTGGAAGGAAACCTATAAAACTACCATAACTACTGAACCAGAGTGACTTCAGTCCTGCTGGAAGGAAACCTATAAAACTACCATAACTACTGAACCAGAGTGACTTCAGTCCTGCTGGAAGGAAACCTATAAAACTACCATATCTACTGAACCAGAGTGACTTCAGTCCTGCTGGAAGGAAACCTATAAAACTACTGAACCTGAGTGACTTGAGTCATGTTTGGAGGAAACATGAAGACTGTTGTAGCTGCTGAAGTATTTTACAAGAGTTACGTACATATAAATGGTTGTAGCAGTTCACTGTATTTTTTCGTTTGTAAACAGACAAGAAAAACTAAAATATTTAGTGTCTGATATCTCTACACAAGTTTGACTTTGGTACCAGCCTGAGCTAGTGAAACAGATCAAAGCCGTACACAGTGTTAGAATTGTAAAATAAATTTTAAAGAACATTATTTAATAATAGTTAAAAACAAAAAGAAATGCTAGGGTTTCAAACATATATTAGAGCAAGAAATCATTACAAAAAAAAACAAAAAAAAAACAGCAGTATTGGAGACAATGAGAATGAGAGGAACTAGCCAGGTTGCAGGAATGCCTATAGAAATCTTTTTGGTTGGCTGATCGAAATTACATAATGGTCGCCTTTATTACCTGAGAGTTACTGATTTTTATTGTGGATAGTTTTTTTTTTTTTTTTTTTGGAGAAAACTACAGCTAAGAAAATGGATTCTGGAAGATGTTATGTGAATGTGTTGAGAATGTAGAGTGATGTAAGAGACATGAATGTCAGTGTGGGAGACACTGTTGAGCAAGACGCAGTGGAAAAATTTGAAGTGTTTGGTGTATATAGAAGAGTGGAACCTCTAGCTTACCTCAAGTACAGGTCAGGATAAAAGTGACCTTTACCACAGTTTGTCAACATCACCAGATTATTTACAACCAAAAACACTACACTGACTTACAGTAAGTACACTAATATAAAAGACAAGTACAATAACATGTAATAATAGCACAATAACATAAAACAGTACAGTTACACACTGAACAGTAAGAGATACATAAAATAGTAGAGTAACAAGTTATTACAGTTTCAGGTAATCAAGGCGTGTTAATCTGGCCGTAATGGCAGCTTGGAGATCAAATAAACACAGCAGTAAGTCTTTAAATTATGTTTTCCTTCACCAAGTATGATTAGAGGTATGTACAACTATGTACACTATGTACAAGTTTGGAAAAATAATAGTATCACGATGATCAAAGGCAAGGACAACAGCAAGAGACAAATATCAAAAGCTGGATGAATCTGGCAAGGGTTTAAACCCTTAGTACCTGGTTCGCTGGTTGTGAGGCAGCCTATATGAGAGTGTGTACATACGCTGAATAAATGTAACGTACTCTTTGCATGCCACACCCCCACCCCAAAAGGGCTCTAATGGCCAGGACTAGACTCCCACCTCCATGGGTAAAGTGCCGCCATGGCACGGTACAATAATGGGACCTCATTTCCTCTCAACCATCAAACTCATTAGATAGAGCTCAACTTTTATCGCAAAATAAAGCCAAACTCTAAACTTTGAGCGAGCAACAGATAGAAGAGCTAACGTAGGTCCAAGACACCTGTGGATGGTAGTAGAATATCCCCTTATAATATATATATATATAATATATAAATATATATATTATATAATATATATATATATATATATATATATATATATATATATATATATAATATAAATACTAAGTATATACAAAAGGGGGGAGAAAAGAGCTAATATTTACCCATAGTCTATAACAAATCCTAACCTAATAAAATTTCAGTTTATATTCTAGAAAGAATATCATCCAGCTTATTATCTTTGCCAGTTATATGCAATATTTTAATATTGTAGGGTTGCAGCGTGAGACTCCACTGCAGAGAGTTGTGGTCACTGTAGAGTGTGACCACTTGAGATGACTGGCCCACGTAGACTTCAAAATGTTCTAATGCCAATATCAGAGCGAGGGCTTCTTTTTTTAATTGTGAAAAAGTCCCTCTGGTGAGGTTGGTATTTGGCGGAGTAGTAAGCCACAGGTTGCAACCCATCGTCCTAAGTCTGTAGAAGTACTGCCCCGACCCCTCACTCACAACCATCAACCTGTAATGTACAAGAGCTTGAGAAATCCGGGGACAGAAGAACGGGTGCAGTACAGAGGATTCGCTTTATTTTTATAAAAGCGTCTTGACATTCGGGGGACCATTGAAAGTGGGATTTGTGACTGGTAAGGGAAGTTAGAGGGGCTACGACATCTACAAAATTCTTACAGAATCTTCTATAAAACCCAACCTTGCCTAGGAAACGTTAGAGGGATTTTCTATCATGAGCTACTGGATAATTGTTAATGGCAAGAATTTTAGCAAATTTAGGGACCACTTTGCCACAACATACTTCATGGCCCAAAAAATTAACAGTAGACTTGCCAAAGGATGACTTAGATAAGTTGACAGTTAAGTGGAAACTATGACAAGTCTCAAAGAGAGCCTTAAGCCTAAACAGGTGTTGGTCCCAAGTGTCCGACACCACCATAAGTTTATCTAGGTAAGCAGCCGTTCCTTCAAGCCTTTTAATAGCCTGATGGATCAGTTTCTGGAATGATGTCGGCGAGTTTTTCATTCCGAAGGGGGTAACTGTATATTGATAATGATCTCCCGGAAGTACGAAGACAGAGATTTACTTCGCCTTATCTGTTAAAGGTACCTGATAGTAACCTTTAAGTAGGTCTAGTATAGATATAAAAGTAGCCTTAACCACGAAATCGATTACTTCATCCAGACGTGGCCGAGGATAAGCTTCTGAAATAGTGACCTCATTCACCTTACGGTAGTCTTTCTTAACAAGGATGCACGGAGAAGCCCACGGACTAGATGATTCCTCCACTAACCCATGCTCTAACAGAATTCTACTTCCTGCTGAAGTAGCCTCTGTTTTTTCAGGGTTAGCTCTGTAGGGGGAGAGTTTAATAGGTTTAGAGTTACCAATATCTACATTATGATATCCTTGTGTACATTTTATCGGCGCATCTGAAAAGATATCATGTTAGGATTGTAGAAGCGCGGTTAAACTTATTACTTGATTCTCAGACAGCTCAATTATTAAAGGGCTAGGGTCCTTGAGGAGGACGGAATTGGGAAGCATTACTTGAATTTCAGGGATAGAGTGCAAAAAGTCAGGGTCGTCTACAGAGGCAGAGGACAGCGTCATTACTGTGACTTTATCTGAAGTATTAAACACTTTAATTTGAGTAAAGTGGTTTGTTTTACTTTTTGAGGTCTTGTCAAGGGGAGATACCACATAATTTACATCAGATAATTTAATTACAATCTGCATAAGTCCCGTAAATCTAGTTTTTAAGGTGTGATCAGGTATAGGCTCCTGTACCAACACTTTGTCTCCTGGATTTATGGAACGAAATTTGAATTTCTGTCATACCGCTGTTTCATCGTATTTTGAGCTGATTTTAAGTTAACCTTAGCCAATTGACGTGCCACCTGCATACTTGAAGAAGGGTTGTAGAGTGTTAAGGAGGCGTCTTCCCAAATCCATCCTTCCTTGAGCATCCGAAGAGAACCTCGTACATTGTGCCCAAAGATTAGCTCAAACGGACTGTACCCTGTGAACTCCTCCACAGTTTCTCTCATTGCAAACAACAACAGAGGAAGTGATTCATCCCAGTCTGTAGGAAAATGCATGCAAAAAGTTCTCATCAGGGTTTTTAACGTCTGATGGAATCTTTCCAAGGCGCCTTGGGACTCTGGATGATAGGCAATGGATAAGTTGTGAATGGTTCCCAGCCTAGTTAATGCTTCCTTAAATACTTTGGCAGTAAAATTAGTACCTTAGTTGCTCTGAATATACAGAAATCTGTGCTCTATATATACATCCACCCGGGTAGACTCGTACCGTGGTCCAGCCGAAAGAGAAGAACTTCCCGTCCGGTTCCACCACCATGAAAAGGCCAATTATTTTAAATTATATTCTTCTCTTTATACTCATGGTTTATAATTTGTTAAAATTAATTTCATGCATGTTTCTATATATAACATCGTCGCCTTTGTATCTTCCGTTTTAACATGAGTAACATGTGTGATTTATGGTGTTCCTATGTATAACAGAGATCTCTGTATCTCTAGTGTTAACTTTGTTATTGTGGGTAAAATATGTAAGTATCCTTGCCAAACAAGTAATGTATATTTGTACCTTATTTGCATTGTAATAAGATATAAGTAAATATTGAATGTGAATGTCACAGGAGTTCAGTAAGAAACAGCAATTACATTGTGTGAATAGTGGTATAACAGTGTTAGTGCTGAGTGTGTATGTGAGTGAAGAACACATTATAACAGTGTTAATAAGTGCTGAGAGTGTATGTGAGTGTAGTGTTAATTAGTGCTGAGTGATTAGTGCTGAGTGTGTGTGGTCATTCTCAGCAGTGTTACAATGTGAAGAACACATTATAACAGTGTTACAATGAGAAGAACACATTATAACAGTGTTACAATGTGAAGAACACATTATAACAGTGTTACAATGTGAAGAACACATTATAACAGTGTTACAATGTAAAGAACACATTATAAGTGTTATAATGTGAAGAACACATTATAACAGTGTTACAATGTGAAGAACACATTATAACAGTGTTATAATGTGAAGAACACATTATAACAGTGTTATAATGTGAAGAACACATTATAACAGTGTTACAATGTGAAGAACACATTATAACAGTGTTATAATGTGAAGAACACATTATAACAGTGTTATAATGTGAAGAACACATTATAACAGTGTTATAATGTGAAGAACACATTATAACAGTGTTACAATGTGAAGAACACATTATAACAGTGTTACAATGTGAAGAACACATTATAACAGTGTTACAATGTGAAGAACACATTATAACAGTGTTACAATGTGAAGAACACATTATAACAGTGTTATAATGTGAAGAACACATTATAACAGTGTTACAATGTGAAGAACACATTATAACAGTGTTACAATGTGAAGAACACATTATAACAGTGTTACAATGTGAAGAACACATTATAACAGTGTTACAATGTGAAGAACACATTATAACAGTGCTGAGACTGATCAAGTTAGAACTTGATAAAGTTTATTTTCATCATTATAAACTGTACATCACACAGCGTATTTCGTCAGACATTAATTTTTTTGGTACTTTATTTAATATTACTGGTACCTGATGTATTGTTGGCAACTAACATTATACATCATTGTTCAATTGTTCAACAAACATTTCTCTCTATAACCTGAGAACATTAAACTACAAGATCAGCTAGAAATAACTGATCTTCATAACATTTACATGTTTCAATTAAAGTTCATGAATGATTGTTATTTATCTTATTCGAGTGTGTTTATATCTGTCAGCAAACATTCATCTTCTTTAATATTAACAAAGCAAAGATTTAAAAAAAAAAAAGAATAATGCCATTTTATATTCCATTGTGCAACTAGTAATTACAATAATTGATCTCAACATGAGTTACTGTAATTACTCACATAACTTCATTTGCTATATTAAATTACAAAGTTTTAATTTTTGAAAAAAAAAAATAGGTGATGCTTTGTGCCATTTGAAGAGGTGAAGAAAAGATATTCTTTACCAGACAGACTTTTCATGGAACAACGTTTCGACCTATGTTGATCTTTGTCCAGTGACTTGGTCAATCACTGCACTCTTTGGTAATGTGTGCTAATGTGCTCTACACGTCCACACCTACTCAGTATCCTTTAACTAGGTGTAATAATGTTCTCTGCACTCTCGAACACACTTAAGATTCTTTATCAATGTGTAAGAATGTGCTCAACACTCCCACTCCCACTCAATACTTTTTAACAATGTGAAATGAAATACTGTACACTCACACACACACTCAGCTAACAAAACAGCTTCGTATCAGAAGAAGAAAACAGGAACTGTTTCAGTACATTTGAGGGGGACGTTGAGAGCTGTGAACCCCAAACACAGCATTTCCTCAAAGAGGAACTTAACTCTTCAAATGTAGCCTCACCATGGAGCATTACCCATATATGATATTAGAACAAATGTTTTAATATCATTATATACAGACAGCTGTAATTACAGAGAGGGACACACAGAAATCTGTGCTGTGTAAATACATCCACCCGGGTAGACTCGTACCGTAGTCCAGCCAGAAGAGAAGAACTTCCCGTCCGGTTACACCACCATGGTGAGGCCAATTATTTTAAATTTTATCCTTCTATTTATATGTCATATTTTATAATCTGTTAAAATTAATTTTATGCATTCATCTGTATATAATATTGTTATCTTTGTATCTTCTGTGTTAACATGTATAACAGTTTCGTGTATGTATTTATGATGTTACTATGTATAACAGTGTGATCTCTGTATCTCTAGTGTTATGATGCATAACTTTATTATAGTGGGCGAAATGTTTTTATAATAAAAACACTTCACGATGTATAAGAATCTCAATGACGCAAATAATGTATATTAGTACCTTATTTGTATTGTTAAAAGATAAATAAATAATGAATCTGAATACCAAAGGAATTCAGTAAAAAACAACAATTACATGGTGTGAGTAGAAGTGCTGAGTGTGTGTAACAGTGTTAATGTGTGCTGAGTGTGTGTAACAGTGTTAATGTGTGCTGAGTGTGTGTAACAGTGTTAATGTGTGCTGAGTGTGTGTAACAGTGTTAATGTGTGCTGAGTGTGTGTAAACAGTGTTAAGTGTGCTGAGTGTGTGTAACAGTGTTAATGTGTGCTGAGTGTGTGTAACAGTGTTAATGTGTGCTGAGTGTGTGTAACAGTGTTAATGTGTGCTGAGTGTGTGTAACAGTGTTAATGTGTGCTGAGTGTGTGTAACAGTGTTAATGTGTGCTGAGTGTGTGTAACAGTGTTAATGTGTGCTGAGTGTGTGTAACAGTGTTAATGTGTGCTGAGTGTGTGTAACAGTGTTAATGTGTGCTGAGTGTGTGTAACAGTGTTAATGTGTGCTGAGTGTGTGTAACAGTGTTAATGTGTGCTGAGCGTGTGTATTATGAGGGCAACTCCATGTAGCACTGCCAATATATGATATTATAACACAGGTGTTATAATATCAAAAATATGAAGGTAGATATAATAACACGGGAGGTCACAATGAAATCTGTGTGCCCTCCCATGTTATTACATGTGACCATTGTGTCCCTGTAAACCTGGTGCAACCAGCTGTTACTATGTATAACAGTGTGATATTTGTATTTTTGGTGTTATTATGTATAAGAATAGGATCTTCATTTACCTTTTGTTATTAAGTATAAGAGAGAGATCACTATATCTTTGTGGTCATTGCATCCTCGGTTCTTGTGCTAAGAAGGTCACATGAGCTCCAAACAATTAGTGATTTTTTGTCTGACCTTCGAGTGAAAAAAAAATACTGAAGAAAATACTTCAGTGCACTTTGAGAAGAACAAAAGAACATAGTGTTTAGTGTAGTGTAGTTGCAAGTTAAAGCAGTAATTGTACAGCTGGTGCTGGGGGACCTTCCCATGGCACTGTAAAAAAGGATTGTTGGTGATGAACGATTGAATGTAAAACAAATGGAGGTCAATAATGTCTTTGGTTACGGCGCAAAATTCCAAACACTGAAATGAAACTGATGAAGTGTTGAAAACTACACGCACACGCACACACACACACACACACACACACACACACACACACACACACACACACACACACACACACACACACACACACACACACACACACACACAGAGGCAAGAACCATGCATAGTTTTAAGACGAGGTATGACAAAGCGGCCAGTGAATAGGCGGGGCCAGGAACTGAGTTTCGACCCCTGCAACCACAATTAGGTGAGTACACACACACACAGTTGGAAGCTGAAAACTCAGATGAGTTTCAGGGATGTTGGGAAGTATTTCTTCAGTCATAGAGTTGTCAGGAAGTGGAATAGTCTGAAAAGTGATATAGTGGAAGCAGGATTCTTACATAGCTTGAAGAAGAGGTATGATAAAGCTCATGAAGCAAAGAGAGCGACCTACTAGCGACCAGTAGAGAGGCGGGGCCAGGAGCTGTGGCTCGATCCCTGCAGCCACAATTAGGTGAGTACAAGCGGGCACATCAACTACAACACACATAATACCCTCGTCCAAGTATAACATATGTAAATACAAATTCCTAAGTAGACGAACTGTGTTGAATATTCTCAGACTTAGATCACTTACACTGGTGTTCACATTCTCATGTGCATATCTGCGCTCTCTCACACTTGTGCTCACATTCTCATGTGCATATCTGCGCTCTCTCACACTTGTGCACATTCTCACGCACATATCTGCGCCCTCTCTGACAGATGTAAACATTTACTTATTTTGCACAGGAAATGAAAGGGAATAAGGAAATTCTGGAGTTTATCTTTTGATAAAATTCTGTTTAAACGGGAAGGAGAATGTTGTTATATAGTGTATGTAAATATTCTTCAACAGAAATGGGAAAATGTAAAGAAGCGACAATTGTGAGAAACTTGTCTTGGATATAGCAAAAAAGACACTTATGAATTGTCTTTTGGAAGGTAGGAAGTCACCAGAAATAATTATTGAACAATTAAAGTCTCTCCCACTTTCTAATTTTTCATGTGTTCAACATTCTCACCTTCTGTATATATAGAGAAAAAAATCACAATCACAAACTCAAAAAATATCTCCGGCAATGAAATAAGGACAAGAAACTGTGAGACTTGACCTCTAGTCGAAAATAATATTAGGTGGGGATCCTACAACCTGGTCACTACAACTCTTTGTTAATGTATCTAATACTGTTTGTTGTTTTATGTATTAGTATGTTGCTCTAGTGTTTCCCTATTTTACTGTGTTGTTTTTGTATGTTCTTGTGTGGTACTTGTGTACTACTGTACTGTTCTACTGTATCTTACTGTATTTTTATTATATATTACTATACTGTGGAAATATAAACACATATGCAGTATAATGTGATCCTTTATTGACAACGTTTTACCCACACAGTGGGCTTTTTCAAGTCACACACAGATCTGTGTGTGACTTGAAAAAGCCCACTGTGTGGGTGAAACGTTGTCAATAAAGGATCACATTATACTGCATATGTGTTTATATTTCCACTGTGTCGGTATTTGATACCATTTATTTCCATATTACTATACTGTTCTTATGTTCTATCTTATTGTTCTTATGTTCTAATTTACTCATTGTTCTTATGTCCTATTTTATTGTTTTTAGGTCTTATCTTATTGTTGTTATGTTCTATCTTACTGTTGTTCAAATAATTTACTACACTTGTGTGTTACACTGCTGCTCCTCTAAATTAATGTATTGTTATTAAGAGTTATTGTGCTGTTTTACTCTACTGTTTTGTGTTACTCTGTTGTCTTTGCATGTTCATTTTATGCTACTACATTTATTGTAAATTACTGTACTGTTCTTCCTTGTTGCTATATTTTTTTGTGTGTATTTACCGTTGTTGCATGTTGACATGCTTGTTGTACTGTTGAAGGAAGTTGAAGGTTGCATATTGTTATTGACACCAAGCACAAACTTTCCCACTGTAGCTTCCATAACAGTGTCTCCAATATTGACATTCATGTCACACCTAGTAATTATCTTGTATGACAAAGGTTCCCAACACATTCACTCAGCATCTCGCAGGATCTATTTTTCTCATCTACACTTACCTCCATTATACAGTTTTAATATATTTATCGTTATCTGCAGTGCACAACAAATATTAGTAAGTCTATGAAAATAAAGTCGTCCTTCACAGTCTTGTTCTGCTGACAAAAGATTTTGTCAGTCACTGCCACAACCTGGCTATTTCGTTTCATTGTTACTATCTCCTATACTTCTGTTTTATGCAGTGATATCTTGTTTTACTATACATAAGTCATGTTCTTCAAAACAAAGCAATTATCTTGTTTTAGTTATTCTTCTCTGTTTACCAGAGAAAAGATGTAATGAAAGACGCGATATAATTATGCAGACAAAATTTATGTATAATGCTTCAGTAGTTACGACAGTTTTAATGTTTTAATAAATAAAGCCGAGGTCACTATCAATTTAGTAGCGACGGTAGTTTCAGAGGCCTTCCAACAGCAGTGACGTCACTGTGGATTCAGTGGGTATAGAAGTTTCATACGTATTCTTCCAATATTAAGGATTACTTTCCAGCTGAGTTGGAGTCACTATGCTTACATTATCTTCAGCATATCCGCAACCATAACAGTATTCCTTATCAAAATATACCCATTTACAGTAATCAAAGGACCTTCAGAGTAAGATGTAAAGTTGTGCATAAAACTAAGACGAAACTCTTGTGAATACTCGTTAAGAAGATAGTGAATTACCCTAAATAATAAATAAATAATTTAATTAAACTTTCTCGGTTAATAATTCTTTTATAGCTTTGTTTCTTTCACCATTTCTTTGCTAACACAAACAGTAATGACTATCACAGACATTAAACAAAAACTCTTTGTAACAAAAAATTGTCCTAGGACAAAAAGAATTTTGGCAGATAATTCTGAAACCTAGACAACACGTCTTATCGTTAAGGTTTCTGATAAACTTCCATTATGGGAGTTATTGTGTGCAGAAATCTGAACATCTATACATCACTAGTAAGGTCTCACATAGAGTATGATAAATTAGACACATGTACAACACTTCGGTATCCTTTCTGTGAAAACATTTCGTCACACAGCAGCTTCATCAGTCTAATACAAGGAAGAATGGTGAAGATTAGAAGGAGTTTTAGGTAATCAATCACTCAGCCTGGAGTCGATATAATCAATCCATCAATCTTTGAAAGAATACAGAATATACGCGAATAAGGTTCTTATATAGTGCTATATGTCTGAAGTATTTAAGTCCCTTCTTCGCGCATATTCTATATTCTTTTCAAGACTGATGGACTGATTACATTGACTCCAGGCTGAGGAACTGATTACCTGAAACTCCTTCTGATCTTCACTATTCTTCTTCTTTGTATTGGACTAATGAAACCACTATGTGGCGGAACATTTCCACAATAAAGATACCCACGTGTTGCACATGTGTTTAATTTACCAACTTGTCGGTTCTCTGAACCATTTATCAACACTCACTCAGATTAACCAGCTCAGTTCTGGTCGCCATACTAGAGAACAGATATAAATGCAATGGAGAACATTCATAATATGAAGCATTTTACATACGAGGACAGACCGAGAGCCTCGAGGCTTCACTGTCTCCAGAGACGTAAAATAAGAGGAGATAACATTTAGGTATTAACGTGGAAACATAAACAAAGGCAATATAAATAAAGTTCCGAGGAAAATTAATCTAGAAAGAACTCGAAATAACGAATATAAATTTAATAAATTTAGAATTAGAAAGGATGTAGGAAAGTACAAGTTTTCAGAGTTGTGGATGAACGTAACAATCTACCAAGTTGGGTCATAGGGGATAAAATCTTCGGGAAATTTAAAAATGTTAGATCAGTAAAGGAGTGTGAAAGGTTTGTTAGCTTGGAGAAATATGAAGGCTGGAATGGTTGGTTTTGAGATGGTCCTGCCTGGTATGGGCCAGTAGGCCTGCTGCAGTGCTCCATCATTCTTATTCTCTTATCAGTGGTAGGAACTCTAAAGCATTAAGTTGTAGAAGAAATATTGGATAAAATGAATGCATGAAATATTTCCTTACAAATATTGTCTTAAAGGATCATTGTGAACTTCAGGAAGAAGTTTGTAAGTACAACAACTACTGTTACCTTTAACCTTAATTATAATATCCAGAAAATGTAGCTCTATGAATATAATTAATAATATAGACAATTACTAAATGATAGTTAATTACTTATTAGAGGAAACACTAAGGCTTTAATAAGATTATTATTAAAAATAATTTTTTGAAATAAATTTAAAAGAACTCGAGTATAATAATCAAATGTATTTTTATTTATTTCATTATCAGCTACATTTATGTTTTTTTAAGTTATTATGTCTACCTACATGACTGTATTCTGAATTTTACATTACTGTATAAGTTATTTACAAAAACTAAAATGAAACGTGAAGATTTTATATTTTTTTTGTTTATAAACAGACAAGAATAACTAAAACATTTTCATTGTGATGTTTCTTAGCAAGTCTAACTTTCATGTCTTAGTTTACTTATAATATTGTTCAAAAACACCCGGACTCAGTATTATATAGAGTTATAAACTATTTTTAAGTAAACTAGACAGTATAGCAGACAATGTATATGACAGAACTGTGACTGACACAGTGATGGGAAATACAAAATTTATGTAATAAATAACAGACAGACAGAAATTGAAAAGGGAAGGGAATGTATGGATGAACATAGCTTACCAAAAATTTAACATGAAAAGAAGTGAATTGTTACAAAAACATTGTTGTTGTTGTTGTAGCTTGGGTTACAAATGTACAGTACAGCAACATATAAGTGAATAAAACAGCAGTATAGGTCACATTAACAAAGATGCGAATTTGTCATGTTGCATAACTAACTGTTGATATCTTGTTTGTTAATAGATTGAGACGCCATGATGGTTACTTCATCACCAGAGAGTTATTATTTTGTTGCGTGTGTGTTGTTTATAGCAATATTTGTTTTAATTCATACAGTGGAGACAAGTGTGGATGAGAAAAGACTCAGGACACTGAGAAGTATTCAGTGAATATTTTGTGAATTCTGAATCAACATAATTGTTTTCGGAGATATAAATGTCAATTTGGGAGAGTCAGTTAAGGAAGGTGTGGCAGAAAAGTTCACCAACATAAAGTAACAATATATCAACATACAGTTATGGTAACATAGAAGAAGAGTAAAGTAAAAAGTAAGAACAATAAAGTGATTAATAAAAAGGATACAGTAAACCACAAAATACAACGCAGAAACACAG
>NC_069488.1:24630997-24633497 GCF_026875155.1 Cherax quadricarinatus | reverse complement strand
CATTGTTGGTTATTGTCACTGACAGCACCACTGAGAGCACTGTGGTGCCAGTCATGTGTTAACCATTGTTGGTTATTGTCACTGACAGCACCACTGAGAGCACTGTGGTGTCAGTCATGTGTTAACCATTGTTGGTATTGTCACTGACAGCACCACTGAGAGCACTGTGGTGCCAGTCATGTGTTAACCATTGTTGGTTATTGTCACTGACAGCACCACTGAGAGCACTGTGGTGCCAGCATGTGTTAACCATTGTTGGTTATTGTCACTGACAGCACCACTGAGAGCACTGTGGTGCCAGTCATGTGTTAACCATTGTTGGTTATTGTCACTGACAGCACCACTGAGAGCACTGTGGTGCCAGTCATGTGTTAACCATTGTTGGTTATTGTCACTGACAGCACCACTGAGAGCACTGTGGTGCCAGTCATGTGTTAACCATTGTTGGTTATTGTCGCTATCGTTCAATGGGGGGAATATGGGGTGCACAATAAACTAGCTGCTTCAGTGGCAAAATCTTAAAAATCTAAAATCATTGTCAGCACCGCTGAGAGCACTGTGTTACCACTGTTGTACTGTTGTTTCTTCCCTTACTGCTCCCCCCCATCCTTGTTATTTACACTTCAAACACCTAAGGGGAATGTTTCACTTACTTATCTAGAAATTGCACTCATTCCCATATCCATAAAAATTGAGCATTAGCAGTGTTTCCAAAGCTCTCTCTCTTTCTTTCTTTCTCTTTCACTCTGTCTCTTTCTCTTCCCCTCTCTCCTCTCTGTCTCTCTGTCTCTCTGTCTCTCTGTCTCTCTGTCTCTCTGTCTCTCTCTCTCTCTCTCTCTCTCTCTCTCTCTCTCTCTCTCTCTCTCTCTCTCTCTCTCTCTCTCTCTCTCACTCTCCTATGTACCCGTGCATAACAAATTCACTCACATTCTCTAGAGACTGGTTTACTGTACTTATACTCAAAAATATTCTTGACTACAGGTCTAAGATCCAAGGTTTTAATTCCCAGGTCTCAGGTTTCACGACCCCAGGTCCCAGCTCCTAGAATTAGGTCTGAAAAGACAAGTCACAGTACATTGGTCTCAGGCCAGTGTTACCAAATGCAAGAAGTAAACAAAACTTTGTGCGTTTGTGAACTTGAGCTCAGCGTTGTGCTCGAAGTCGACACAAATCCCACTGTCAGTAATTTTGAACGAAGGCAGCAAGTGCAGAAAAAGATTTACTGTCAAAACGTTTCACTCTTTCCAGGTTTATAAGAAATCAATACAATGGATCGAGGTCCTGACCGCTGAAAACGTTCCTGACTTTAACCTATGTCTGGCAAACTCCGGGAGTTAACTTTTACAGTTATTCACATGTGTCGGTCACAAACGTCACCTACAGTTCTCACTCCACCTATATATTCCTCAGGTTTGGTCTCCAAGTGAGAAATTATCAATGTTAAGTTTCCTTCCTTCCTCTGTGTCATTGTGCTACAAAGCATTTCGTAATTTTTATGCCAAAGTACGATTAACTAAGGAAAAAAGTATAGGAAAGGGAAAGTGACACGTGGATAGTGTTTACATTAAACAATATGGTCAACAAAAGTCGGAATACCTTGGCTGGAATAATTCACAATTATCTGCTTGATAACTATCTGCTTGATAAAGATTCAGAATGAAGTTTCCTCTTCTAAATAGAAGTTCATAGTGAAACTTGTCTAAAGAAAAGTATCAGTCTCTTGTACTTATAGATTTAAAAAGGCATATGACAAGGTGCAGAGGGAGGCAGTGTTGCTAGTATTGTTAACGTTGTGTAACACCAGAAAGATATCAACAACCATAATGCTATACACCGGACATACACACGAACACAGCGCTGCACCGTGTAATAGAAGATATACATAGTATCCATAAATATACATAGTATTATGCAGAAAATTCCACAGTAGGAAATAAATAACTATGAAACATAAATGGAAACAAATTTTACAATGAGTGTCCTCTCCATGGTAGTCTGGCTAGACGAGTACTTCTTGTCTGACTAGACGAGTACTTCTTGTCTGACTAGACGAGTACTTCTTGTCTGGCTGCTCTACGTTTCCAGCGAGTCCAGGAAGTTGTAATTACAGGGTGCAAATTATTGTGTGTGTTCCCTTATAATTATACCTTTCTGTAATGCTGATATTAAACACTTGTGTTCTAATATCATATATGGAGAGTGCTCCTAAGAGTAGCAGCTCTTGAAAAGTTAAGTTCCTCTCCTGAGGAAATGCTGTGTTTGGGGTTCATAGCATTTCTTCGTTTACTGAAGCATTTTTATAGCTGAGAGTTTGATGGATTGTACAGCATATTACAGCAGCTTTTCCAAAAATGATGATAAATAATAAAAATTATATACAGGTATACTATTAATTTATTTATTTATTTTATTTTATTTACTTATTTATTGAAACATCAATTATTCACGACTAGTTTCGGAGTTAACTCTACTGTTATCAGACGACAAATCATAGAAGATC
>NC_069488.1:24614187-24630497 GCF_026875155.1 Cherax quadricarinatus | reverse complement strand
AGTGTTGCCAAACGCCCTGTTATAGTGAGTTAATCGCCTTGTTCAATGGATTACCATTTGCTAAACCTTATTGAATACTTGAGTTCCTATTCTTTATCGTGCTATGAGAGTTAGACCATTCACATTCAGCTTGGCGGTTAATTGGAACCTGGACCCCACACCCAAACAACCACTCATAGGTGATACAGTACTTGTAGTGCAGCTGTAGCACTGTAGATTGTCCAGGTCGATGTGACGTCCTGGCGTAGATCCAGCTCGATGTACGTCCTGGCAGATCCACCTCAATTTCTTCTCGTTAATAATGTACCCTATTCACTGTATTTCTTTCACTGGTCACACGGTTGTTTCACTTTATTACCTTTCTTGGGTGACACTTGGCAACACCGCTTACACACTAGCCTGCGCCACAACGCTTTTATTTTCCAGATCACTTTCAAAATTGTGGCTCTCCCCACACTTATGTGGCTCAGGCAATTAAAAAAAAACACTTCTAGGATTGTTGACTACCCTGACACACTTAGCAACCCTTGCAGAACACTTAGTAGCCCTCAAAAACACTTAAATTCCCGGAGCACCGACGGCGTGACTAGCGCGCTCGCTGTCCCTACTGTGTGTAACAGTGTTAATGTGTGCTGAGTGTGTGTAACAGTGTTAATGTGTGCTGAGTGTGTGTAACAGTGTTAATGAGTGCTGAGTGTGTGTAACAGTGTTAATGTGTGCTGAGTGTGTGTAACAGTGTTAATGTGTGCTGAGTGTGTGTAACAGTGTTAATGTGTGCTGAGTGTGTGTAACAGTGTTAATGTGTGCTGAGTGTGTGTAACAGTGTTAATGTGTACTGAGTGTGTGTAACAGTGTTAATGTGTGCTGAGTGTGTGTAACAGTGTTAATGAGTGCTGAGTGTGTGTAAACAGTGTTAAGTGTTGCTGAGTGTGTGTAACAGTGTTAATGTGTGCTGAGTGTGTGTAACAGTGTTAATGTGTACTGAGTGTGTGTAACAGTGTTAATGAGTGCTGAGTGTGTGTAACAGTGTTAATGTGTGCTGAGTGTGTGTAACAGTGTTAATGAGTGCTGAGTGTGTGTAACAGTGTTAATGTGTACTGAGTGTGTGTAACAGTGTTAATGTGTGCTGAGTGTGTTTATTATGAGGGCAACTCCATGCAGCACTCCCAATATATGATATTATAACACAGGTGTTATAATATCAATATATGAAGGTAGATATAATAACACGGGAGGTCACAATGAAATCTCTGTGTCCTCCCATGTTATTACATGTGACCATTGTATCCCTGTAAACCTGGTGCAACCAGCTGTTACTATGTATAACAGTGTGATATTTGTATCTTTGGTGTTATTATGTATAAGAATAGGATCTTCATGTACCTTTTATTAAGTATAAGAGAGAGACCACTACATCTCTTTGTGGTCATTGCATCCCCGGTTCTTGTGCTAAGAAGGTCACATGAGCTCCAAACAATTAGTGATTTTTTTGTCTGACCTTCGAGAGGAAAAAAATCCTGAAGAAAATGCGTGTGAGCCTTAAAGGACATTTCTACATTCATAAAAATACTTGAAGAAAACATCAGTGCACTTTGAGAAGAACAAAAGAATATAGTGTTTAGTGTAGTGTAGTTGCAAGTTACAGCAGTAATTGTACAGCTGGTACTGGGCAACCTTCCCAAGTCACTGTAAAAAAAGGATTGTTGGTGATGAACGATTGAATGTAAAACAAATGGAGGTCAATAAGGTCATTGGTTACAGCGCAAAAGTCCAAACACTGAAATCAAACTGATGAAGTGTTGAAAACTACGAAAAAATATAGATGAGTACAACAATGGGCTCTCCCCAACCCCACACACACATAAAAACCACACACCACCCCACCCCAACATACAGGCAGGAACCACACATTTTTTAAAGGGACGAGGTAGGACAAAAGGGCCCCAGGGAAAAAAAGGGCGGGGCCATGAACTGATTTTTCCGGACCCCGCAACCACTATTAGGTGTGGGGACACACACACAAAAATTTTGGGAAAAGCTAAAAACTCAGATGATTTTTCGGGGGATGTTAGGAAATTTTTCCCTTCAGTCATACATTTGTCAGGAAGTGGAATGCCTGAAAAAGGTGATATAAGGGAAAGCAGGTTTCCTTACATAGCTTGAAAAAAGAGGTATGATAAAGTCATGAACCCAAAAGGGGCGACCTACAACGAAAAAGTAAAGAGGCGGGTTCCCCCAGGGTGTGGCTGGATCCCTGAAATCCAAAAATTAGGGGAATTACAAGCGGGCACATGATTTACAACACTTATAATACTCTCGTCCAATAAAACCCACATGTAAATACACTTTCCAAAGTAGCGACCCGGGGTTGAATATTCTCAACTTAGTCACTTACACTGGGGTTAAACATTCTCATGCACAATTGCACGTTCAAAACTGGGTTTTCACATTTCTTTCACAAAATTGCGCTGCCCCTCCACGGGTTTTTTTCACATTCCCCTGAAACCATTTTCTGCCTGTCTCCCCCAACCTGGTTTCAAAATTTCTCATGCACAAAATCTGCGGGGTCCCAAAATGGGGTTTTCCATTCTAAAGAAAATACTGCGCTGTCTCACAGGGTTTTGGTTTACATTTAAAATGAAAATATTTGCCGGGTTCCCAACCCCGGGTGTTCACTTTCTCACCCACATACCCTGCGCTGCCTCACACGGTTTGGTCACATTCTAAATTGGCAAAATTAAATCGGGTTTACGAGTCTAAAAATGGTGTTTCACATTCTCATGAAACATTTCTGCCTGTTCCCCACTGGGGGTTCACATTCTCATGCCCCATTTCTGCACTGTCTCACACGGGGTTTTCCCACTTTCTCAGGGCACTTTATCTTTGCATTTGCCCTCACCCCCGGGTGTTCACATTCCCATGCCAATTCTGCACTTCTCACACTGGGGGGGTTCACTTTTCTAAAGCACTATCTTTGCACTTCTCACACTTTTTGTGCACATTCTAAATTGCCCCATATCGCACTGCCCATCACCCCTTGTGTGCACTTTCTCTTGCACTTTCCTCCCTGTCTCCCCATTTGTGTGCACTTTCCTAAAATGCACATATCTGCACTGCTCAATTTTGTTTTGGCACTTTTTTCATGCACTTTCGCACTTGCCTCACACTTTGTGTGCACATTTCATCCCACATATCTGCACTGTTCACCTTGTTTGCACATTCCATGCACATATCGCACTGCCCCTCACATTTTTGTGTCCCACTTTTCTCATGCCATATTGCCCCTGTCTCCACTTGGGGTGCCCCATTCTCATCCCACATATCTGCACTGTCTTCACATTTTGGGGGGACATTCCATGAACATATCTCCCACTTTTCCTCCCACTTGTGTCAAAATTCTCATCCAAATCTGCCTGCCCTCAAAATTGGTGGGGAAACATTCTCATGCACATATCTGCACTGCTCACACTTTGTGCACATCTAAGGGAAACTAATCTGCACGGTCTCACCTTGTTTTGCACATTCCAGGGCACTTTTTGCACTGTTCACCTTGGGGTTGGCAAATTTCGTGACAAAATCGCACTGTCTCACATTTGGGTGGCACATTCTCATGCACATATTGACTGTCTAACACTTGTTTTCACATTCTCATGCACAAAATTTTCATTGTCTCCACTTGTTGCCTTTTCTCATGAACATATCTGCACTTTTTCTCACAACTTTTTTTTTCACATTCCCCAGGGCACTTATCTGCGCTGTCCCACACTGGTTTTAAAATTTTTTCATGCACATATCTGAAATGTCTCACCCCTGGGGGTTTCCCATTTATGCACATATCTGCACTGTCTCACACTTTTTTTTGGCACATTCTCATGCCCCATACTGCCTGTCTCCATTTGGGGTGCAAAATTCCCCAGGGAACAAAACGGGAAAGTCCACACTTGGTGCACATTCTAAGCAAAATACCCTGCACTGTCTCACACTGGGGTTCACATTTCATCACATTTCTGCACTGTCTCAAAAACTTGGTGCCATTCTAATGCACAAATAAATGCTCACCAGGGTGTTCCATTACCATCCCAAATATTGCCCCTGTCTCAAAAGGGGGTGTTCACATTCTCTTTGCAACATTTTCTGCGCTGCCCTCACACTGGGTGTTCACTTTTCTCGCACATTTTCTGGGGCTTGTCTAACACTGGTGTGAAACATTCTCTTCCCACTTTTTGGGCGCTGTCTAACACTGGGTTCACATTCTCATGAAACATATCTGCGCTGTCCCCAAAACGGGTTTTAAAATTTCCCCAAATGCACAAACTCCCGGGGTCTCAACTGGGTTCACATTTCATGCACATATTCTCACTGTCTCACACGGGGTTTGTTCAAAAATTCTCAGGGCCATATTTTGGCGCTGTCTCACCAAGGGGGTTTTTCACATTCTCATGAAACTATCTGCGCTTTTCTCACCTGGTTTCACATTTTTCATCCAAACCCTGCGCGTCTCACATGGGGTTCAAAACTCATCACTATCTGCACTGTTTTCACATGGTTTTTTCACATTCTAAATGCACTTTCCCTGCGCGTCTCCCCCTGGTTTTCACTTTCTAAATGCAACCAAACCCTGCACGTCTAAAGGGTTGTTCACTTTCCCTCAGGGCCATATCGGCTTTTCTCACACTGGTGTTCACATTCTCATGCACATATCTGCGCGGGTCTCACACTGGTGTTCCCCATTTTTCCTTGCACATATCGCCCCTGCCCCCTCACACTGGTGTTAAATTTCCCCTTGCACACAATCTGCGCTTTTCTCACAGGGTGATTCACATTCTCATGACATTTTGCGCTTTCTCACATGGTTTTCCCACATTCTAATGCAAATATCTGCGCTGTCTCACACGGGGGTTTTTCACATTTCAGCCCCAATCGCGCTGCCCCTCAAAAGGGTGTTCCCACATTCTCATGCACTTTAATTGCGTTTGTCTCACACTGGTGTTCACATTCCCCGGGCACAAATCTGCACGGTCTCACCATGGTGGGGCACTTTCTCATGCACTTTAATCTGCACTGTCTACATTTTGTGTTCAAAATTCTCATGCACAATATTGAAATGGTCTCAAAACTTGTGTGCACATTCTCTTCCCACTATCTGCGTTTGGTCTCACACTTGTGTTCACTTTCTAAAAGAACTTATCTGCACTGTTCCAAGGTGTTAACTTTCCCAATGCAATGATCTCCCGCTGTTTTTCACCTGGTGTTCCAAAACCCCTAAAAAGCCCCAAAACTGCGTGCCCCACATGTTCACTTTTCCCCATGCACATTTTCTGAAACTGTCTCACACTGGTTTTCCAAATTCTCTTTGGCAAAATATCTGCGCTGTTCACACTGGTGTTCACATTTCATGCACATATCTGCGCTGTCCCCCACACGGTGTTCCCCTTTCATGCACAATCTGCGCTGTTCACACTGGGTTAAACTTTTCATGCACATATTTTCGCTTTTCACCACTGGTTTTTTCAAATTCTCATGCCCCCATATCTGCCCTGTCCACCCTGGTGTTCACATTCTCATGCACTTTATCTGCACGGGCTCCCTGGTGTGCCATTTTAACATATATCTGCCCCGTCCCCCACATTTGGGTTTTTCACATTTCAGGGCACTTATCTGCATTTGTCTCCACATTTGTGTGCAATTTCTTTGCACAAAACGGGCGCGGGTCTCACACTTGTGTTCACATTCTCATGCACTTAACTGCACTGTCTCAAAAGGTGTTCACATTCTCATCCCACATTTTCTGCGCTGTCTCACATGGTGTTCACTTTTTCTCATGAACATACTGCGCGGTCTACACTGGGGGTTCCTTTCTCATCCCAAATATCGGGGCTGTCTCACACTGGTTTTCCCACTTTTCTCATGAACATTTCTGCGCTGTCTCCCCTGGTGTTCACATTTTTCATGCACTATCGGGCGCTGTCTCACACTGGTGTTCCATTCTAAATGCACATATTGAAACGTCTCACACGGGTGTGCACATTCTCATCACAAAATTGCACGGTCTAAACACTTGTTTTCACATTTCATGCAAAAAATTCTGCCGGTTAAACCACTTGGGGTGCACATTCTCATGCACAAAATCTGCGTTTGTCTCCCCACTTTGTTTCACATTTTTCATGCCAAATTTCACTTTTCTCACACGGTTTGGTTTCACTTCTCATCACATATTGCGCTGTTCCCCGGGGGGTGTTCACTTTTCTCATGCACAAAAAACTGCCTTCCCCCATTGGGGGTTCCCCATTCTCTTTGCACAAAACGGCACTGTTCTCAAAAGGGTTTTTCCACTTTTAAGCACATATCTGGCTGTCTCACCCTGGTGTTCACATTCCATGAAACATATCGCGCTGTCTCACACTGGTTTTCCACTTTCTCATGCCCCTATCTGCGCTGTCCCCAAAATGGTGTTCACATTCTCAAAAAACATATTTTGCGTTTGTCTCACATGGGTTTCACTTTCTCTTTGCACTATCGCGCTGTCTCACCTGGTGTTCACATTCTAATGCACATATCTGCACTGTCCCCACACGGGTGTGCACATTCCCCTGCACTTTAATTGCACTGTTCACACTTGTGTTCACATTCTCTTTCACAAAACTGCACTGTTTTCCACTTGTGTGCACTTTCTCTTGCACTTATTGCGCTGTCTCAACTTGTGTTCACTTTTCCAGCACATATCTGAAACTTTTCTCACACGGTGTTCACATTCTCTTGCCATATTTTGCGTGTCTAAATTGTGCTCAAAATTCTCATGAAAAACCCTGCACTGTCTCACACTTGTTTGAACTTTCTCATGCACATCCCTGCGCTGTTCAACTTGTTTTTCACTTTCCTCATGAAACATATCGGGCGCGGGCCCCTACACTTGTGAACATTTAAAAGCCCCAAAATCTGCGCTGTCTCACACTTGGGGCACTTTTCCAGCACATTCTGCCCCTGTCTCTGCAGATGAAAAAATTCAATTTTTTTGCACAGGAAATAAAAGGGGAAAAAGGAAATTCTAAAAAAAATTTTTGTTGAAAACGGGACTGGGAATGTTTTTAAACATAGTTTTTTGAAAATATTTCCTAAGAAATGTGAAAAATGTAAAGAAGCAAAATTGTGAGAAATTTGTTTTTGGTTTAAAGAAAAAAAAAAAGACCTATGAATTGCCCTTTTTGGAAGGTAAAGTCACCGGGAAAAAAATTATTTAAAAAAAAAAAGGGTTTTCCCCCCATTTTCTAATTTTTCATGGTTCAATATTCCCCCACCTTCTGTATATAAA
This sequence comes from Cherax quadricarinatus, assembly GCF_026875155.1. Classification (NCBI taxonomy): domain Eukaryota; kingdom Metazoa; phylum Arthropoda; class Malacostraca; order Decapoda; family Parastacidae; genus Cherax; species Cherax quadricarinatus. Next base: position 24,623,188 of record NC_069488.1, on the reverse strand, counting down.
GAAAAAAAAATCACAATCCCCCAAAACGCAAAAAAATTCCCTCCGGCAATGCAAAAAGGACAAGGGAAAAAAATGAAATTTTCCCGTCGAAAAAAAATTCAGGTGTGGATCCTACAACCCGGTTTCTAAACTCTTTATGTCAGGTGTGGACCTACAACCCCGGCTGCTACAACTCTTTGGGTTAAAAGTATCTAATACTGTTTGCTGTTTTATGTATTAGTTTTGGGGCTCTAGTGTTTTTCCCCATTTTTAAATTGTTTTTTTTTGTTTTGTTCTTGTGGCCCGGGAAATTGTGTTTTGTTTACTGTAAAAGTTTCTGGGAATTTTTTTTTATTTCTAACTGTTCTTAAAAAATTTTTATTCTTATTGTTCTTTTGTCCCAAAATTTTCTTTTTGTTCTTTTCCTAACTTCTTTTTTGTTCCCTTTTGCCCTTTTTTTATTTTTTTTAGGTCTTAAACTTATTTTTTATGTTCTATCTTTTTTATTTTTTCAAATAATTACTTTCACTTTTATGTTAAATATTGGGCCTTATATTAATGTTTTGTTATTACGATTTTTGTGCTTTTTTTAATTTCTGTTTTGTTTTACTCTCTGGGTTTTGGGAAAGTTCAATTTTTTTTGGGTGCTACATTTTTTTGTAAAAATTTCTGTCCGCTCTTTCCTTTTGCAAAAATTTTTTGGGGTGTATTTTTCCGTTTTTGCATGTTGACAAGTTGTTTCATTTTGAGGGAAGGTTTAAGGTTCTTTTTGGGTTTTTGGGCACCCCAAACACAACAAAATTTCCCCCTGTTGCTTCCATAAAAGTGTCCCAAAACTGACATTCAGTCCCCACCAATAATTATCTTTTTTGACTAAGGTTCCCAAAACATTCACCAACAATCTCGCAGGGTCTATTTTTTCATTTTTACACTTACCCTCCATTATCAGTTCTAAAAAATTTTTTTCCCTTATTCCCAGGCACAAAAAATTTTTAGTAGTCTATGAAAATAAAGCGTCCCCTTTATACTCTTGTTCTTCTGGGCAAAAGAAATTTTGGGCAGCCACTGCCACAACCGGGGGAAATTTTTTTTCTTGTTTCAACCTTTTCCTATATTTCCCCGTTTTACGTTTTGAATCTTTTTTAAATTTTACATAAAATCCAAAGTCCTTCAAAAACAAAAAACAGTTACTTGTTTTAGTTTTTTCTCTATTTACCAGGAAAAGATGTAATGAAAGGCGCCATATAATTTTTGTTTTGAAAAAAATGTTTTGTTTTAATGTTTCAGAGTTTTTGACAGTTTTAATGTTTTTTCCCAAATAAAGGAGGTCACTATTTAATTTTTGTAGGACGATAGTTTCAGGGTCTTTTTCCAACAAACAGTGACGTCAAATGTGGATTCATTTGGGGATAGAAGTTTCAAACGGGATTTTTCCAAAATTACGGTTTTCTTTTCCAGTTTTAGTTGGGGTTTCCTATGATTAAAAATTTTCCTTTAGCATATTTGCAACATAAAAGTTTTTTCCTTTTCAAAAAATATCAATTTAACAGTTAAACAAAAAGGGCCCCTTTAAAATTAAAATGTAAAGTTTTTGCTTAAAAAAAAGACGAAAACTTGTTTAATACCGTTTGAAGATAGTAATTAAACCCCAAATTTAAAAAATAAAAAAAATTTTAATTAAACTTTCTCGCCTTTTTTTTTTTTCACCATTTCTTTGCTAACACAAACAGTAATGAATTTTTCAAAAACCCTTAAAAAAAAAACTCTTTTTTGACAAAAACCCTTTTCCTAAAGAAAAATGGGTTTTAGGAAAAAAAAGAAATTTTTTGGCAGAAAATTTTGAAAACCCAGACAACACGTTTTTTCGTTAAGGTTTCTGAAAACTTTCCCTTATGGGGAAATTTTTGTGTGCAGAAAAACGAACATGTATTTCATTACCCGTAAGATCTACATTGAGTATGATAAATTAGAAAACAAGTACAAACATTCGGGATCCTTTCCTGGGGAAAACAATTTTGTCCCCACAGCAGGGTTCATCAGTCCCAATACAAAGTAGAAAGGGGAAAAATTAGAAGGAGTTAAAACAATCTTCCCCTGGAGTCCCATGGAAAACAAACCATCAATTTTTTGAAAGAAAAAACAGGAAAATAAAGCGAAAAAAGGTTCTTAAAATAGTGGTATAAAATCCCGAAGTAATTTTAATCCCTTCTTCCCCGCACCCTTTTACCCTTCTTTTAAACGTTTGGGCGATTACATTGGGTTCCGGGGTTTGGGGAAGATTACCTCAAACTTTCCTTTTGATCTTGACTAAATTTTTTTTTGTAATTTGGCTAATGAAACCACCTTTTTGTGGGGGGGAACATTTTTTCAAATAAGATACCCACGTGTTGCACATGTGTTTTAAATTTAAAACCCCGTTTAGTTCTCTGAACCATGTATCAAACTCCCCTTAGAAAATTTAACCAAACTTTAGTTTTGGTCGCCATACCCAAAAGAATAGATATAAATCGTGGAAACCCTTCCCAAAAAAAAGAAGCATTTTTCACCGGGGCGACTGAGGGGCCTTCCGGGTTCCTGTTTTCCAGAGACCCTAAAATAAAAAGGAGATAACTTTTTGGTATTTTGTGGGGAAAAAAAAACAAAAGGGAATATAAAATAATTGAATTTAAATTTAATAAATTTTTGAATTAGAAAAAACGTAGGAAAAATAAAAAGTTTTCAAGTTGTGGATGAGCGAAAAAATTTTACCAAAATTGGGTTTATAGAGGAAAAAAAACCTTCGGGAAAAATTTAAAAAAAAGGTTTGATCATTAAAAAAAATTGGGGAAAGGTTTGTTAGCTTGGGGGAAAAATGAAGGCTGGAATGGTTGGTTTTGACATGGGGCCTGCCCGGTATGGGCCATTTTTTTGGGGGCCCGCTGTTTGGTCCTTTTTTCTTAAATTTTCTTATCAACGTACGGAAACCCAAACAATTAAAATTTTTAAAGAAATGGGGGTTTAAAATGAATGAAAAAAATATTTCTTTACAAAAAATTGTCTTAAAAAGGTCATTGTGAACTTCAGAAGAAGTTTTTTAAGTACAAAACTAAATGTTAAAATTTAACATTAAATTTTTTTTCCAGAAAAAGTAGCCCCTAAGGGGTATAATTAATAATTAACAAAATTTCTAAATTCCCAGTTAATTTTCTTTTTAGAGGAAAAAAACCCCAAGGTTTTTTTTAAAGATTTTTTATTTTAAAAAAAATTTTTTTTAAAAAAATTTTAAAAAAAAATCGAGAAAAATAATCAAATGGGATTTTTATTTTTTTTCATTATCGCTAATTTTTGTTTTTTAAAAAATTTTTCTACCTTTCATGACTGTATTCTGAATTTTTAAAAATTTCTGTATAAGTTATTTACAAAAAAATAAAAAGAAACTTTTAAGATTTTATATTTTTTTTTGTTTTTAAACAGACAAGAAAAACAAAAAAATTTTTATTGTAAAAGGGTTTTTTAACAAGTCTAAATTTCATGTCTTCCCTTTACTTATAAAACGTTCAAAAAAAAACCCAAAATCAGTATTATATAGAATTATAAAATTTTTTTTTGTAAACTAGACAGTACAGCAGAAATGTTTTGACAGGGAAATGTGACCCCAGTGATGGGGAAAACAAAATTTTTTTTAAAATAACAGACAGACAGAAATTAAAAAAGGGAAGGCAATGTTTTGGATGAACATGCTTACCAAAAATTTTTAAAATGAAAAGAAGTGAAAAGGTTTTCAAAAAAATTTTTTTTTTTTTTTGGGGTTTTTGCTAGGGTTTAAAAAAGTACAGAAAAGCAAAAATTAAGTGAATTAAAAAAGCAGTATAGGGGACATTAACAAAAGGGCCCAATTTTTTCAAGTTTTCATAATTTAAATGTTGATATCTTGTTTGGGCAACAGTTGAGACAAAACCCTGATTGTTACTTTTTCCCCAAAGAGTTATTATTTTGTTGCGTGTGTGTTGTTTATTCATATTTTTTTTAAAATTTAATAAATGGGGGACAAGTTGGGATGAGAGAAGACTCAGGACACGAGAAGTATTCAGTGAATATTTTGTGAAAATTTTGAACCAAAAAATTGTTTTTTTGGGGATATAAAAGTCAATTTGGGAACTCAGTTAAGGGAAAGGCTGCCAGAAAAGTTCCCAAAAAAAAGAACACAAAAATCAAATAACAATTAAAGGTAACATAAAAAAAAAGGGTCAGTAAACCTCAAAAAACAACGCAGAAAAAACAAAAACAACACATTAACAAAAACCAAAAAGGGAAAACCAAAAACACAACAACAGTACAAATCATAAAAAAAACTTTTCATAAAATACTAAAAAAAGTACAAAAAAAAAAAGTTAAAACGGGTTTCAATTTTTTTGCCAAACAGTACAAATAATTTTTTTATAACAGTAAACTAATATGCTATAACGGTACAGTAACATGCTGTTACACCAGAACAGTATAATAAAAAACAAAATTAGTTCAGTAATTCATAAAAAGAGTATTACTGTACAGACATGTGTACAGTAACACACAAGTAACACAGAAAAATACAGAAACACTCAAGTGCCATACAACTGCAGTACAGTAATGGAACAGTAGAGGAACATGCTAGAAAATAAAAGAACAGTGATAGAGATAATAATAAGAAGACCTGCCAGCTAGGTTATAACACTGGCACCTGAAATTATTGTTGTCTAGATGGCGAATCTCTGAATTTGAAGATTTTTTTTTTTTACATTACTGGAGTTTTATTTTTGTTGTTGTTGTTGTTGTTGTTGTGTGTGTGTGTGTGTGTGCGTGTGTGTGTACTCACCTAGTTGTTGAGGTTGCGGGGGTCGAGTCCGAGCTCCTGGCCCCCGCCTCCTTCCACGGTCGCTACTTGGTCACTCTCCCTGAACCGTGAGCTTTATCATACCTCTGCTTAAAGCTATGTATGGATCCTGCCTACACTACATCGCTTCCCAAACAACTCCACTTACTAACAACTCTGTGGCTGAAGAAATGCTTCCTAACATCCCTGTGATTCATCTGTGTCTTCAACTTCCAACTGTGTCCCCTGGTTACTGTGTCCCAATCCTCTGAACAACTGTCTTTGTCCACCTGTCAATTCCTCACATGTATTTGTAGTCGTTTATCATGTCCCCCCTATCTCTCCTGTCCTCCAGTGGCGTCAGGTTGATTTCCCTTAACCTCTCCTCGTAGGACATACCTCTGGCTCTGACTAGTAGTCTTGTTGCAAACCTTTCTTTGCACTTTCTCTATTTTCTTTACGTGCTTGGACTAAGGTGTGGGTTCCAAACTGGTGCCCATACTCCCAATAGGGCCTAACGAACACGGTGTACAGGGGTCCTGAATGATTCCCTATTAAGAATGTCGGAATGCTGTTCTGAGTTTTGCCAGCGCCACATATGCTGCCGAGTTATTTGATTTGATGTGTGTCTTCAGGAGATAGTGCCTGGTGTTATACTCAACCCCAAGATCTTTTTTCCTTGAGTGAGGTTTGTAGTCTCTGCCCCCTAGACTGTAACTCCGTCTGCGGTCCATCTTGCCCTTCCCCAATCGTCATGACTTTGCACTGGTGGGATTGAACTCCAGGAGCCATGCTGGACCAGTCCTGCAGCCCGTCAGACCCTTTGTAGTTCTGCCTGGTCTTCGATCCGAGGAATTCTTCCTCATCAACTACAACGTCCATCTGAAACAGGACACCTCAGAGTCCATTCCTTCCGTCAGTCGTTCACAAAATACCAGAACAGCACTGGTCCTAGGACGACCCCTGTGGACCCCGCTCGTCACAGAGTGCCCACGGCTGAACACCTCGCCACGTAACCATGACTCGCTGCTGTCTTCCTGACAAATATTCCGTGATCCATTGTAGTGCCTTCCCTGTTATCCCTGCTTGGTCCTCCAGTTTTTGCACCAATCTCTTGTGTGGAACTGTGTCAAACGCCTTCTTGCAGTCCACCCACCCCTGTCTCTCTTGTCTTACTGCTGTCACCATGTCATAGAACTCCAGTAGGTTTGTGACACAGGATTTCCCGTCCCTGAAACCATGTTGGCTGCTGTTGATGAGATCATTCCTTTCTAGATGTTCCACCACTCTTCTCCTGATAATCTTCTCCATGATTTTGCATACTTTTTTAAAGATTGGGACTACATTTGCTGTCTTCCATGCCTCAGGCAATCTCCCTGTTTCGATAGCTGTATTGGAATATTAGTTGTTTAGGGGTACCCATAGCGCCTCTGCTCCCTCTCCTCATACCACATGGGAGATGTTATCTGGCCCCATTGCTTTGAGGTAATCTAGCTCACTCAGAAGCTCTTCACTTCTTCCTCGGTTGTGTGCTCTGTGTCCAGCAAATGGTGTGTCCCCCACTCTCCTCTGTCTGGAGCCCCTTCTGTCTCCTCCTGTGAACACTTCGATCTTGAATCTCTTGGTTGAGTTCTCACATACTTCACGGTCATTTACTGTTGTCTCTCCTCCTTCCTTCCTTAGCCTATTTACCTGGTTGCTTGACTGTGTTTTACCTCCTGATAGTGCTGTACAAAGTTTCGGTCAATTTTGCTTTCGCTGCCAATGGTCAATTTTCATAATGTCCTTTGGCCTCCCTTCTTATCTAGCATATTCGTTTCTGGCTCTAACGACTGCTCTCCTAAGTCTCCTGTCCTTTGCCTCTACATTTCCTTCCAATCCCTAGCAACTTGGTTTTTTGCCTCCCCGCCACCTGCTTTTCATTATCCTGGTACCCTTGGGTTCAAACCTCTCCTCAGCCTCCTTGCATTTGATGCTACATATTCCATCATCTCATTAACTGGCTTCCCTGCCATTCTCTGTCCCAATGAACCCTTTAGGAAGTTCCTCATTCCTGTGTAGTCCCCCCTTTCTTGTAGTTTGCTTCATTCGTACTGGCCTTCCCTTCTCCCACCACTTGTAGCACTACTGTGTATTCGAAGCATAAAAAACCACATGATCCACTGGCGCCAAGGGGTCTTTCAAATGTGATGGTCCTCGATATCTGCACTACTCAAGGTGAATACTAAGTCTAGCCTGCTGGGTTTCATCCTCTCCTCTCTCTCTTGTAGTGTGCTCCCTTACGTTTGGTACATGAAATTTTCCAGTACCGACCTCCATCATCTTAGCCCTCCCATGTATCTTGGCCCCCATGCGGGCCAAGCTCTCCCAGTCGATCTCCTTGTTGGTTAAAGTCACCCATGATCAGGAGCTTTGCCCTCATGCATGAGCTCTTCTGGCCACTCTAGCCAGTGGTATCAACCCATCGCTCTAATAGCTCTCGCGGTACTCTTGCCTTGGCCTCCAGCTGTCTGTGATGGTTATGACATCACTACTTGCTATTACCGACCTTGGACCCTCCAGAGTGAAGCGTTCCCGCTATGTAATCACTTTCTTCTCCGCTGTCTCCCTCTCTCCAGCTCATCAAAATATCCCAACGATTTTTGATCAGCAATGCCACTCCACAACCCCCCCCTGTTTCCCTCTGTCTTTCACTCCAGATTGGTGATCCCGCTGGAAAGATCATCTGTTATCATACCTGTAAGCTTGGTTTCTGTGAGAGCTTGAGTCCGGTGATGCCTCTTTGGACTCTTTCATGCCACTCCTCCCACACTTATTTGTTATACCATCAGCGATTGTGTACCATACCTTCAGTTTCCTTTCAATACACTGGGTTTGTGGGGCCTGTGAGGTGGAGAACCTGGTGGCATACAGTGGGATTCTATAGCTCGTGTTGGTGGAGGGCTGTGGGTGTGGATTGTAAGTGTGTGATGGGATGGTTGTGATAGGTTGTATGGTTTCAGAGAATAGTTGTGTGTGCGCTTGCCCTTGCTGTTCTTGTTCTGCTCTGACTGACCTCTGCTGGTTCCATCCTTGTCTCTTTCCAGCTCCTTTTCGCTTTTTTTTCCTCTCCCTCAGCTTGCTGTCGTTCTGTTTTGTGTTCTGGTCTCTGTCCTAGGAACACCTCGTTGTACTCTTCCGTAGTATTTCAATCGTTGTTTCTCTTGAGGATCCTGTTCCAGCCACTGTTTCCGTCCTGAGAATCAGCTTGATTGCTCGTTTCTCCCCCTTCGGGGGGGGAGTACCCCCCTATTCTCTGAAAATTACATCCGTCCCATCTCTTCACCTATTTCCGTGATAATTTTCTCAAGCTCCTTACTTTCTCCTGCTGCCTTTCAGTGTGTGTCCTTTCCCTCCTCTCCTGAAGCCCATGGAATAAACACTGATTTTGCCCTGTTCCTCCTCCCATTGCCTCAGACCCCTCTGTGACTCTGCATCCTGCCTGTATGGTGTTCATTTCTCCATTGATTTCCAGTGGCTCTTGATAGCATGTTGTGCCTCAGCATTCGAACCTATCACCCTCTCCATCTGCAACCAGCTGGTTCTTCCCTTTCCCACGTCCTTGGCTCTTTTTGGCAGGTTGATGTGACCTTAGCATAATTTCATAATTCCTTCCTTCCTGTTCCGGCCTCGCAGCTTCATATGCGTTGTCTTCCTGGTCACTGCCCCTGTAACTCGCTTCTAGCCTATTTATCTCAACTCTAGGATCCCTTATCTTGGCTACTGCAGTTTCGACTTGTCCTCCAATTCTTGTCTCCTTCTCCAACCTCTTTTTCCAATTTTCACAGAGTAGCTCTTTCTCCATTTTTTTAAGAAAGCTCTCCTAATTATCTCTTCCCACTCTTGTTCCATCCTTTCCACTGCTCCTGCCATCCCATACTCCCTACCAGAACGCATTCTCATCTGATCCCAGGTTCCTGCGAGTCCCCCACCATTTTTTTTTAGGGTGTAGAGACGAGAGAAGAAAGGTAGAAGGAGGAGAGAGAGGGAAGAAGTGAGAAAGGGAAGGGGAGAGTGTGAGAGGGGGAAAGAGAGAGAAGGAAGGGAAGGGAGGGGGGAGAAGTGAGAAGGGAAAAATGGGGAAAGAGGAAAGAGAGAGAGAAAAGGCAGGTAGAAAGAGAGAGGGGATGATAGTGAGAAGGAAAAAGGGAAGAG
>NC_069488.1:24598342-24608342 GCF_026875155.1 Cherax quadricarinatus | reverse complement strand
TTGCTGGGATACCAAGGAGCGTTGACTCACTTGCTGGGATACACAGGAGATGGCTCACTTGCTGGGATACCACAGAAGACGTGCTCACTTGCTGAGATACCACAGGAGATGGGCTCACTTGCTGGGATACCACAGGAGATGGGCTCACTTGCTGGGATACCACAGGAGACGGGCTCACTTGCTGGGATACCACAGGAGACGTGCTCACATTACTCGGGATTACCACAGGAGACGGAGCTCCCACTGCGGGATAACCACAGGAGATGTGGTCACTTGCTGGGATACCTCAGGAGGACGGCTTGCTCACTTGGACGGGATACCACAGGAGACGTGCTCACTTGCTGGGATTACCACAGGAGATGGGCTCACTTGCTGGGATACCACAGGGGAGCATGCTCACTTTGCTGGATACACAGGAGACGGCGGCTCAATTGCTGGGATACCACAGGGAGACTGGTCACTTGTGGAGATTACCACAGAAGACGTGCTCACTTGTGGGATACCACAGAAAAGCGGGCCTCACTTGCTGGATACCACAGGAGATGGGGCTCCACTTGTGGGATACCACAGGGAGATGGGTCACTTGCTGGGATACCACAGGAGACGGGCTCACTTGCTGGGATACCACAGGAGACGTGCTCACTTGCTGGGATACCACAGGAGACGTGCTCACTTGCTGGGTACCATACAGGAGATGCTCACTTGCTGGGGATACCACAGGAGATGTGCTCACTTGCTGGGATACCACAGGAGACGTGCTCACTTGCTGGGATACCACAGGAGACGGGCTCACTTGCTGGGATACCACAGGAGACGTGCTCACTTGCTGGGTTACAACAGGAGATGGGCTTACTTGTGGTTACACAGGAGACGTGCTCACTTGCTGGGGATACCACAGGAGATGTGCTCACTTGACTGGGATCCACAGGAGATGGGCTCACTGCTGGGATTACCACAGGAAGACGTGCTCTCTTGCTGGGATAACACAGGAGACGGGACTCATTGCTGGGGATACTCACAGGAGGACGTGCTTACTTGCTGGGATGCCACAGGAGACGTGCTCACTTGCTGGGATGCCACATGAGACGTGCTCACTTGCTGGGATACCACAGGAGACGGGCTCACTTGCTGGGATACTCACAGGAGACGTGCTCACTTGCTGGGATACCACAGGAGATGGGCTCACTTGCTGAGATACCACAGGAGACGTGCTCACTTGCTGGGATACCACAGGAGACGTGCTCACTTGCTGGGATACCACAGGAGACGTGCTCACTTGCTGGGATACCACAGGAGACGGGCTCACTTGCTGGGATACCACAGGAGCCGTGTGCTTACTTGCTGAGAGATACCACAGGAGACGTGCTCACTTGCTGGGATACCACAGGAGACGTGCTCACTTGCTGAGATACCACAGGAGACGTGCTCACTTGCTGAGATACCACAGGAGACGGTCTCCACTTGCTGGGATACCAAGGAGTTGGGCTATTGCTGGGATACCAGGAGACGTGCTCAACTTGCTGAGATACCACAGGAGATGGGCTTCACTTGCTGGGATACCACAGGAGGAGGGCCCACGTGCCTGCTGATGATACCAGCAGGAGACGCTGCTCACGTGCTGAGATCACAGGAGATGGGCTCACTTGCTCAGATACCACAGGAGATGGGCTCACTTGTGGATTACCCAGGAGACGTGCTCACTTTGCAGGGATACACAGGAGACGGGATCACTTGCTGGGATACCACAGTGAGACGTGCCTCTTGTTTTTTTTTACTGGGATACCACAGGAGAGGGCTCACTTGCTGGAGATACCACAGGAATGGGCTCTACTTGTGGGATACTACAGGAGACGGGCTTCACTTGCAGGGATACCTCAGGGAGACGAGCTCACTTGTGGAATTACCAAGGAGACGTGCTCACTTGTGGGATACCACAGAGACTGTGCTCAGTTGCAGGGATACCACAGGAGACGTGTCACTTTGCTGGGATACCCAGGAGACGGGCTCCTCACTTGCTGGATACCAGAAGGAGATGGGTTCACTTGCTGGGTACCACAGAGACGTGCTCACTGTTGGGATACACAGGAGCGTGCATCACTTGTTGGGATGCCACAGGAGACGTGCTCACTTGCTAGGATGCCACATGAGACGTGCTCACTTGCTGGGATACCACAGGAGACGGGCTCACTTGCAGGGATATCACAGGAGAAGTGCCTCACTTGCTGGATACCACAGGAGATCGGGCCTCACTTGCTGGGATACCACAGGAGACGTGCTCACTTGCTGGGATACCACAGGAGACGTGCTCACTTGCTGGGATACCACAGGAGACGTGCTCACTTGCTGGGATACACAGGAGACGGGCTAACCTTGCTGCGGGATAGCAAAGGAGCCGTGCTCACTTGCTGGGATACCACAGGGAGGACGTGTCACTTGCAGGGATTACCCAGGAGACGTGCTCACTTGCTGGGGATATCACAGGAGGACGGGCTCATTGATGGGATACCACAGGAGATGGGCTCACTTGTCTGGGATCCACAGCAGATGGGCTCACTTCTGTGATACCCAGGAGACGTTGCTCACTTCTGCTGTGATATCACAGGAGATCGGGCTCTCATGCATGGAAATACCAACAGGAGACGGGCTCACTTGTGGGATATCAGGAGATGGGTCACTTGTGGATACCACAGGAGACGTGCTTCACTTTGCTGGAATGCCACAGGAGACGTGCTCACTTGCTGGGATACCACAGTGAGATGGGACTACTTGCGGGAATATCACAGGAGATGGGCTCACTTTGCTGGATTCCACAGGAGACGTGACTCACTTGTGGAATGCCACAGGAGGGAGTGCTCACTTGCTGGGATACCACAGGAGATGGGCTCACTTGCTGGGATATCACAGGAGATGGGCTCACTTGCTGGGATACCACAGGAGACGTGCTCACTTCCTGGGATGCCACAGGAGACGTGCTCAGTTGCTGGGATACCACAAGAGACGGGCTCACTTGCTGGATACCACATGAGACGTGCTCTCTTGCTGGGATACCACGGAGACGTTGGTCACTTGCTGGTATACCACATGGAGACGGGCTCACTTGCTGAGATATCACAGGAGACGGGTTCACTTGCTGGTGCTGCCTGCTAACGTTGCCTGTAGTGCTGCCTGCTAGTGCTACCTTGCTGGTGCTCCCTGATATATGTTACCTGCGTGGGAGCGTTATGCTGACTCTGCTTAGTGCTGCCTGCTGGTTGCTGCCTGTGGTTGCTGCCTTGCTTGTGCTGCCTGTAGCTGCTAGTCTGCTGATGTGTGCTGCCTGCTAGTGCTGCCTGCTTACTGTTGCCTACTAGTGCTGCCTGCTAGTGCTGTCTGCTAGCGTCCTGCTTGGTGTTGCCTGCTAGTGCTGCCTGCTTGGTTGTGCTGTGGTGTGCCTGCTAGTGCTACCGCTGGTGCTGCCTGGCTGGTGGGTGGTGCCCTGCTGGTGCTGCTGCTAGTGCTGCCTGCTGTGCTGCCTGCTGGGGCTGCTGCTGTGCTGCCTACTAGTGTGCCTGTGGTGTTGCCTTGCTAGTGCTGCCTGTAGTGCTGCCTGCTGGTGCTTCCTGCTGGTGCTGCCTGCTAGTGCTGCCTGCTAGTGCTGCCTGCTAGTGCTGCCTGCTGGTGCTGCCTGCTAGTGCTGCTTACTAGTGCTGCCTGCTGGTGCTGCCTGCTGGTGCTGCCTGCTTGTGCTGCACTGCTGGTGCTGCCTGCTAGTGCTGCTTGCTAGTGCTGCCTGCTAGTGCTGCCTGCTGGTGCTGTCTGCTGATGCTGCCTGCTAGTGCTCCCTGCTGGTGCTGCCTGCTGGTGCTGCCTGCTGGTGCTGCCTGCTGGTGCTGCCTGCTGGTGCTGCCTGCTGGTGCTGCCTGCTGGTGCTGCCTGCTGGTGCTGCCTGCTGGTGCTGCCTGCTAGTGCTGCCTGCTAGTGCTGCCTGCTGGTGCTGTCTGCTGATGCTGCCTGCTAGTGCTCCCTGCTAGTGCTGCCTGCTGGTGCTGCCTGCTGGTGCTGCCTGCTGGTGCTGCCTGAGCTGGTGCTGCCTCTGCTAGTGCTCCTGCTGGTGCTGCCTGTGCTGGTGCTGCCTGCTGGTGCTGCCTGTGTGCTGCTGCTGGTGCTGCCCGCTGGTGCGCCTGCTGGTGCAGCCTGCTTAGTGGCTGCCTGCTGGTGCTGGCCTGCTGGTGCTGCCTGCTGTGCTTGCCCTGGCATAGTGCTGCCTTGCTGGTTGCTGCCTGCTCCCTGCTGGTGCTGCCTGCTAGTGCTGCCTGCTGGTGCTGCCTGCTGGTGCTGCCTGCTGGTGCTGCCTGCTAGTGCTGCCTGCTGGTGCTGCCTGCTGGTGCTGCCTGCTGGTGCTGCCTGCTGGTGCTGCCTGCTAGTGCTGCCTGCTGGTGCTGCCTGCTGGTGCTGCCTGCTGGTGCTGCCTGCTAGTGCTGCCTGCTGGTGCTGCCTGCTGGTGCTGCCTGCTGTGCTGCCTGTGTAGTGTTGCCTGCTGCAGTGCTGCCCTGCTGGTGCTTGCTGCCTGCTGGTGATGACCTGCTAGAGCTGCCTGCTGGTGCTGCCTTTGGTGCTGCCTGTAGTGCTGCATGTGGTGCTGCCTGCTGGTCTGCCTGCTGGCTGCTGCTGCTAGTGTGCTGCTGGTGCTGCCTGCTGGTGCTGCCTGCTAGTGCTGCCTTCTGGTGCTGCCTGCTGGTGCTGCCTGCTGGTGCTGCCTGCTAGTGCTGCCTGCTGGCTTCACGGAACAAGTTAGCCAAGTGGAAAAAAATGTCCTTTTACGATGCCATCAAAGACGACCATTTTGTGACTGTTGTTGTGACTGTTGCTGTGACTGTTGCTGTGACTGTTGCTGTGACTGTTGTTGTGACTGTTGTTGTGACTGTTGCTGTGACTGTTGCTGTGACTGTTGCTGTGACTGTTGTTGTGACTGTTGTTGTGACTGTTGTTGTGGATGTTTGCTGTGACTGTTGCTGTTGAACTGTTGTTGTTGACTGTTGTTGTGACTGTTGTTGTGGACTGTTGCTGTGACTGTTGTGTAACTGTTGTTGTGACTGTTGCTGTGACTGTTGCTGTGACTGTTGCTGTGACTGTTGCTGTGACTGTTGCTGTGACTGTTGCTGTGACTGTTGCTGTGACTGTTGCTGTGACTGTTGCTGTGACTGTTGCTGTGACTGTTGTGATGTTGCTGTGACTGTTGGTGTGGACTTGTCTGTACTGTTGTTGTGACTGTTGTTGTGACTGGTTGCTGGATGTTGCTGTGACTGTTGTGTGAACTGTTGTTGTGACTGCTTGTGCTTGTTTGCTGTGGACTGTTGTTGTGACTTGTTGTAACTGTTGTTGTGACTGTTGTTGTGACTGTTGTTGTGACTGTTGCTGTGACTGTTGCTGTGACTGTTGTTGTGACTGTTGTTGTGACTGTTGTTGTGACTGTTGCTGTGACTGTTGCTGTGACTGTTGTTGTGACTGTTGTTGTGACTGTTGTTGTGACTGTTGTTGTGACTGTTGTTGTGACTGTTGCTGTGACTGTTGCTGTGACTGTTGTTGTGACTGTTGTTGTGACTGTTGTTGTGACTGTTGTTGTTGGACTGTTGTTTGTGATGTTGTTTGTGACTGGTTGTTGTGACTGTTGTTGTGACGTTGTAGTGACTGTTGTTGTGACTGTTGTTGTGGACTGTTGCTGTTGACTGTTGCTGTGACTGTTGTTGTGGACTGTTGTTGAGACTGTTGTGTTGACTGTTGCTGTGACTGTTGTTGTGACTGTTGTTGTGACTGTTGTTGTGACCGTTGTTGTGACTGTTGCTGTGACTGTTGCTGTGACTGTTGTTGTGACTGTTGTTGTGACTGTTGTTGTGACTGTTGTTGTGACTGTTGTTGTGATTGTTGTTGTGACTGTTGTTGTGACGGGTTGTTGTGACTGTGTTGTGACTGTTGCTGTGACTGTTGCTGTGGACCTGTTGTTGTGACTGTTGTTGTGACTGTTGTTGTGACTGTAGTTGTGTGTTGTGACTGTTGCTGTGGACTGTTGTTGTGACTGTTGTTGTGACTGTTGTTGTGACTGTTGTTGTGACTGGTTGTTTTGGACTGTTGTTGTGACTGTTGCTGTGACTGTTGCTGTGACTGGATTGTGTGACTGTTGTTGTGGGGACTGTTGTTGTGACTGTTGTTGTGATGTTGCTGTGGATGTTGTTGTAACGGTTGTTGTGACTGTTGCTGTGACTGTTGTTGTGACTGTTGTTGTGACTGTTGTTGTGACTGTTGTTGTGACTGTTGCTGTGACTGTTGCTGTGACTGTTGTTGTGACTGTTGTTGTGACTGTTGCTGTGACTGTTGCTGTGACTGTGTTGTGATGTTGTTGTGAATGTTGTTGTGACTGTTGTTGTTGTGAACTGTTGCTGTGACTGTTGCTGTGGACTGTTGTTGTGACTGTTGTGTGACTGTTGCTGTGACTGTTGTTGTGGACTGTTGTTGTGACTGGTGTTGTGACTGTTGTGTGACTGTTGCTGTGACTGTTGCTGTGACTGGTTGTTGTTGTGTGGACTGTTGTTGTGACTGTTGTTGTGACTGTTGCTGTGACTGTTGCTGTGACTGTTGTTGTGACTGTTGTTGTGACTGTTGTTGTGACTGTTGTTGTGACTGTTGTTGTGACCTGTTGCTGTGACTGTTTGTTGTGGACTGTTGTTGTGGACTGTTGTTGTGACTGTTGCTGTATGACTGTTGCTGTGACTGTTGTTGTGACGGTTGTTGTGACTGTTGCTGTGACTGTTGTTACTGTCCGACTGTGGCCTGGACTGTTGCTGTGGATGTTGTGTTGACTGTTGTTGTGGACTGTTGTTGTGACTGTTTGTTGTGACTGTTGTTGTAACTGTTGTTGTAACTGTTGCTGTGACTGTTGCTGTGACTGTTGTTGTGACTGTTGTTGTGACTGTTGCTGTGACTGTTGCTGTGACTGTTGTTGTGACTGTTGTTGTGACTGTTGTTGTGACTGTTGTTGTGACTGTTGCTGTGACTGTTGCTGTGACTGTTGTTGTGACTGTTGTTGTGACTGTTGTTGTGACTGTTGTTGTGACTGTTGCTGTGACTGTTTCTGTGATGTTGTTGTGATGTTGTTGTGACTGTTGTTGTGACTGGTTGTTTGTGATGTTGTTGTGACTGTTGTTGTGATGTTGCTGTGACGATGCTAGTGACTGTTGATGTGACTGTTGTTTGTGACTGTTGTTGTGACTGTTGTTGTGATGGTTGTTGTGGCTTTTGTTGTGACTGTTGTGACTGTTGTTGTGACTGTTGTTGTGACTGTTTATTGTGACTGTTGTTGTGACTGTTGTGACTGTTGCTGTGACTGTTGGTGTGAATGTTGCTGTGACGTCGCTGTGACTGTTGCTGTGACTGTTGTGGCTGTTGTTGCTGTGACTGTTGTTGCTGTGACTGTTGCTGTGACTGTTGCTGTGAGTTGCTGTGACTGTCACTGTGACTGTTGCTGTGACTGTTGTGGCTGTTGTTGCTGTGACTGTTGTTGCTGTGACTGTTGCTGTGACTGTCGCTGTGACTGTTGCTGTGACTGTTGTGGCTGTTGTTGCTGTGACTGTTGTTGCTGTGACTGTTGCTGTGACTGTTGCTGTGACTGTTGCTGTGACTGTTGCTGTGACTGTTGCTGTGACTGTCACTGTGACTGTCACTGTGACTGTTGCAACACTGAACAACATGAACAACTCTCACTGGAACAAGACTGAAGGTACGTCATATACAGACACGAATTAACAATAAGAATGCAGCTATGTATTTCGACTCATAAATAAAACTATATTCAGCATGGTTTGTTAAGAAAAAACGTATAGGTTGCGAACCCATGGTAATGAGAAACATGGCAGGCTGCCAACATGGGTCTAACCTCCCCCATGAATGGCACATCAGGAATTCAATGGAGGTTTTAGTGGTCTATAAGTCTGAGGAAGCAGATTACTGACTGTATATAAATGGAATCTGAAGCTGTCAGGGTGGGATTGAATTTTACTCGTGGGATTTGATTCTTTCTAAATCTAAATTCTGACCAACTTGACCCCTTTGCTGCGAGTTCTAATGTGTTTCTTGTCATCTTTGAGAAACTTAGATTTAGGAAGGTTATAGAATATTAGAAAGAGCTCCTTTGGCAATAGAGTTGTAGATGAGTGGAACAAACTGATCCAGGTAGCATTAATGTGTAGAGATTGTTTTGTATTTGAGAAGGACCTGCCTAATATGGGTCAGTAGTCACACGAATGGGTGTAGGTGGATGTGAGATAGGCCTACCTACTGGGGGCTAGTTGGCCTACTACAGTATATATATATATATATATATATATATTATATATATATATATATATATTATATATATATATATATATATATATATATATATTATATATATATATATATATATATATATATATATATATATTATGTGTGTGTGTGTGTGTGTGTGTGTGTGTACTCACCTAATTGTACTCACCTAATTGTGGTTGCAGGGGTCGAGACTCAGCTCCTGGCCCCGCCTCTTCACTGATCGCTACTGGGTCCTCTCTCTGCTTCCTGAGCTTTGTCATACCTCTTCTTAAAACTATGTATGGTTCCTTCCTCCACTACTGTGTGTGTGTGTGTGTAAGATGCAAAATAAGCATAAGGGAGTTGAATGCTAGCTCTAGGCCTTTCGTGTTGCAACGAAGCATATCATCAAAAGCTTGGATAGTGGGAAGAATGGATAGATAGAGTGGAGAGACTGAAAGAGGAGAGAGGAAGAGGTGTGGAGAAATTTTTTCATCTCGAGTTACCTACCTCCCTTCCTCTGGCAGTACAGTTGTGGACTAAGGGGGTCACATCCTCTTCTTTTCTCTATTAGCAGAGATGAATCAAGATCTTATCTCTTGCAACACTAAGCATCATTTAAACCATACCAGAAACATCTATATATCTTAGCAGAATTAGATTCTCTTATAATTAGATGCAGAAAAAAAAACAGAGAAAACTGAAACATTATGTTTGCAGGTGCACAGCAATCTCGTCCTTCTTGCAGGAGAATCTGCAACGTAATATATTCACAAGTTTGTCTGAGGAAGGTTGTGTTTCCTAAGACCAGTAAAAACTCATCATAATATGTAACTCGCATTATAATATAGCTAGTGACATTATACATGATAACCTGCAACTTGGAATCAAGGAATCCACACTCTTTGATTCAGTCAAGTTACCAGAGCTGACACCTACGTCTGTAGACGTTATGTCAGCGGAAAACCAATTGTAAATAGAGGTGGAAATAAATGGTACCCCCGCCAAGCTACCCAAGACTCTATAACTCCACCCGGTAGATCATCAGATGCAGCATTCTTCACCTGACCTCAACATTCTGAACCTGACTATAAATACTCCCGTACCTTCCACCCCAGGTAGATCTGTGTGTGACTTGAAAAAACCCACTGTGTGGGGGAAACGTTGTCAATAAAGGATCACATTATACTGCATATGTGTTTATATTTCCACTGTAAATAGAGGTGTTGGGGCTCCTCAAGTCAAGTTATCATCACGAAGAATGAACTGACTAGTTACGATATAACAAGTGAATGAGTATCACTAACGAAGCCATGCCGCGTTGACACACAGAACATTGGTGGCTGTATGTGTGTGTTCATCACGAAAGTTAAGTTGTATTCAACAGTCTTCAGGAAGAACTGTGGAAGAGATAATACATAACTCTCTCATGTACAAGGGAGAACTGAACGAAAGGTATTTTGTGTTATCTCTGGTAGGCGAGGTATCGCTAGTGATTCTCCACACTATGGATATTATCCACGGATATATTTCACATACTGAAGTTGTGGACTAGTGATGGTCAAGTCAGGTGATGTGAAACTTGGCCAAAGTGATGAAAGAATTGCAGACGTCCAATGTCATGTCTTCAAACAAGCCGTTGATACCAGCGTCATGGCATGGTATCAATTTTGCCCAAAACAAT